>JAMPIV010019751.1:0-42480 GCA_024509875.1 Oreohelix idahoensis | reverse complement strand
CGGAAAAAACCAGATACATGGGCCAGTACCTGCACGCCGGCCCTCTTCTTTGCTTATCGGGAAGGTTACCCCCATTGTTTCAACCGGGTATGGCCCCGGCAACATTATTGTTTGGAACAGGCCAATAAAAGGTCCACTCGAAGCTTTGTTAAGAACGTGGACTGATGAAAAGGCAGAGGAAAACATTACATCTTCATACCAATATGTGAATGAGCTGACCACTCGGTTAAAAACTGGCTGGAAACTTGCCAATGAAAATTTGAAACAAGCCAGGAAGAAACATGTTGCCTATTATAACAGGAAGGCGAAGGACAGAAATTTGGCTGTGGGAGAGAAAGTACTGCTTCTTTTGCCTGGGAGTCAGAATAAGTTACAAATTGGATGGCAGGGTCCATATACAGTTTTAGAGAAGGTGTCTAGAACAAATTATAAGATAGATAAGAAGGGGAAAGAAAAAATCTATCATGTGAATCTCCTGAAGAAATATTTGGAAAGAGAACATCAGGAAGACACACTTGTTGACCTTGTCCATCGCCATGGAGATGAAAAAGGAACCACTTTCATCATTTGAATATCCATTACACCCCTGTGAGACAGCAGCACAGGTGAAAATCAGTACACATTTAACGAAAACTCAGAAAGAGAGAGTGCAACAGGTTCTAAATAATCATGCAGAGGTGTTAACAGACCGACCAGGGCATACAAACCTATTGGAATATGATATGAAACTAATAGACTCCACACCTGTCTGTATGAAACCATATTCGATTCCGTTTGCTAAGGAGAAAGCTTTGAAGGAAGAGATAGACTATCTATTGAAGGAAGGAATTATTTCGCACAGTGAGTCTTCGTATAGTTCCGGTGTGGTACTCTTAAGGAAGCCCTCTGGAGAACATAGACTCTGTATAGATTACAGGAGACTGAATGCTTTTACAGAAGGACAGGTGGATCCATTGCCGGATACAAATCAGCTGTTTGCCAGACTAAATAAAGCTAAATATTTCTCAAAAGTGGATCTGAGTAAAGGATACTATCAGATTCCAGTGAAGCCTGAGGTTAGACCATACCTAGCTTTTAGTACCTCAGAAGGACACTATGAGTTTAATAGATTGCCATTTGGATTGAAGAATGCGCCTAGTGTCTTCTCTAGAATGATGAGAAAATTATTGGATCCTCTGAATAATCCCTGTATAACAAATTTTATGGATGATATCCTTATAGCAACAGAAACATTTGAGGAACACATTGACTCTCTGAACATGCTGTTTAATCGACTTAGGGAGGCAAATTTAACAGCCCGACCAACTAAATGTTGCGTTGGATGTAAAGAATTGGAATTTTTGGGACACACAGTTTATCAGGGAAACATGACCCCTGACCCAAAGAATTTAGAGAAACTACAGAAAGCCCCGAGACCACAAACCAAGAAGGACGTGAGATCCTTTGTCTCATTATGTGGTTTCTACCAGAAGTATATCAAAAACTTTAATTCCATATGTGCACCGTTAACTGAATTGACACGTAAAGGACATCCAGATCGCATTACATGGACACCACAATGTGAAATGACTTACCAAGAATTGAAGGAAAAGCTCACAAGTAAACCCATTTTGAAATTACCTGACTTAAGTCAAGAATTCATTGTAAGGACGGATGCCAGTAATATTGGGCTAGGAGCAACTCTACTACAGAAATCAGATGCATTGGATGGGGAATTAAGCCCAGTGGCATATGCTAGCAGAAAGTTGAATAAAGCTGAAATCAATTACTCAACTAGCGAAAAAGAATGTCTTGCAGTAATATGGGCGATAAAGAAATTCAATATTTATCTATATGGGAAGGCATTTAAGTTGCAAACAGACCACAAACCTTTATCGTTTCTAGCACAGGCTAAGCATGAGAACTCTAGGTTACTCCGATGGTCTTTACTTCTGGCTCCATATAATTTTAGCATTGAGTATATATCTGGAAAAAAACCAATTTGGGAGCGGATTTTTTAAGCCGCCATCCGTGTGATGAGAATCACCGTAAACCCCAGAAATAATAATAAATTTCTCTATGTGAATATAGAATAAAGGACTGACATATAATGTCTGTTTTAAGAGGGGAGGTGTCGTGGAATATTCTAATCCACATATATAAATTATCAAGTAAATATAAAGCCTAATAAATACATATAATAAATAAAGGAAGAAGAATGGTAAAGAACAGTGCTGTCACAATGACTGTACTCGAAATCCCCTTGTTTTCTACTGCGTATGCAAATTGTAACGTTTCACGTTGATATTAAAGGCCTTCTGCAACATACACGCGTTTCCCAAACACACAATAAAATGTGCTGCCTTTCTAAGAAAAACCTTGAGATATGCAAGTTGACCTAAATTTTAAATTCCATTCATGTCTTTTTCTACACTATGTTACCAAGATCAAAAGACAGATGGACTAAAGGATAAAGAGAGAGGGAGGGCTGAAAATCAGGAACGCATGCAACACGCGTCGCGCGATACACAAATGCTGCCATCACGCGTGTAAGACTACATGCACTAACTTTTTTTCAGACGAACAGTGATAAATTCACTACCCTTCCCAGAGTTAGGTTTTAAAATCACAAAAAACGCTTATTAGGAAAGATAACATTAGATGGGTTTACGTTTGAAAACATTACAGTACCCAGACAGCACATCTTCGAAACAGGAGGTAGAAAATACATATTTTGAACGCAGCCACGTAGCTCTTTTAAATTTGGATATTTGGGTTCCTTAGGGCTTGCTGACAAAGAATATGTAAAACGTTACGCAAATAGTCCAGGAATTAATAAATTATACCCAAAATAAAATAGTGGGGATGCCTGACAGCATGGAATCATTTCTGCTCATAAAATTTTTTTTATAACGTGTTTGAAAAAAAATCTTACGTTACAGAATTAGCCTACCATGTAAACTCCAAATTGATTGGAGCGCAACAAATGAAAGACTAACCACGATTGGTCGGGCTATAAATACTATCTTTCGTTGTTAGGGGAGACGTGAAAAGGTAACATTTTTTCAAACACTTGTCGAAACGTGGCCTCATTGGCTAGACTCGCTGATATACTCACTTAGGAGCGTTAGTTCGAGACCACTAGTGCAAATAATCTTGATAAAGCAACAGTGCGTTGAAGCCAGCTCATATTTGTGTTAAATAAAAGCCTGGAACATAAGCAGATGGGAATTTGTGCCAGTAATTGTGCCAGAATTCATTGCTAATCAACGTATCTGTGTTTATTTCCATGAAATTGTGGTAAGCTTGAACCATTCAGTATCTTTTAATGAAAATTGAATGTAAATTGTTAATTTATGCCTGTATATATATGTGTAGTTCAGTGGCAAACAGGAGATAAAGCCTATAATGCTCCAGCCTGAACAGAGGGTGTCGGAGGGAAGTAAAACGGCATGGAATGGCCAAATAGTACACTGACACCTGGATGATTGATTAGACAGAAATAATGCTGGAAGTGCAGAGGCGTAGTGACCATTAAGGAGGGTAATGCTGGTATAAAGTATTTCAGATGAAGCTGACAGTTGGCCTAATGCTCTGAACTCAATGTTTGTGTTGTATTGTGCTCAGTGTAGAACTAGAGTATCAATTAGTTATGAAGTAGAAGGTACATCCTTCTTGTTTACAGGGACCGTGGTCTTGATGGTACTGAGCAGCACCTGGTCAGAGCTTTGCTGAATCCAGAGTCGGACAGCATACTCCTTGGTCCATTTAGCTATCAGTGAGGTGTCTCCAGAGCCCATAGGAGAATTCGAGCAGAGGAGTCCTTTCCTGCCGCCATCACGCAAGATAAGCTGATTTGGCCAGCTGAGCTCAACATTATGTCCCCTCATCTTGAAATGACTTTGTAAAAATAACATTCAGAGGGGAATTTAATTGTCTTAATATCAGGAACTGAGAACATCTCCAATACTAGTCCCAAAAGACAAACTATTGAAGTCATGATGACAAATACCAACAGAGCTTGAACAAAACAAAACCAGTATTACCTCATATTACCACTACACAACTGACACACATAGGATATTTTAATAATATATGTCACTACAATATTCATATTGATAAAGTCTGTACATATACTTGTAATTAAAATTGATTGTGATTCCTGGTTCCTTTGTATTTGAATCAGGACACATATACCTTTATGATAACCATGAATACATATTGTTATTTGAAAAGTTATCAGTGACTCCTTAAGATATTCTCATAGAGTGTTATATGTATGTGAGTGTCACAGTGTTGTCAAGAGTAGTGGATTAAATTAAATTGTTTATCTGTCTGTTGTTGTGACTTACACTTCATCATACACATACCCTAGACACATAACGTAGTCATCACACTATTCCAGAATAATTCTGACTGAGATATATAGATATGTGGTAGCAAGTAAGGTTATCTATAATACACTACTCTTAATAGATATAGATACCTTCACAGCTGATCTCAGTCAGTACACTAAGTCCCCTATAAATATTTATAACATCCCACTTCACCACAAAGTAGTTACACTGGTTAATAAGCATAGGTATGTTTCCTTCTTCATCTTCGAATGGCTACCTTAATAACTGTGCGGCACATCTTTCCAACATCTGCAAAATGAAAACTCCTATCTAGGCTTAAAGTCAAGCTGATCAGCTGCAGACAGTGGATGTGAACTGATAACATCTTCAAGAATGAACGAAGTCAGTATTGATCTATATTCACCACCAATGTTTGTATACAAAATAAATAAATCCTCGGACTGAAACTCTATGTTCATAGTATTAACCTATTCAGGAAATAGCTGAGAAAAAGTAGTATGTGCTTGGTGCCAAGAGTGTTCATTGTATGGACAATTCGAGAAATCCCATCAACTTTGCCAGTAGAGTTGATTTAAAATACGTAAAAAAAAAAAAAAGCATCCCACTACTCAATGATTTTTCACCACACTTAGCTTTTGTGTTGTATACTTTTATTGTGTATATTTTATATTAGATGCTTAACTTTAATCTTCCCTATGGGCTAACATACAGAGCATATTCTATTTAGAGGAAAGCCAGCAATTTGTAAGTAAATTTAAAAAATCTTATAGTGTGATCAGAGAATTTCCCAATGTCTCCCAACTAGCTATCGATAAGTTGGCCGTATCCCTTACACAAATACCCGCTAATGCTAACCGTAACCGGTATCCCATTTCCACCTTTGTCGGCAATATTTACATTTGACATACACTGACGCTGTACCTTAAAAAAAAAACTGCCCGAATATTACTCCATCTCCAGATCCTTTCTTAAGGGAGGGCTTACTTTTTTATGCCTGGTAAAAAGCTCGAGCCCCGTGTAGTTCCAGGGAGCCTCTGAGACACACACATAATGCAGCACCCTCAGTCATGTCATAAAGACGACTAATATGAGGTAGTGTCTGAGGCTGGCAAATTCATCATGTAAAACAATTTGCCACATAAACCACTGCTGCAAGAGCATGTGGCTGCTTTGTTCAAGCTGCCTGCAAGGGGACCAGCCACTGTGGTGGTTCCATGCTCCGTAAGGAGTGCAAAGGAAAATGATGATGATGAAATAAACTGGAAACAAACCGTCAGCACGAAATATTCTGCACACGAATTTCGCGAAGCGGGATGAACACTGGTCTGTACAAAGAGACTGCCCTTGTATGCCCAGCTCTCTTGATAATGCCCACAACTCCTTTATTGAAGTGGTGTACGAAACCATTGCTCATCCAAACAATGCCTACACCTTTCAGCAATCGGATACTAACATGTGCGCCTGAGAAATAAGGCTTTCGTGCAACGCATGAGCAAAAATATGCAGACGACAAACGTACGCACTGACATATGTCTAATATTCTCTGATTCGTGTCTACTATTTCCTGTTTCAACAAAAAAAAATATATTTAAAAATCACTCCAGTCAACACTACCGAGACAGATCGATAGCCAAGTGGAAGACATCGCCAAGTCTGAACACAATTTTGTGTAAATAAATAAATCTATGTATGTCACTTACTTAGATGTCAAATATCATATTACATATGGCTACTATCAAAAAGACAGCCAGGAAATATATTCAACAAATATCAAAGGACAGTATTACAGTGTACACAGATGGATCTAAAGGAAATAATAACAAAAGTTGGGATAGGAATTTATGTTCCCATATGGCAAATGGTGAAAGGATATAGTTTAACGGCAGAGATGGTTACAATTCTGAAAGCTCTGGACATCTTCTATAGCAACCCTCCTCATAAATTGACAGTACTAACAGACTTACTTTCTGCTATTCAAGCTATAAAAAACTTAAGAGAATGCATTAGACCTGATATAGTAGAAGAGATATTACTGTACTGGCAAATACTTACCTATGCTCCCGAGGATGTTCTGTTCTAATAGCATGGATACTTTCACATGTTGGCATAGAAGGAAATGAAAAGGCGGATAAAGAAGCTAAGAAAAGTAGAAATAATAGAAACCAAATAAATGTGGGGATGAGTAAAACAGAGATCAAAAGCTTAATTAAAAGAATAATAACTGAGGAATGGACAGTGGCATGGGATGGAAGTATGAAGGGCAGACATGCATATAAATTGTTCAAGGCTCCAACAAGAACATGTCAGGTATCTAGAGAGCTAAAAATTCCTAGCAATAAGAAACTTCTTAGACTGCAACTAGGAATGGGATATTTTATAATAGAAGAACCTTACTGTGCAGAGTGCCTAGAAAAAAAATAATATAGAGCATTTCCTGTTAAAACGTAGGAAGTATGAACTACAGAGAAAACCAATATTAGATTATTTACAGGCATGCAATTCATCTATAACTGTGGAAAAGGTGTTGAGATTAGATAGACCTAGAGAATTGCACAATATAGTAAAACAGTTTATAACAAGAACTAAAATTAATATGTAAGAATCAATGATGGTGTGAAGAAAAGGGGTAGTCTGATGGGGTGCTTGTATGGCTGCTGGCAGATAATTGGTGGATTTGATGTAATCTCGGACACCCACCGGGCTTTCTCTCTCTTTTTCACTTTGTTAACAACAAGGTAGTTATGAGAGACTTCATTTTAGTTTGTTTATTGTTTGTTTGTTTTTTTTAATTCGTTTTTTTTAATTTTTATTGTTTGTTTGTTTCTTGGAAAAGGGAGGTCACACACAAAAACATTCATACAAATTTAGTTTTGATTTACTCTATTTGGACTGAGTAGAGGAGGGAAGAAGGTACTATATTTGGGTATTGGAAACCTGACGTTATTTACTCGAATTAGTACACCGTATGTCCTAATTATAAGCCATAAGGGTTGAACGGGATACTTTAAAACAAATATTACATACCCGTGAGTCATGAAATCTATATGAATATTCTCGTGACAGTTAATACTGAACAGCAATTTTTTTAAAGGCACTATCTTTTATCTTCAAAACTGAGTGGTAACACTGCAGTTTCTTTTTTATTTTACTGTAGCCACAAGCATATATCAATATTTTATGCCTTGTTCTTTAAAGAATTTTTAAAAAAATGTAGCTTAACAATGTAATTCTAAAAATACAGATGCTGTCATTATAAGCGATGTCACTGATGGGTTATCATTGCAGAAGCTATTCGGTGTTCCATTAGGCTACATCTTTAGAGAGACTTATTTACAGTGATTTGGCAGATGTGATACCAGTTATTCATCTTATTTGGAAACTGAAAACACTATATATCCTAATTATAACCTATCAGAGGTTGAACGGAATATTTTTCATAATAAAATTTTAAAAAAACTAGAGTGACGTCCCTTTTTAGTCTGTACATTTTAGCGCCAAAATACTTTTGTGTTGATCTAGTGGTGGAATATATTTCAACTTCAAGAGTTTCAGGAACGTATAACGCGTGTTTTGTTAGGAAAAAACAATCTGCACCTACGTCTGTATAATGGCCTCCACTACGAAACTAAATATTATCGTGGCAGCTTGCAATAACATGGGCATCGGCATCGAAGGAGGACTTCCATGGCGGCTAAAACAAGACATGGCATTTTTCAAGAAAGTCACAACAGCAACTCAAATTGCTGGAAAGAAAAACGTAGTGATCATGGGAAAAAACACTTGGCTGTCCATACCACCGAAGTTCCGCCCCCTGAGTGACAGAATCAATGTTGTTCTTAGCTCACAGATGCAAAACCTCCAAGAAGCATATCTCGCCAGATCATTTGACGATTCAATGGAATGGATAAGTAATCAAAACAATGTAGAGAAAGTATTTGTGATCGGCGGTGCAACTGTTTACAAAGAAGCAATGCAGAGTCCAAACCCTTGTAGGATCTACTTCACCAGGGTCCACAGCAACTTCTCATGTGACACTTTTTTCCCACACATTGATGAGAAAATATTTAAAAGAGTTCCAAACACAGTTGATGAAAACGTACCAACTGAGACGTATGAGGAAAATGGAATCATGTTTTCATTTGAAGTCTATGAAAAAGCTTAGGGCCTAACGTGTGGATGAAGGTGTAGCCTAGCCAATATTTCATTTGAAGTCTTCTAGATGTGTTACTTTTCGGGAAATGTGAATGACGTGACTAGTCTATTTTTCCCTAGGCCTATTTACAATGATTTGACAAATGTGATGCCACTTTCTCATATCGGCAGATGTTCATATTATTTGGAATTGAAAATTATAACCCATCAGAGAACAAAGGCCTAATACAATTACGAAATAATTTAGCATGAGTATTACATAGGCTACTCCTAGCCATTTTGGCGTAATTTTGATCCTATATTTCACAGGTAAGAGGAATTTATAGAACATTATCAAGTATATATGAAATGTCCAAGTACACTTTATGTTGGAAAGCTATATTTTCATGGCTGATGTCCAAGAGACTGGACTTCAGACAGTGTTGGTCTATGTAACTAAAACAAGATGTAGTGAATATGATAGCAAAATCAGACTTCATGTTTCTGTATGAAAGCCAAAAACAGATTGTGACAGTACTTTCATGTGATCCATTTTACCTGTAAACTGAAGTGATGCTAATTGCTGTGAAGAATTTATTTCTGAAGAGTCACCAGATGAATGTGTATAATAAAAAGATTTTACATAAAGGCTATAAGTATATAAACCAATAAAACGGTATTGAATCAGTTTTACAAATAACGGTTCACATGAAACAAGGGACGTTTTGGGTTTTACCCTTCGTCAGCCACAAACAGGTGACAAAGACAAGAATTACATATAGGTACTACAAAAACATTCGATGATGAGAAACATTCACTAAATGAGCAATACAAGCAGATGGAAAAAGTAACCCACAGTGATGAGCGAAAAAAGAACAATAATAATGCAAGAAAATCGTAAAAGTGAAAAGAAATACCGAAACAAGAAAGTAAGTAATCAACGAAACGAAAAAAAGAATGAACAAAACTTCGGAACAAGTAAAAGTTCACTTAGCTAGATCCGTAGTTGCTTGGAATAGAAGACCGTAAGTACTCTGTCCAAGAAATCTCTAAGGAAACTTATGGATTAGTAGGCCCTACAGTTAAGTAGCCAAGGACAACTAAAACAACCCACTTTGAATTTTCAGGGTCGGCTGGTTAAAAAAAAAAAAGTTACAGATATTTGTGTTTAAAAAACATAACAAAGATAAATCACCTCATTTTTAAAAATGTTGGCCTACTCTAAACGGCACTGAAATTTCAAAGTTCTTTTTTAAAGAATCGTTAATATTTTAGTTTTTTGTTTTTGCTATGTGAATGAATTTGGCACATTTATGAATTGTGAGTTGATGATTCAGTTTGCATATTCGAAATTGCAACAACATGCATATGTAATAAGCGAATTTGCATAGTGTGTTCAAAAGTTTTAAATTTTTACCATACATTCTAATTATCACTTATAGCATCATGCTTCAGTCTACCCAGGTGTAAATTGGTACTTGACTTCTCGGGAGTTAGGGAAGGCAGAGGCAGCGAGGAAGGGAACTGGCCACCTCACCTCATACAACCGAACGTAGTTTAGTGAAGTCTCTAACGTTTATTTCCCTACTACAGATATATGCTATGGGACTACCTATTTTTAAGGTGTTGAAACATCAAGAGACTTAAGAGATATATAATCTGCTGTTGTAACTGACAGAATTTGGAAGTCGCAGTACTGCAATAACTTCAATGCTGAAGCAGAGGCCCTGAAACAGGCAGCAGAAACTCTTATTGAGTACAAAGCACATGCAGAAAAACAGATAGTGATCTTTACAGAAGCCCTCTCAGTAATAACAGCATTGAAGAGCCACCATGCTAAAGGATTGAAAGATATGATAAACTCACTTGAAAGCCTGGCCAAATGCATCAACAAGTGCACAGTCCAGTGGATACCAGTCCATTGCAACATTCAAGGCAATGAAGAGGCAGATAAACTTGCTAAAGAAGGGGGAGCCCTGCAACAAAACAATATAGATATAACTTATGAAATGGCTAAAACAACTACAAAAGCAAATTCAAGTCCAAATGGGACAGAGAACACCCAGGTCATATAAAATATGATGCCTATCACCAGCTATCTAGGCGAGACCATGCCATAATTTTCTGCTTACGTACTGGTCACAGTAGGTTGAGGTACCATCTATTTCACAAGTACAGGATTGGTCCAACAGATCTCTGCTTCTGTGGCACCAGCCCCATGACAGCCAAACATCTGCTCCAACTTACAGCAGAGAACAGAGTAGCATATGGCAACAACACACTTCTCTCTACGAAAAACTGTTTGGAGATGTCAGGAATATTGAGCTGACTACTGCCTTTATTACAGTCAGTAGTGTAGAAGTCTGAGGGCGAACGAGATGTCAGGAACCTTGAGCTGACTACTGCCTTTATTAGAATCATTAATGTAGAAGTCTGAGGGCGAACGAGATGTCATAACCTTGAGCTGACTATTGCCTTCATTAGAGTAATAATAATAATAATAAATTCTTTAAGCGCCAAACACGGCGCATAAGGCAGAAACCAGTGCTCTCCAGGTTGTTCGTTGTGACGCCACTCCTCTTAGCTCTTGCACATTATTTAGGCCCAACGTTCTTCCTCCTCTTATTATTGTTCTTCTGAGTGTTTCTTTTGGTCTTCCTTTTTTCCGCTTACCCTCAGGAACCCAAGTGAGCGCCTGTAGTGGTATTCTGTTGTTTTGCATTCGTAGGACATGACCGATATATGACCATCGTCTTTTCCTTATATAGTCGGAGACATATTTCTGCCTAGAGTCTTCTCTTATTTGTCGATTAGTCTTGAATTCTTTCCAACTGATGTTCATGAGTTTTCTAAGAAATTTGTTCTCGAATGTATTCAGCTTGTTCTCCAATGATTTTGTTATTTTCCAACTCTCACAGCCGTATGTTAACACTGAGATAACATTTGAATTAAACAGACGAAGCTTGGTATGTATATTCAAATATCGTAATTTCCAAATGTTAGATAATCTATTGAAGGCGCTAGCTGCCAAAGCAATTCTAGTATGGATTTCTCTTGTTGTGTCACCATCCTGAGTCATTTTACTGCCTAAATAATTGAAACTTTCAACTTTCTGTAGTTTTTCCCCCGTTCAAGATGATATCAAAGGTCTCGTTAGAAAAGTTCATAGCTTTAGTTTTAGAGGCATTTATTTGGAGACCAATTTTAACCGAGAGATGACACAACTTATTTATTGCTTCTTGGGATTGTCTTGGTGTTGAACTTAAGAATGCTACATCATCTGCGAAATCCAGGTCCCCCAGGAATTTTCCATTTGTCCATTTTATACCCAATTGTTCATTGTGGGTATAGTTTCTCATAACCCAATCAATAGCTATTCCAAAAAGTAGTGGTGCTGTCGAGCCTGGTTCTGTTTCGGTAGAGTAATTAATGTAGAAGTCTGAGGGCGAATGAGATGTCATGAACCTAGAGCTGACTACTGCCTTCATTAGAGTCATTAATGTAGAAGTCTGAGGGCGAACGAGATGTCATGAACCTTGAGCTGACTACTGCCTTCATAAGAGTCATTAATGTAGAAGTCTGAGGGTGAAAGAAGAAGAAAGTTGCAGTACCCCACATGTTTAATGAGCTAACTTGCATAATTTTTTCACAATTAGTAAATTTTACTGCACCTCAATATCACTATAAAATGTCAAAGCATCAAGAGACCTAACAGATACATGCTTACTAGTAACTTATGTCTACTGTAAAGATATAATCACAAACTGTGCTTTATGTTCATTCTGTGTCCATTGTATGTGTTGGCGTTCAGTCAGTTGCGTTTTAATCCCTATAATAATAATAATAATAAATTCTTTAAGCGCCAAACACGGCGCATAAGGCAGAAACCAGTGCTCTCCAGGTTGTTCGTTGTGACGCCACTCCTCTTAGCTCTTGCACATTATTTAGGCCCAACGTTCTTCCTTCTCTTATTATTGTTCTTCTGAGTGTTTCTTTTGGTCTTCCTTTTTTTTCCGCTTACCCTCAGGAACCCAAGTGAGCGCCTGTAGTGGTATTCTGTTGTTTTGCATTCGTAGGACATGACCGATATATGACCATCGTCTTTTCCTTATATAGTCGGAGACATATTTCTGCCTAGAGTCTTCTCTTATTTGTCGATTAGTCTTGAATTCTTTCCAACTGATGTTCATGAGTTTTCTAAGACATTTGTTCTCGAATGTATTCAGCTTGTTCTCCAATGATTTTGTTATTTTCCAACTCTCACAGCCGTATGTTAACACTGAGATAACATTTGAATTAAACAGACGAAGCTTGGTATGTATATTCAATGATCGTAATTTCCAAATGTTAGATAATCTATTGAAGGCGCTAGCTGCCAAAGCAATTCTAGTATGGATTTCTCTTGTTGTGTCACCATCCTGAGTCATTTTACTGCCTAAATAATTGAAACTTTCAACTTTCTGTAGTTTTTCCCCGTTCAAGATGATATCAAAGGTCTCGTTAGAAAAGTTCATAGCTTTAGTTTTAGAGGCATTTATTTGGAGACCAATTTTAACCGAGAGATGACACAAATTATTTATTGCTTCTTGGGATTGTCTTGGTGTTGAACTTAAGAATGCTACATCATCTGCGAAATCCAGGTCCCCCAGGAATTTTCCATTTGTCCATTTTATACCCAATTGTTCATTGTGGGTATAGTTTCTCATAACCCAATCAATAGCTATTCCAAAAAGTAGTGGTGACATAATACAGCCTTGTTTCACCCCTGTTTCTACTGTAAACCCTATACTTTTCTTATATTAGTGCAGTTCATGAAAAATGTACGTAGCTGACTGTTCTATTAACTCCTGCACAGTTTATGTATAATAAACCTGAGGTTTTATTAATTGTATGAACTCTGTATTCTACTTTGAGGTGTGTGCATAATCCATGAGTTGTCAATTTTTTGCTCGGAGACCTGGCACTGGAAATGCTACATACAGTGCATATTATATTGAGACTTCATAAAGGGAGAAGCATTTAAAAGTCGTAACTATGTGCAAGCAAAACTGAAATTAATTTTAAGTCACATTTATTAATAATGCTGTTCTTGTCAGTCATGCTGTGGAGTATACATCTGTATGCCACAAGAAACAATAGATGAGAGAGTCCTGGAAATAAAATAGATGGGTGAAGCCATCAAGAATAGTAATGTGAAAGAGTTGTGTTTACGGCATTGAATTGAGTGAATTTGAAGATCTGAATTAGACAATTAAATATAAAAGATTTTTGCACAGACAGTTCAGTCTATATATACTGAAGCACATTAAAAACGCACCACTATTATATATACTGATGCCGAGAAGCTGGCAAAAAAAAGTGTGGGAATGGATTTTCCCCGTGTTTGCCATGAGGTAGAGAGCGAATGGCTGCTGGAATGGAAAGTGCAAGATTCAACCCATGGGTGTGTGTACAGACTACATGAAAACGATGAAAGTTACACGTGCACACGATTCTCAACAGCTATGACCCTGAAAATGTGTACGCGTTGTGGCAGTATACTCGGTATAAAAAGGCCGTTGAGACAAAACACCCAGTACATGTGCTTGAAATGGCACGACTATCTGAAAACGACCGCCAACGAGCCATTGGTATGTTGGAGACCGGAATGAGCTCGCGGGCCATTGCCAGAAGGATGAATTGCCACCACAGCACTATTGTACGTCTCAATGAACGTTACGGAACCACTGGCAGTGCCCGGGATAGACTTCGGAGTGGCCAACCACGAGTTACTACCCCTGCGCAAGATCGTCATATTGTGCTGAGTCACCTAAGGAATTGACTCTCCCGGCAAGTCAAACAGCAAGAGCAATAGTGGGTAGACATGGGCAAGTCTCTCGAATGACAGTCATACGACGACTCAGAGATATAGGCCTTACTGCAAGACGACCTTATGTTGGGCCAAACTTGACTCACAGACATCGTTAGCAGCGCCTGCAATGGGCAGAGCAACATATCAGATGGACTAGACTGCAGTGGAATGCTGTCCTATTCACAGAAGAGAACAGATTCAACATATCCTTTGCAGATGGACGTATGCGGATTTAGCGACGGTGTGAAGAGCGCTTTGCAGATTGCTGTGTCAACCGATTTCGAGGTGGCAGTATTCACATTTGGGGAGGATTCAGTTTTCACCATCGCTTGCCTCTTCACGTCTTCCGTGGAAATGTTAATGCTGTGACATATCGAGATGAGGTTCTGGATGCACTGGTTGCTCCTGCGTTCACAATTTATCCAGACTTGCAGCTTCTCCTGCAGGATAACGCACGTGCATTTTTTTGTATTTTTGGTTTTCTCCCTTGCCTGCACAGAATGCAGTGAATTTCATAACAATCAAATGTACAAATTAATGACCAGCATGGATTCATAGGAAAATGAATAAAGATTCCAAATATGTAAACTTGTACACATTTATATTTACATTTCACACTCTGTTCTTGGATTATACAGGTGGTGCGTTTTTAATGTGCTTCAGTATATAAGTTCACCCATGGCGCAAAATACAGTAGAACTCCATTTATCCGAACCCCATGGGACCGAGCATCGTTCGGATAATCAAATGTTCGGATAATTGGATTACATAATGTATCGAGTACATGTACTCATATTTCTAAAAATAATTAACCATCACAAGGAAATTACACTATAAAACATATTTACTTGTACTGTAATAATAATACCCACACTGTATTAGATCACTGTATCACCAAAATCTTTCATTACATTTTGCAGTGCATGTACTACTTGTATTAATTATTTTTTTTTAAGAAAGAGAAATGTTTTCAAAATAACATTACAAACGATTCAAAACCAGGCGCAACTTACGTATACATGTACTTGCACAGATGTAACCCACTATTTAAATTAATGAGGAATCCTCTTTTGCACCAAACTGGATAGTCTCCTTTTGGCTGCTAAGTCCCGCATTCTCTTCAACAGCAGAAGCTGTATAGGACAGCTGTCATCTTCTTGCTCGTACCAAGCCATCGCTGTTTCTAGTGCTATAAAGGCCTCTTCAGGACTTGGTCGACGTTTTGGGTTTTCTTCATAATCTACAAGTACATCATGTACTTCTGAGGAGTCTTCATCATCGGTCACTACATGTATTTGGTTTTCTTCTTGCACAAAAGACAAAATTTCTTCGTCATTCAAAAACTGAAAACCAGAATCATTATCATCTTCTAGCCACATGTGTGCATCATCTTTGTCACATGCCGAAAATCCGGGCATTGCTTGAAACAGTTCCACAACTTCATTTATACAATCATCATTTGTGTCCACTACAGTAGTTTCATTTCCTCCTTTTTTCCCAAGCAATCTATTCCAAGCCTTGTTGAGATTATCTTGTGACAGGGTGGTCCAAGCATCAGCTAACATATATCAGCAGTCTTTGAGATTAAGCTTTTTGGAAAACGCCACCACACTTTCTTCATCTTCAGCCAACAATAAACGACGCATGACTTCCTTCTTGTACATCGTTTTAAGCTTTGCTATAACACCCTGATCCATTGGTTGAATCAGTGCTGTTACATTGGGAGGCAGAAAAATTACTTTAAAATTTGCATCAACTGCATTCAATGTATCCGTCTCTGGATGAGATGGTGCATTGTCCAGTAGAAGAATTACTTTTCCAGTTTTCTTTTCTTGTTCTCTCAACCTCTTCACATTTGGGATGAACTGATTTGTATACCAATCAAGAAATATTTCACTATTCATCCAAGCACTCTTCTGTGCTTTGTAGCACAATGGGAGACATGTCACATTCTTTAAACAACGTGGTTTTTTTGGCTTTACCGATCATTAGCACCGGTAAACGATGACTTCCACTGGCATTCGCGGCTACCAAAATTGTTACTCTCTCTTTGCACTTTTTAAACACAGGGGAAGCTGCTTCGCGCTGAGATGCAAGTGATTTTTGAGGCAATGATTTCCAGCATAAGCCAGTCTCATCGGCATTATACACATCGAGTGAATAATCTTCTTCTTCCAAAAAAGCCAAGAATGTTTCTTTAAAATTTTCAGCGGCAGTTGCATCTCCAATTCTCGTATGCCATGACGAGATTTAAAGTTTCTTAACCATCCCTGGCTAGCCTTAAAGTCAGGAGGACAGTCAAGTTGATTGTTGAACTGAAGTGCCTTTTCACACAATAGAGAACCAGAGATAGTTTCCCCTTTGCTTCTTCTTTGCACAAACCATATATACAAAGCCTCTTCCAATTTCAAATCTTTCGCATGTCTCATGGTTTACGTTTCTTCGACCCATTTTCACTATCCAATTTCGGTGCAAAACTCATAATTTTATCCTTGTTACTTTTGATGTCAGAGACGGTAGCTTTCCCAACATTGGAAATCCTCGCAAGTGAAGACACAGTTTCACCTTTTCCTAGTCTCTTGATAATTTCTGTTTTCGTTTCAATTGACAAAACATTGCGGTTCCTTTTATATGCTTTAGGCCTTCTGGAAGATTCCATATCGCACAGAGAAATACTTGCACACCAAAATTATTCTGCTGTAGTAGCAGACACAATTATTTTAAGTTGAACTGTCTGTTTAGCCAGTGTTCTGCCTAGAACGCATACGTACACTAGATTGGTAAACCAGATATTAACTGACTTTATGATCTGACTGACTTCCTGTACATAAGCGACTGACCATTAGCCCATTCCATCCTCTACAAATTGTTCGCACACATTTGAAGCTTGCAGCATCAAAAGATTCAAAAATAAAGTCTAACATGACTGGTGGCGCCTGATTTTTTTTTTTTCTCAAAAAAGTGTTCGGCTAATTGGATGTTCGGATAATTGGGGTTCGGATAAATGGAGTTCTACTGTACATGCAGTGTAATACAGACTTCCATTAGTTACTTATCAACAGTCGTTATCAAAGACAACATGTAAAATAAGTTTTGTTCAGATATTCTTCTTTTGCTTTGTGAAATAATAAAACCACAACTGTTACTATTTTTATAAAGTGCATTTTAATGTTGTAAATTTTCTTGCTTGACTAGTGAAGCAGAATATCATTTTCTGAACTAACACTGAGCCAGTTACCACACTACCAGTACCATTTTGTCAGTATTGTTGAGTCGATCGATTCAAACGGGTTGGACTTAAGTCACCAAATCGACTCAACTTGGGGTTTTTTAATTAGCGACTCGGCTCAGGACTTGCCAAACCAGTTTCACCATCTTCATTCATGCGCACTCTTATGGAGAAACCAAAAATGGTTTTGTTTAAATCAATATAATAAAAGAAGTCAGTAAATAAAATACTAAAAACAGAGATTATTATTTGTAATGATTGCTGTAATTGTTCGAATAAAAGCAGTTGTGACTATAAACAGTTTTAGATTTTAAAAAATGAGACTTTGACTTGGGACTTGATTTGAAAACTTATGTTACGGACTTGATGACTCGACTCAAATTTACAATTTACTTACAAAGACTCAAACTTACTGTTTACTTACGAAGAGACTTGAGACATGTTAGGAAAAACTTGAACACAACTCTGCTTTTTGTTACAGCTACATTTAAGTTTAATAGTCTGGAAAAAACAGTGATGGAAGGCATGGTCCCTGGAAAAAGGGGAAGGGGTCGACCTAGACGACGGTGGACCCAGGACATCACAGAGAGTCTGAACTTGTCTTTGGCTGATGCAGGTCGACTTGCCCAGAATCGTGATGCGTTCAGAGCAGCTGTAATGGAGACAACGTTCTGGAAAGAATACGTCACATGATGAACATTTAAGTTACCTGGATACATTTGTGCACACATCACATTTAAGCGTGCTGTCAGCCTTTTATATTTTTTTTTACAGAATGTTTTAATGATTGTGCATAAACATTTTGATAGCCGGTGATGTACCGGTATAAGTGACATTAAGTTGTAACATAGAAGTATAACTAGTATACTATGGGGACAACTCTGTGCTGTTATTTTCAACAGTATCCCCATGCTGTGTTCACTCTGACACAGTGTCATTGTGAAATAAGTTGGAATAATTTTTTTTTTTTTTTTTAATTTAAGGAGTTTTTGCAAGGTTCAACCAAGTCACAGGGACAGGTCCGTCGGTTATATTAGGGTGCATATCCAAATATAAATGATCCTGTGGTCTGGTAGATGGTGCTATAAGTATGAAGCATGGTGATGCTATAATAACTAGAATAGGCCTATTCTTTATCACCAGATTTAAAAAAAAAATTTTGCTTCGTTTTGGCAAGGCACGTCTTGTTCAACCTAGATGGTTATATTAGGGCGCATGTCCAAATATAAAAGACCTTTAGGTCTGATAATTGCGTAGCCATACAAATGCACAACTTATAGGCAGTAATACTGATAAAAGTGGAGATTTGCTGTGTAGCTTGAAAAAAATATCTCGTGCCAGACATTGACCTACGCTTATACCAGAATTTACTTGAACTGACAAAAGTGAAGGGACCACTAACTGCCAGCCACCTGCAGCTTTCAGATTTTGATCATGAAATTTCATTATTGCTTGCTGTCCTTGTTTTTTTTTTAAAAGGAAATATTTTTTAAAAATCAAGTTATTCTTAGTCAGGTGACGTTTTTGATATAGTAGTAGTCGTTCCTGTTTCTCCATAAGGATCAATTTCTCACGTTGCAGCATATAAAAACTTTTTAAATCTCAGTACCTTTCATTGAAAATACAGACCTAAAATGAAGTTATGCGTATGGTAAAGACCAAAACATGTGAAACAACGTACATCACATGAAATCTTTGAGAATGTTTCTAAGAAAGTTTATCAGCTTGATACAGAAGAACATAAGTGAGATGTATCATATTAAAATTAAGGTGCTGTACAAGAACCTCGCAACAAAACAGCCAAAGTATTTTCTGTGAAACATGTGCTACCCTGTTGCTTCTTCTTTGATCCATAACCACCAACCGTCAAAGCAGTCAGCGGCCATCACGCCTGGTGGCGTCTTGTAGGGCAGCAACAAATTGATTCCACTTTGCTCAGTCGGCGGCCATCCTTCGTACAGTGCCCCAACTGTAATTCATTCTTTGCATCTCAGCTTCCACAGTTCTCCGCCAAGTTGTTTTTGGTCGGCCTCTCTTTCGCTTTCCCTCGGGGTCCTTAGCATAGCTGTTCTTGTGATGGTATCAGGGTCCCTTCTGAGGACGTGGCCAACCCAACTCCAGCGTCTGCCAGCTATGATGGTGTGCATGTCCTCCTGGTTACTCCGAATAAGTAGTTCTTGGTTGATGATGGTGTTTGGCCAAAAGATTCGGAGAATTTTCCTTAGGCAGATTGTGTGGAAGGAGGACAGTTTCGACATTTCCTTCTCTGTTACTCTCCAACATTCCGCACCATAGAGAAGCACAGAAAGTACACAGCTCTCATACAGTCTTAATTTGGTGTTTGTGCTGTACTGGGAAGACTTCCAAATGTTGTTGAGAACAGCAAAGGCTGTTCTCGCTTTATTCATTCTGTTGTTAATGTCCTTGCTTGTTCCTATGCTTCCTAGGTAAGTAAATGTGTCTGTCTGTTCTAACTTCTGGTTCCTTACTGTTATTGGCTCAGGATTGCCCACATTTAGTGTCATGACCTCTGTCTTCTTCAAATTGATGTTCAGGCCAACCTGCTGGCCAAACTTATTCAGTCTATAGGTTTTGTCTTGAATGTGTTGATGTGAATGCGCGAGTAGTGCAATGTCATCTGCATATTCCAAATCTTCCAGTGTAGAAAACTGTAGTGGTGTTGATGGTATTGTATGATGGTGTTATTACTACATGTAACTTGTATGAGGCCAGCTGTGAAGGCTCCTGAGATAAAATGTGGTTGAGAATTATCAGAAGGCCTTTCTTGCTACCACTACGACCTCACACTTAATTTTTTTTTTCTTAATGAATGTGGCTACGTAAAGTGTCTAGGGTAATGATGTGTAATGTGGTGTGTTAGTTATAAATACACCCACAGGCATTTAAGAAGACTAATAAGATTAACAAGTGTTAAAATACACTGAACTAACTCACGTGTATAAAGTTTTTGATATAATTATATTACATTTATTTGTTCTGGATCAAGTTTTATTTTGACCAGAACTTGTTTTAAAAGAAGGATTTAAAATTTATGAAAATTATGCATGGAATGTTACATAATAAATACAAAAGTGTACATATTTAAGTACTAGAATAGTTAGTTTTATTCAAATGTTCTGGTAGTCAGCTACTAGGGAGGATATTTATTGTCTGTGCTGTTGGGGTGGTCTCATCACACCTGTCTATATTGACTACACCGTGTCCAGAAACTGGTGGGAATTTTTATGGGGATATTAGTCACTACCAATAGTTGGTGAATGTCCAGCAGACCAGAGGCTCACTCATCTTTTTGTAGCTCTGGTGCTGAAAACTTGCGGTCCCACCTCTCCGTGCTGGCGGGCAATAATGGTGGTCTCTGTCACAAGAACTGCACAGATACACTCGAGTAAAGTCACCCACCGGATAGACTCTGCTTTGTTGTCGATAGAAAACTCACAGCTCTGCAATCAAAGTATGGGCTATGTGTCAAAATCTATTCTATACCCACGTCTGGACACCACACTGACACAACAACCACATCATACAGACAGGTCAGATCTCTCTGACCAAACAGCACAGTTACCATGGTGGGTTTACCTCAGATAGATCCTCCCAGACTATAGATTCTGAAAAATATTTATTAGTTGTTGGCCCTAAAAGAAGATAGGTAATCTGTTTCAACGCTTGATATATCTTGCATAATCCTTGCTGTAGTTTATGTACCTTGTTGGTCCCTAGACCCTGACTTGGGCGGGGGGTCTAGAGCAAAATCCCTACTGGTTTGTAAGGCTATATTATGATATGGCAGTATCAAATCACTCGAACATGAAACAATATTCAAAATATATAAAGAAATAATTTCAATCTTACCAGATTAAGAATACATAACACAGAATTGCTAGCAAAACTCAGCTGAGCTGCTGGCTATAGTATGGCGTCCCTAAATTTATTCACTGTCTTTCATATGGGAACACACCACACTTTAAAATCTGTGTCTAACACTGAACAATTATTGAAGAATGACCCCAAATGCGCTCTGAGCGCTAATGATATGATTGTCTGTGGCCAATCACTGCCAAGGTTTATTTTTAATTTCAAATTTCTACACTAAAGTCATTTCAGTCATGCTTCAGTCAAGTATGGATGGTTATCTGTTAGTCTGTCCGTCTCTACTTGTGTTTCTAAAAAAAATGTGCTTGATTTTTGAAGCAACCTTTCTCTCCCCTTAAAATTTTGTCGTAAAAAGTTATATTTAGACACAGCTACCGCTCAAAACCCCTCTCCTCCATAATAAGTAACTTTGAACACCTGTTCCCAAGGTCGTGTTTTTGTGTGCAATTTGTGACACTTTTAGATTCAATATAGTCTAGCGATGATGTGAACTACACTGTCTTTTGTCATTACCTCAATATTATCTATCCGTTTGTAAAATTAAGATCATATTAGTTCACTGCTCAGAATAGGCCATCCGGCCAGCTAATTTTTATATTCCTAACATTAATATTAAGAAAATTTACTTTTTAAATTTTTGTAATTTTCCTACCATCCGCGTTCTGCCGCTCAATTCAAATCAAAATCTTAGTATCGCAAAAGCGTCCATTTCCGTACCTCGTGTCAATTTGGGGGACGTGAATTTTTTACTTTCCTCCATCCCCCCCAATTGCGTCTCCTTAGCCTTGCTACGCAATCTTTCCAGTCATATTTTTTTCCTTTTTGATCCTCCGTTCCCCTCCTGTCTAGCAAGGCAAAATTTATAGAGGATGATGACCCGCGGTCTAGGCGATCATGTACATCAGCAGCTTACGCATTATGTTTTTTTATCCTTAAATGTTATCTTTGGAGTATTTTACCGTTGTATCTCGGTCAATTTCACTACACATCTCCCCACTTGAAAACATGCCTATGGCAAGTTCCAAAACCAGCGATACACATAGGTAAAATTACTCCTCACGTCTGCCACTACTCTAATTTTGATCACAGGGGTGCCGACTGAGGAAATCTGCACCGACATTCAATTTGCCTGGGATATATTGGATACTGAACTGATATGGTTGAAGCAATAAAGACCACCTCAGCAATCTTGCGTTTTCATGCTTAGCCTGAGACAAGAACACGAGAGGCTGATGATCCGTCTCCACCACAAAAGTCCTACCATACAGATAGATTTGAAACTTTTTTATTGCCCAGATTAATGCTAAACATTCTTTTTCGCTTGTGGAGTATCCTTGTTCCGCCTTATTCAATTTGCGGCTTGCATAAGCGACTGGTTTCAGTTCCCCATCAGGTGAAGATGATCTTTGCAACAAAGCCCCTCCAAGTCCTACATTACTGGCATCGGTTCTTAAGACAAAGTCCTGTGTCAAATCAGGCAGTTTGAGAATAGGCTTGCTAGTGAGTTTTTCCTTTAACTCTTGGAACGCTAATTCACATTGTGCAGTCCAAATAATTTTATCTGGAAGTCCCTTGCGAGTCAGATCAGTCAGAGGAGCACAAATGGCGTTACAATTTTTGATGTATTTCTGATAAAATCCGCATAACGACACGAATGATCGCACGTCCTTTTTGGTTCGCGGCCTAGGTGCTCTCTGCAGTTTTTCCAAGTTCTTAGGATCAGGGGTCATATTACCCTGATATACAGTGTGCCCCAAGAATTCCAACTCTTTGCATCCAATACAACATTTTGTTGGCCTAGCAGTTAAGTTCGCCTCCCGAAGTCTATCAAACAACATCTCCAGAGCTTCAATGTGTTCTTCAAATGTCTCTGTGGCGACGAGTATATCATCCATGAAATTCGTGATACATGGGTTATTCAGGGGGTCCAACAATTTTCGCATCATCCTTGAAAACACACTCGGAGCATTTTTCAGTCCGAATGGTAGCATATTGAATTCATAATGTCCATCCGAAGTGCTAAAAGCCAAATAAGGTCTCACTTCAGGCTTCACTGGGATCTGGTAATAGCCTTTACTAAGATCCACTTTTGAAAAGTATTTTGCCTTGTTCAGTCTGGCAAATAACTGTTTTGTGTCTGGTAATGGATCCACTTGTCCTTCTGTGACAGCATTCAGTTTCCTGTAATCTATGCACAGTCTGTGTTCCCCAGACGGTTTCCTCAACAAAACGACACTAGAACTAAAAGATGATTCACTGTGCGAAATAATCCCCTCCTTCAACAAATACTCTATTTCTTCCTTCAATGCCTTCTCCTTCGCGAACGGAATAGAATAGGCTCTCATACAGATTGGGTTTGAGTCTACCAGTTTCATGTCATACTGTAGCAAATTTGTATGGCCTGGTTTATCTGTTAATACATCTGTATGTTCCTCCAGAACTTGTTGAACTCTCTCCCTCTGATTTTTAGTCAGGTGCTTACTGACTTTTACCTGTGCTGCGGTTTCACAAGGATGTAATGGGTATTCATGTGAGGTGAGTGGTTCCTTTTGCATCTGGGTTGCAATAGCTAAGGTCAATAAGGGGGTGCTTTCCTGGAGTGGTCTGTCCAGATACTTCTTTAACAGGTTTACATGATAAACTTTTTCCTTCCCCTTTTTGTCAATTTTATAGTTTGTTCTAGACACCTTCTCTAGAACCGTATATGGACCTTGCCAACCAATTTGTAATTTATTCTGGCTTCCCGGTAGTAGAAGCAGCACCTTCTCTCCGACTGCCAGTTCCCTGTCCTTTGCCTTCCTATTAAAATATGCTGCATGTTTCTTCCTGGCTTGTTTCAAATTATCATTTGCCAGTTTCCATCCAGCTTTCAAACGAGTGGTCAGTTCGTTCACGTATTGATACGATGAGGTAACAGTCTCTTCCGCCTTCTCATCTGTCCAGGTCCTTAATAGAGCTTCTAAAGGCCCTTTTATTGGCCTCCCAAATAGCAGAGTTGCGGGAGCCATCCCGGTTGAACTATGTGGTACCTCCCGGTACGCAAACAATGCGGCGGGCAGGAATTGATCCCACAGATCCGGTTTTTCGTGTGCCAGCTTTCTCAGGATAGAAATGAGAGTCCCGTTGAACCTCTCTACCTGGCCGTTCCCTTGTGGATGGTACGGACTACAATGAAAGTGTCTGGCTTGAAATAGCTTAAAAACTTCTTCCGTTAGTTTCCCCTTGAACTGAGATCCATTATCCGTCAAGATTTGATGCGGGAATCCTAATCGGGTAAATATTGTAAGTAGTGCCTCTGCTACATGTTTTGAATCAATTGATGGCAGGGCTACCGCCTCTCCCCACATAGAACAAGTGTCCACCAGAGTAAGGATGTAACTGTTCCTCCTCTTGGTCCGAGTGAGAGGTCCTACAATATCCACTGCAACCCTCTCAAACGGTGTTCCCACTATGGGCATTTCCCCTAGAGTTGCAGGAGCAGTCCAGTGCTTTGGAGCTACCCTTTGACATTCTGGGCAGGATTTGACATATCTTTTTATATCCTCCGTTATCCCTGGCCAGAAGTAATGACAAGCTATACGCTGTCCTGTGGCGCTGATCCCCATGTGACCACTGAAGGGGATTGCATGTCCGAGTTCCATCACTTTCTCTCTATATGCAATGGGAAGAACCAGCTGGTTGTGACCATTTGTTCCAGTTCCGGCCTTCCTGTATAAGAGTTTGTTCTTCATGAAATATTCCCCCTTGCTCGGAGGTGTGTGGCATTTGGGCAATTTTTAAAAACAGGGCTTGAGTGTCCTATCCTCAGCCTGCGCCTTCCTCATCTCCTCTGGATGAGCATTTATAGGTTCACCTTCTTCCTCCTTCTTCTGTGACCTGGTCTGCACTGTCGCCATGATCACAGGTTTCTCGGGATTCCCCAAGAAGACGTATCTACACCCCAATATCAGAGGGTAGATTGGTTCATCTATCACCGCTGCTCTGATTTCTCCTTCCACATAGCGAGTTTTCACCGTTATCCTTGCGATGGGAAGTGTCATGAGTGGTATGTCCTTAGTCGCCCCTTGTATTTCCACTGTTTCTGTGGTATACTGACTTGGGTCCACTAGGCTAGACTTCACAACTGAATCATAATCCAAACCTGTATCATAAAGGCACCTTATGGTGACCCCATTACAAATAACATCCTCACAAACTGGGGGGTGATAAGGTTCCTGTTGTCCCTTAGGATTAACCTTTAATCTTTGCGTCCCCGACTTCATTGCAGCAATGTTTGAAGGTTTCCTTCTACAAAATTCGGTGTTATGGTTATCCTTCTTGCACCATTTGCACCATCTTTTTCCTTGGTTCAACGGTTTTCTTTCATTGAACTTTTGGTCATTGAACTGTGAGTTTCTGTCGCGATAGTCATTTCTTGGCCGCTCAAAATTTGTCCTACCCTTATATCCCTGCTCTCTATTATCAAATTTATTAAATTGCTGTGGAGCTTTAAAATTGTCTATGTGCTTCTTCTTAGCACCACTTACCTCTGCCTGAGCTGCCTGATACCTCTCAGCAACATTTAAAATTTCCCCCAACTTCTCTGCACCTTGTTCCATGAGAAATTTTCTCATGTCTGGAGCCATGGACTCTCTCAATTGCTCAATCATGATCATTTCTTTAAGATCTTGGGTCTTCCCCAGAGCCGTCCATTTCTCCAAATAGGTTTCTAGTCTGGCAGAGAATTGGTGGTATGTCTCCCCAGACAACAGTTTGGCATTTCTAAATCTCTTACGATAAAATTCACCATTCTTCTCGTACCTTAATAACAAAGCCTGCTTTAACATGTCATAATTGTCTTGGTCTTCTCTGTTCATTTTGGCAAATACTTCATAAGAAGCACCCCTCAATCCCTGTGATAGCTTTAAACTCCACCTCTCTCTCTCTAACCCATATGTAGTAGCTAATAACTCAAAACGTCCCAGGTACCCCTCTATGTCATCGTCTTTCTCAACAAAATGGTCTAAATGAAACCCCATAGCTGAGTTTGAGGCTCCCATACTGGGCGTAGCATCTGAGGCAAAAGGGCTGGCACCATTTTCAGGGGCCGGGCCTTGTAATTCCAGCTCCCTTAGTCGTAATTCGTGCTCCCTCTGCAACCTTCTATCTTCTGCCTCCCTTTCGGCCTTTTTATCTTCTGCCTCCCTTTCGGCCTTTTTATCTTCTGCCTCCCTTTCGGCCTTTTTATCTTCTGCCTCCCTTTGCTGTCGTTTTTCTTCTGCCTCAATCTGCAGCCTCTTAATTTCTCTATCAGCCTCAATTTGTAATCTCTTTTCTTCAGCTAACCTGTCAGCCTCTAATTTTCTTTCAGCCTCTTTTTCTAATCTCCTTTCTTCCCGTTCAATATATTTATCACATTCAGTCGTTACGTATTGAATTAAAATTTGACCATCCATCCCCATCTCCTTCGCAGTGAGCACAGCAGCTGATCTAAACTTTGCTAGCTCAGCCATACTTTTCAGACAATATAATAATATACAAGCTAAGTACTTCTTATGACTATAATCTAACTAATTCTAACTAACCAGTTAACTAATTAATTATTACTGGCTGTGAAGATTCACCAACTTTTATCTGCAGGGACACTTTTAATTTTAAAGGAAATTTTACAATTTATTTCCCTACTTTTATTTCTCCCACCAGGAGATCCTAATATTACTGTTGGGCTAATTATCCCGGACAAGACCCCAATTTATGTAGTGGTGTTGATGGTATTGTATGATGGTGTTATTACTACATGTAACTTGTATGAGGCCAGCTGTGAAGGCTCCTGAGATAAAATGTGGTTGAGAATTATCAGAAGGCCTTTCTTGCTACCACTACGACCTCACACTTAATTTTTTTTTTCTTAATGAATGTGGCTACGTAAAGTGTCTAGGGTAATGATGTGTAATGTGGTGTGTTAGTTATAAATACACCCACAGGCATTTAAGAAGACTAATAAGATTAACAAGTGTTAAAATACACTGAACTAACTCACGTGTATAAAGTTTTTGATATAATTATATTACATTTATTTGTTCTGGATCAAGTTTTATTTTGACCAGAACTTGTTTTAAAAGAAGGATTTAAAATTTATGAAAATTATGCATGGAATGTTACATAATAAATACAAAAGTGTACATATTTAAGTACTAGAATAGTTAGTTTTATTCAAATGTTCTGGTAGTCAGCTACTAGGGAGGATATTTATTGTCTGTGCTGTTGGGGTGGTCTCATCACACCTGTCTATATTGACTACACCGTGTCCAGAAACTGGTGGGAATTTTTATGGGGATATTAGTCACTACCAATAGTTGGAAAAAGGGTGACAATCGACAATGTGGAAACCATAGAGGCATATCCCTTCTCAGTGTCCCTGGTAAAATCTACTCTAGAATCCTAGAGCAGAGACTCCGACGCCTAGCTGAGCCACAATTGGATGAGGTCCAGTGCGGATTCCGAGCAAACCGAAGTACTCAAGACCTAATCTTCACACTCAGACAACTGAGTGAAAAGGCCCTTGAGTATAAGAGTGAGATCCATCTTTGTTTCATAGATCTGGAAAAGGCGTTTGACAGGGTCCCCTGGAGCAAACTTTGGGACTGTTTGGCAAGGAAGAATATTCAAGCACCTCTGATTCATGCTATACAGAGCTTCTACAAGTCTTGCAGAAATTATGTGAGGACAGCAAACCATAAGTCAGAAGAGTTCAGGACCACCACTGGTGTAAGACAAGGGGGTATCCTATCACCTTACCTCTTCATACTCCTTATGGACGATGTCATCAAGGCATGTAAGGAGAGAACAAGAAAGTATTCAGTGGGGTACTGGAAGATGAGACAGGTCTATATTTCGGAGCTGGCATTTGCTGATGATGTTGCCCTGATTGCAAAATCAGAGGCACATCTCCAATCCAACCTGCAAGTCTGGAAGGAAGAGCTGGAGAAGAGAGGGATGGTCATAAGCAGCTCTAAAACAAAATCCATGGTGATATCACGAGAAGAAAGAAAACATCAGATTAAGTTGGGAGAACAGGTCCTGGAGCAGGTCGACCACTTTAAATATCTCGGAGCTATTATAGACCGAAAGGGAGGCATCATCAAAGAAGAGTTGGCCACTCGAAAAGCAGCGGCTGGGAGACTTTTTCAGGCCATAAATCGTGGATTCCTCAGCAAGAAAGAGGTTGGTAAGAAAACGAAGATGGCTGTATACCGCTCCACCTATGTCCCAGTCTTGACATATGGATGCGAGTCATGGGCAATGACTACAACCCACAAAAGCCAGATCCAAACCTCAGAAATGAGGTATCTGAGGAAGGTGGTTGAAGTAACAAGAAGAGACATGGTCCGCAACCAGACGATCCGTCAAGGCCTAAAATCCCATCCGCTGCAGACCCAAATAGAACAGTCCCAACTACGATGGTTTGGCCATGTCTGCAGAATGGGAGAAGATCGGCTACCACGACAAGCATGGGAAACAAAGAGCCAGGGATCCAGACCTCCAGGACGACCCAAGTCCGCTGGGAGGACAACATTAGACAATTAGTTTTTTGAAGGACCGAGGACTAGAATGGAACCAGGCCAGGAAGAAGACAGCTGATAGAATGGTCTGGCGCTCTCTCTTCCAAACCTCTACACCTCACGGTAGAAGGGGAACGACTAAGTAAGTAAGTAAGTACCAATAGTTGGTGAATGTCCAGCAGACCAGAGGCTCACTCATCTTTTTGTAGCTCTGGTGCTGAAAACTTGCGGTCCCACCTCTCCGTGCTGGCGGGCAATAATGGTGGTCTCTGTCACAAGAACTGCACAGATACACTCGAGTAAAGTCACCCACCGGATAGACTCTGCTTTGTTGTCGATAGAAAACTCACAGCTCTGCAATCAAAGTATGGGCTATGTGTCAAAATCTATTCTATACCCACGTCTGGACACCACACTGACACAACAACCACATCATACAGACAGGTCAGATCTCTCTGACCAAACAGCACAGTTACCATGGTGGGTTTACCTCAGATAGATCCTCCCAGACTATAGATTCTGAAAAATATTTATTAGTTGTTGGCCCTAAAAGAAGATAGGTAATCTGTTTCAACGCTTGATATATCTTGCATAATCCTTGCTGTAGTTTATGTACCTTGTTGGTCCCTAGACCCTGACTTGGGCGGGGGGTCTAGAGCAAAATCCCTACTGGTTTGTAAGGCTATATTATGATATGGCAGTATCAAATCACTCGAACATGAAACAATATTCAAAATATATAAAGAAATAATTTCAATCTTACCAGATTAAGAATACATAACACAGAATTGCTAGCAAAACTCAGCTGAGCTGCTGGCTATAGTATGGCGTCCCTAAATTTATTCACTGTCTTTCATATGGGAAAACACCACACTTTAAAATCTGTGTCTAACACTGAACAATTATTGAAGAATGACCCCAAATGCGCTCTGAGCGCTAATGATATGATTGTCTGTGGCCAATCACTGCCAAGGTTTATTTTTAATTTCAAATTTCTACACTAAAGTCATTTCAGTCATGCTTCAGTCAAGTATGGATGGTTATCTGTTAGTCTGTCCGTCTCTACTTGTGTTCTAAAAAAAATGTGCTTGATTTTTGAAGCAACCTTTCTCTCCCCTTAAAATTTTGTCGTAAAAAGTTATATTTAGACACAGCTACCGCTCAAAAACCCTCTCCTCCATAATAAGTAACTTTGAACACCTGTTCCCAAGGTCGTGTTTTTTGTGTGCAATTTGTGACACTTTTAGATTCAATATAGTCTAGCGATGATGTGAACTACACTGTCTTTTGTCATTACCTTCAATATTATCTATCCGTTTGTAAAATTAAGATCATATTAGTTCACTGCTCAGAATAGGCCATCCGGCCAGCTAATTTTTATATTCCTAACATTAATATTAAGAAAATTTACTTTTTAAATTTTTGTAATTTTCCTACCATCCGCGTTCTGCCGCTCAATTCAAATCAAAATCTTAGTATCGCAAAAGCGTCCATTTCCGTACCTCGTGTCAATTTGGGGGACGTGAATTTTTTACTTTCCTCCATCCCCCCCCAATTGCGTCTCCTTAGCCTTGCTACGCAATCTTTCCAGTCATATTTTTTTCCTTTTTGATCCTCCGTTCCCCTCCTGTCTAGCAAGGCAAAATTTATAGAGGATGATGACCCGCGGTCTAGGCGATCATGTACATCAGCAGCTTACGCATTATGTTTTTTATCCTTAAATGTTATCTTTGGAGTATTTTACCGTTGTATCTCGGTCAATTTCACTACAAAAACGTTGTCCATCTAATTCCTCTTGGACTGCCCTCTGTTGTCTGGCGCATCACCCAATCTATGACTGTCAAAAATAATGTTGTTGATAAGGGGCATCCCTGTCGTACTCTTGTTTTCACTTCGAAAGTTACATTACTCGATCCAACACTACACGTAAAGTTAGAATAGAGGCTTTTTATAATGGAAACAATGCGGCTGGGGATTCCATAAGCCCTCAGAATTTTCCATAGGCTGTCCCTGTGTATGCTGTCGAAAGACTTTTCAAAATCAACAAAGTTAATGTACAGCTGTCTCTGCCATTCTGAGCACTGCTCTATAATGTTCCTGAGGGCAAATATATGATCTGCACATCTTCTGTTCTTTCTGAAGCCCGCTTGTTCTTTCCTCAGTTTATGGTCAACTGCTTTTGAAATTCTCCGGATGATTATCCTGCCTAGTATTTTGCTGGGAACTGAGAGGAGGGTAATTCCTCTCCAGTTGTTGCAGTCTGCAAGGTCGCCCTTCTTGGGCAATTTGACAATTATTCCTTTACTCCACTCTGTTGGTGTTGTCTCAGTTTCCCAGACTTGTGCAAATAGTGGTTCTAATAGTTCTGCTGCTAGTTCAGGGTCTGTCTTGAATAGCTCAGCATTTAGATTGTCGTGACCAGGCGCTTTTCCATTTTTTAGCCCTTTGATACCTGTGATAATTTCTTCTTTTCGTGGAATGTCTGTATTTACGTCTAAGTCACTTTCAGCCTCAGGAACATTCAGCTGAGTCTCTGGTGGTTCCTTATTCAGTGTTTCTCTGAAGTGCTCTGCCCATCTTGTTTCCTGCCCCTGTGATGAGATTTCCTTGCTTGTCTCTTACTAACGTTATGTTGTTTGCACCTCGTTTTCCACTGATAGCTTTAGTTATTTTATAAACTGTGCTTTGTTTATTTCTCAGTGCTGACTCTTCTGCCTGTCTTGCAAGGTCATCCAGAAATATCCTTTTGTTAGCACGGGTTTGACGTTTTACTTCCTTGTCCAGCTGACTGTACTGTTCACTATATATTGCCTTTAACCTGGGAGACTTAGCTTCTGTTTTCTTTCTTTTCATTTCCTTTCTCTTCGCTATGGTGTTTAGCGTTTCTGGTGTTATCCAGTCTTGGCTCTTTCTTTCCTGGAATCCCAAGCATGACTTGCTGCTTTCTTTGTATATTGTTGAGATAGGGTTGAATTTCTGGTCGACATCGTCGGTCTCAGTTCTTTCCTGGCTTTTGATAATCAGATATCGTCGACCACGAACGCTTTTCTGGTGAGGGGGTCCTTAAGTTTCGTGATGTTATATCTTTTCTGTTTGACTGCAACTGGTCCAGCAGCTTTGAGTTTCACCTTCAGTCTTGCTACTACTAGGTGATGATCACTTCCCACATCTGCGCCTCTTCTTACTTTCACGTCTTGTAGTGCATGTCTCCATCTGCCATTGATCATTATGTGATCTATCTGGTTTTTGTCTCGTCCGTTTGGTGATTCCCATGTTAACTTGTGCACTTCTTTGTGTTGAAAAAGTGTTCCTCCAATGACCAGGTTGTTAATACTGCAGAAGCTTATTAATTTGTCCCCATTCTCATTTACTGTTCCACTGCCGCATTTCCCCATTACTCTTTCGTTATAATTATTGTGTTTTCCAACTTTTGCAGTTAGGTCTCCCATTACTATAATAAGATCGTACCTGGGTACAGTTTCCATTTCCTTTTGTACCTGTTGATAGAACTCGTCCTTGATCTCTTCATCACTGTCGTTTGTTGGTGCATAGCATTGTATAATTGTGGTGTTGGTGAATTTCCCTCTCAGTCTTGCTCTTATTAGTCTGTTGTTAATGGGTTTCCATTCCAGTAGAAATCTTTCCATTCCTTTCTTAAGGATAATGGCTACACCTTCGTTGTGCTGACCGTCCTCTCTACCAGAAAAAAGTACTGTTTCCCCTGTAGCTGTCCATCTGCTCTCACTTATTCCCAGGATATGTAGTTTGTAATTCCTCATCTCTGCTGTGATCTGTCTCAGCTTTCCTGCCTCATGCATAGTTCTGACATTCCAAAAACCAATTCTGGTTTCGTGTTTTGCGGTCTGGGCATCCGTTTTCATGCCAGTGGCTTCCTTTCGGCTTTCACCACTGTCAGTCATACGAGCCTGAGACTCCGGATGTCCGTCCCGCATCAAAGTTTTTTCATTTATTGCTGTTTCCGTAACATGTGCGATTTTTTACACAGACAGGGGTGTCGGCCCTGTGCTAAAACCCCCAACCTGGAGGACCAGGGTACCAGCTTTTGTCTGACCCCTACCCACGCAGACCAGTCCAGCTTGGTTGAACCTACCAGGAGTAAAACTCCCACTGGCATAGCTCTGTGGATTGTTAGGGTACACAAGCTGCCATACCGCTACAAGGTATAGGTACCATTGATGGCAGATCCTGTTGCTTAGCATTAGTAAAAGTGCTGTTTATATAAAATATTTAAGAAGCTTTTGATTTTGTGTGTTTTATATGTGTGTGTTTGTAAGCCTGTCTTATATGGATGGTAGAACTGAAAACTAAACGCTTGATCTGGCCTATAGTCAGCGTTGCCACTCTGGATTTTGAAAAAATAAACCTAGATATCGGCGACTTGGGCAATTTTTTGGGCAAAATCTAGTTGGCATTCTTCAACTAATGAAGGAAAATGGCACCTAGATGGGACTATTTAAAAAAAAACCTAGATCCAGGGGAATCCACCTAGGAGTGGCAAAGCTGCCTATAGTGATCATTTTTCTCCGCAAACTGCCGTCTCTGCTGTAGCCTATGAGTTCTGCTATCGACGCCTGCCCATGCCATATGATTGGTCCATTTGTATTTTCTTTCTCTGTCTTCTATAGTGTTCTAATATTCCTCTTCAGACCTTGCCCTGTAAATTTTCATTTGTCTTCTCTGTATTGCTGCAGAGAGTTGTCTATTTTCCTGAGTCTCCCTTGGGATCTCATTATTAACTGTTATGGTTCTTAATTCTTAGAAACCACATTTAGGTAGAGCTTCTATTAAATTCTGCATTCGTTTATTCTCTGTACCATCTCTGCTTCCATAAACGTCACTTTAAATATAATGCTAGTGAAAACTTTCTTACTTTTACTGAAAATGGTTTATAACCGCAGTATAGCGTCCAATTGGTAGAGTGGTTAGAGTTCTTGTCTTTCGCTGCAAAGCTACGTTTCAAACCTGGTGAATGTCATGCTACAGTCTACCCAGCTATAAATGGGTACTTGACTGCTCTTGAGTTAGGGAGTGCAAAGGCAGTAAGGAAGGCAACTGGTCACACCCACCTCATAAATCTGGACCTAATATAGTTAAGTCCGACACGTGACTAATCTACAACATTATCTGCTATGGGGCTACCTTTGCCTTTTTTACTTCTCATTTTCTGAAATGCTTATTGTGCCTGGGCTATTCTGCTCTTCATCAGTGTGAAGTATCTTCCATTTGATTTTAGTATTGTGCCCACTTATTTACAATTGATGAGCAGTATAGTTTGTTCTATCCACATTCAAAACTGCCTGGCACAGTAACCATTTTTAGTAGGGATGTACTGAATAGTGGTTTTTGCTATTCGACCGAAAACGAATAGAGATCTTTAACTATTCGGCCAAATACAAATAGTGAGTGAGTGTTTGGCATAAAAAGTTGTGTTTTTAGGTCATACTAACATTTTTATTAATTATAAATTAATCAACTACAAACACATGACGTTTCAGTGTTCCAGCTTTACAAAAATGTGGCAAATATCTTGGAACTATTTAATGCTACTAACTAACCACTAATCAGTTTTTAAATTCAGTTCAAGTCATTGCTGCATAAAACATGCATTCGCTTTTTAAAAAAAAAATGAGTCTCTCTACATTCTCTGCCAATAGACATCTGTTGTCTGAAAATAATTTATCAACAATCTGTAAAAACATTTTATTCCACTGTACATTCACTTTTTTATTCCTAAAGTGGTGTGGATTTAGGTGTTGTGGCATATTAGAGTTTGGTATATATTTAACAGCTATTTTTAATATTTCTCTCATGAGGTTATCTGCAAAAATAACAACATTTTCATTTTCTATATTAGTAATTGATAATTCTTCCATTTCATTTTGGAAAGCTATCCCATTTGCATTATTATAGTGAAATATTAGTTTCTCCGTCATCTTGTTTGGCTTGTAAGTGTCATTTATTATCTTTTCAATGGGCAGGTGATCTGAGTTTGTATCCTCAATAATGTCCCATTTTGTACTGGCAAGATTGGGTGTTACAATGCTTATATCAATTGCTGTGTCTTGATGATTTATACAAGGATTAATTCTTGTTATTGAATCATCATTTAGTATGATTAAGTCATTGTTTTTGTTGAAATCTAACAGTATTTTTCCTGATTTGTCTGTCAAATTACCTCCCCAAGAAGTGTGATGAGCATTGAAATCTCCCACTACAATAGATTTATTGCTCAATCTCTTCTTTACTTCTGCAAGATCCCTATCATTTATATTACCACTTGAACAGTAGAGGTTAATGATTTTTATTTCCCCTAATTCACTAGATACTATTATATGTATTCCTTCTAAATTTTCTGTTCCAAAAGATTCCCAGTCAGCAATTATGTACGCTTTATGAACCACAAATGCCGCTCCTTCTCCTTTTTGGTTATCCATCCTATCATTTCGAAAGATTTAATATTCAGGTATAGAAATAAAAACATTGAGGATTGAGACTTGTCTCTTGAATGGCAAATATTAATTTATAATGTTTAGTCATTCCTAATAATGCTAGCATTTTTTTTTTTTTTTTGCGCTTCTACAATTCCACTGTATAAGTCTATAATGTTCTGTGCTCCACTGTTCAATTTGTAGGTTTATTTGAATATAATGCACTGCTGTTTTATATATATTATATTTTGATTTGTTTGTTGATACTAAATTCTTCTAGTTTTCCTTTTATATTGCTTGCATGGTTTTGTAGTTTTTTGTAGAATTTTCTGTAGGAATGTTTTCACTATGTTGGTTATGGAAGCAGTAAAATGTTGGCTATCTGTAATAGTTTTTTCCATATTTTCCTTCCGCTTGCCTGCTTATGTCTGTTTTTTATCTTCTTGTTTTTTGCTATTGCTTATGATTTGTTTTTCTGTCTCAATCCTCTTTAGTAAATCCTCATTTTCTTCTTTCAGTTTCACTAATCTAGCAGCATCCTTAGGAACTTGTTGTTGAATGTTTTTCATGGACATCAAGATATCTGTTGCCTGTCTTACTCAATCTACTGGTACTTGTTTTTCAGGTAATTCTCTCTGTTTTGATAGGTTCCTTTCTTTTGTCACTATGTCTTTGTTTTTCTGTGTTATTTCAACATTTTTAGTATTTATTTTGGATTAATTTTTTGGACTGATTTGGAAATGTTATGTTAGGAGATTTTTGTTGTTGGATGATTATTTTAAATGGTGTTGGTTTTGATGGATTTTATCAGTGCGTTTGGTCTGGTGGTAATGGGGGCATCCTAGAAAACGTGAACTATAGTTACCTAGACAATATGCACATTTCCTGTTTTTATTTGTTGCTTTATAATTATTATCTTCATTCGCTAGTTTGCATTGTCATATCTGTGGTCCCTTGCACAATATCTGCATTTTGGAGTATTTCTACACAAGCTTTTTGAATGGCTAAATTTCTGACAGTTGGAACACTGGATTACTGGGGGAATGTACATTTCTGGATAAATTTTCCTACTGCCTTTATACAAGTGCGTAGGGATTTCCTGCCCTTCCAGTGTAATAACTACAGATTTTCTTGATATTCATTACATTTTATTAATTGAGTATTGTCTGCTCTCAGCTTATTTAGAAACTCTTCAGTCAGTATCATGTCCATACCTTTGATGACACATTTCCATGTTTCTTTGAAAATTTCTAGCTTGACCTTAACGCTATGGGCCAAATCTAAAGAAACAGGTTGTTTTTCAAGGTCTTTTAGTAGAGCTGATATCTTTTCAGTATTGATCATTGTAATTATTATGCCATATTGTGCTCTCTTTATTTGTACAATGAATATTGTCAATAAATTTTTCTAGCATATTTATGATCTTACTATCAGGTAATGCTGTAAGTCTGACAACTTCACCACATGTTTGGATTACTTTCACTCTCATCCTCAGAGTATTAGTAAGACGAGTGGATTCTTGTCTTACCTGTAATTTAGTCTTAACTCCTTTCTCCGTTATTCTAAGGGTAGAATTCCTAAAGCCACCTCTATAGCTCCCATTGATGTTGATCTGATTGCACCTGCTATTGTACATAAAGCCTAATGCTGAATTCTGAGTAATTTAATGTTGTTACTGTGTGCAGCAGAGTCATATATTATACTTCCATAATCTATTTTTCCTCTAATAAAAGATTTATAAAAAGTGAGCATTGTCTTAGTGCTTGCACACCATCCATTACCTTTCAAATATCTTAATAAGTTAGTCAATCCTCTGCAAAACTCCACTAGTTTATCTATGTGTTTATTCCAGTTCAGCTGTTGGTCCAATATCATTCCTAGATATCGAGTGGTTTGCACTATGTTTCGCACCTAGGGAACTGCATAATATAGTCGAACAATATTTAACACGAATAAATGTTAATATATAGTGGCTGAGAATGTGAAGGTCTGATGCTGTTTTTACAATGCATAGGACTTTTAACAGATGAAAGTCAATTAAATATCTGTTAAAGTCAGTTATATAACTGGAACCACCAGGCTTTTACACACACGCCGCCCCCCCCCACCCCACCACTGTTATGGGTCTTTATATTATTATTATAGTTGGAGTAGACGTCTTGCTACTCTGGCCAATATTACCTAAAGGTAGACATGGTAGACCCCGAACACAGCTCCAACTCCAAATACTTAATATCACCACCAAGGCCGGTGGACAATCAAACAATGTTTATTGTACAAAACACAGCTCCACAGGTAACAACTTGACAGCCATTACAGCGCATGGCATAAAATGTAGCGTCAGTTGCTAGTAACACTGTCCCCGACAGTTTTCTCATATTTATTTACTCAGTTCAAAGAAATATATACTTTCTTGCACATGCAGATATCTAGTACCCCTCACAAAGGATCTTGGAGTACCGAAATTGGTATCATATATGAATTAAGCACACAATCATAAATATCTCAGGAGCTCAAACACAATACGTCCACTCGGCATGAAAAACACCATAGCTCTCTCGCCTCTTCTTCCCCACCAGTAACCTGTCTCACAAGACCCCGCCAAGCATGACGGCTTAATAAAACTCACCCGTCTTTTCCAGTGACCTGTGTAAGAATAAACAAACACAGAGCCCCGCTGACCTAAGCTATCAAATACACACCTGTTATGAATTTTAATCATTACACCCACTTTAATATTATTCTTGTTCAGAGTTTCTTCTTGATTTTGTTTGTTTTTTGTTTTGTTTTTTTAACGTATAAGCACAATTGTGATTGTCCCTATTTACACTGATTTGACAAATGTGATGCCACTTTCTGATATTGGCAGTTGTTCATATTATTTGGAATTGAAAACAATATACATCCTAATTATAACCAATCAGAGGTTGAACGGGATATTTTTCTTGGAGTTGATTATTAAATTTGTTATCTGTAAATACACAAATTTAACGTTGATTTAATCATTTTGAATGTACTGTACGTTTGTCTCAGTCAGTTTACTAAACAGAGCTATACCGGAATAATGAGAATTCCACTGAGTAAATCAGGGTGGGAGCTTGAACGAGCTGAAATTAATAATTGTTTAATTCTTTATAAAAGGCGGCGGATCAGATATAAATTAACAATTGCCCTGCCCAATGCAGCATTGGTCTTGACTTCTGAAATATCTTATGATCTCCCTTGAGATAGAAGCATCATTATCCTTCTATCTACAGCTCTGCCAAGAGTAATCTTGTGCGATGGTAGACACTTTTGAAGACCCATATTAGTATTAGATACTCTTGAGTTTTGGCCACTGTTGTACCACTGCTGCAAAGCAGGGGAGGCAATTCAGTTACATCGGCACTGGGGACTTTCTAGGTTTTAATTTCTTCACGGCTTGCTCTAACTCTTTCATGCTAAATTCTTCTTCGAATAGGGAAAAGTTGACCGTTGAGGCTTTCTCTTGTTTCTTTAACTGGCATAGTTGTTTCCTGTCCAGCTCTGTGTTTTCCTGCTCTATTCACAGTGGCAAAGTAATGGTTGAAGTGTTTTGCTTTCTTTTGGTCTTCAGAGATTCTTCTCCTTCCGTCTATCACTGGCTTTGGATTCATCCTTCTACTTTCGCCAGAAAGATTTTTTACTAATGCCCAAACTTTATTTCCATTCTGTCTGAGATCTAAGTTGGAGCATGTTTCTGTCCATTTATCTTTTTTGGCCTTCTTAACTGTAAGTTTTACTTTGGCACATTCTTTATTGTACTGAATCTTTGCCTCTTGTGAAAGTGTGGTCTCAAATGTTGTTCTGGCTTTGTTTCTTTCAGATATAGTAATTTGTATTTCTTTGTTCCAGAATGGTTTATATGGCTTCCGGCTGGCCCCTGTGATGGACTGAGATGCTGCATTCAAGACTGATTTTGTCAGTTCTTCGTTAAATGTTTCAACACAGTTGGTATCAATGTTTTCCATCAGGCGATCCGATGTTTCTTGGAATAGTCTCCAATTTGCTTTTCGAAAATTCCAGCTAATTCTCTGCTTGAAAAATGCTTTACTGGGTGTGCTTGTAGTGGTTTGTGGTCACTTCCAATGTCGTCCAGAACCTGAAAATGACTAGTGTATCCAGACAGGTGCAGGTCAAAATCTTTGTGTAAAGTTTCTTGTAGAACAGCAACATGTACACTGTGACTGTCTAGTAGTTTGGCAAGTTCAAGCTTTTTATTTCTTAGGCCGCAGATGTTTAGCTGCAGAATATTAGTATAGGGTATAGGTGTGTGTTTTTTCTGTGTGATCTGGTTTCTTTTTGCTCTTCTTGGGAAGTCTGTCTTTTGGGTTTCTTCCAGTAATCAATTTTTCGCACATCACTACCTGGTTACCCACTTTCTGGCGCGAACCTTGATAACCGAGGCGTCGCCGGATCTCGTTTGAATTAATAAATTTGACTTTTTCATCTTCATGGTATTGTGATGCTGGGGTGCCTGTGGATTTCCTACCCACCCCAGGTAGAAGCCAGAAGTGTACTGTGCCAGCTCTGGGGGAGATAAAGGGGGTGTTTCTGCTTCTCCCTGAGATACGTAGCCACGGTAGGGCTCACAGTGCTCAATCCCCGCTACCAAATTGCCTGCTGGTTACGCCGAGTTCTCTGAGGCTCTAGGCATGTGACCAAAAGTTTAAGGCAATAGGATCGCCACGTCCTGAGTCTCTGTGCCTTTGCGATGGGTTCCGGTCTTCAGGAAGTATTGCATACTCGTTCCCACTCCTAAGACTTGTTCAGTATCCATCTGGCTTCTCCCCACCCACAGAGGGTGTGAACGGTGCAGTGCACCGGTTTTATTATCGAGGTTTGATCCGTTGTTGTTTAGCCTGAGGGTTCGCACCCTCATTTACCAGGACTACCTCGAAGGGGGTGTGGCTCTTCACTACGCACAACGATCTTAGGGTATGAGAGGTTTTGCTAGGCTAAGAGACTGACACCGCAATGGTCGCTCCTTTCATGAAAAATGAATTCACTAGGTCTAGGATGAAGCAAGGGGGGAATCCACTACCCACAACACCACACGTCATACCCCCTGTCTGTAACAGACTTGGCCTCGTTGGAAATCGTTAAGAGTAGGCCTATCAGGCCGCTGCCCTGGCAAAATTTAAAAATTAGAAACCCACCACAAAAATATTTATAGAACGTGTGATTCCTATATACACACATTGTGATTCTCGCCGGTGTGACGGAGTTCGTGCACTGTGCTGAGATCCCCCTTGTGTGATCTAAGGGAGGAGATCGGAGCACTGATGGAGTTGTCACTGTGCAATGAAGATGGTCGTTAAAACCAAAGAAAACCAAAGCTATATAGTATATAGGTTAATTGTAATCTACCTATTTGCCGTCAAAACAGGAATTTCTGACGCTATAATGTTAAATTCAATGTCACTTCTTTTTAAAAATTAACGTGTTTTTTTTTTTTAATTTGTATTTATTTTTTAATAATGAAGAATAATATCCCGTTTAACCCCCGACTTCCAGAACGGGCAGACTCGGACAAACAAAAAGCAATTACCCTAGCAAAGTACTTCTATAATGTAAGTGCTAGGGAAAACCTGGGGCACAAAGAAATAGAACATAACAGAACTAAGGAAAAACGAGATAAATGATATAGGGGAGCAATCTTATCTAAACTCCGAAATTACAGTAGAGGAAGTATAAAAGGCAATAAATGAGAAATCGAGCATCAGGTCACGACATTCTAAGCTACGAAATACTAAAAAATATACCATATAATTAATAACCTCTCTATTCAATATTATATGGAAAAAAGGTAAAATACCAAAGGCATGGAAAGTAGCAGTAGTCAGAGCCGGATTAACGTAGTAGCAAAAGTAGCATATGCTACGGGCCCCGCGCTTTTAGGGGCCCCGCGCCAATAAATTTGTACATAATTTTTTGGTCATGCTCTAATACGAGCGTTAAACGAATGATCTTGTGATTTATGCCATCTTTAGCGCCTTTTCATTTGGTGTCACGAAATTGTGAGAGACAGAGCATAAGAGGGTGACTTAGTGTGATTCTTTATTATTTTTATCTTAACTGTTTGCGGGCGGAAGCCATTTAAGTGGCGTTGAAAATGTGGTCACGTTTGGACGGAAGCCACTTTTTTTTTGGCTCTAGGTGACTGCCCCTCTAATTTTGTTTCGTTCTTTGTGAAATGAATTTGCATTAACAATAAAAACTAGAATTTAGGAAACGGAAACTTCCTGTTTTAATTGAAGTGTACGGCGTGCTCGCACTCTCTTTCGATCTTGATTAAAATTTCTTGATTTGTAAGGTTAGAAAACTCAAAAAATGAGCAGTAGACACAGAGATATTGGACGTAATTATGCTTCTGGAAGTGAAAAACGTAAAGCGAAGGAAGAAAAAGAAAGAAGAGATCAACTTGTGATATCAAAAACACGTCAGCTGACAGAATATTTTGATGTTCATGGTGGTGGTACCCTTACCGCTGAAGCTGGAAGTACAGGAACAACTAGTACTAGTGCAGGCTGTGCAGCAGAAAACATACAGCAAAACCCAGTATACACTGAGTCTGAATGTGAAAGAATAAGTGAAACGAAGAAGTACTCTAATGATATTGGCGACTGGCCGAACAACATAGATGACTGTGAGCGTGAATATTGGATATCCAAGGGAAGTGAAAAATGTCAACATGTTGATAGTGCCTTCTCTTCATCCGTGCGATTGTATGACACTGAAAAGAAAACTAGATACTGTCAGAAGTCTTATTTTACACAAATTCATAAACTTACAAACAAGCAACATGCAAGAAAATGGTTATGCTATTCAGAAAGTAAAGGGCGCCTATTCTGTTTCCCATGCAAGCTTATGAGTTCAGAATGTTCATCAAAGTTTACTGTGGAAGGGTTTAATGACTGGAAAAATGCAAGCAATCTATTGCGTCGACATGAAGAAAGCTCCTCACATAGACAAGCTTTAATTTCACTGTTGATGCGTAAAAACAAAGGTGAACGTGTCGATTCCCAACTTG
>JAMPIV010019750.1:0-23098 GCA_024509875.1 Oreohelix idahoensis | reverse complement strand
GAGTTAGGTTCTTTGTGGATGAGAGGTGGACAAGTTGCGGTTGAGTGGCGGGGAGGTGGAGAGGAATGGATGGGGTTGAGATATAGGGTGAGGGGGAGATGTGGAGGTGGGGTTTCGTGGGGGGAGGAATATTCAGTGGGGGGTGTGGGATCATTTATGTGAGTGTGAGTTTGGAGAGGGAGAAATGGGGGTGGATGGTATTGAAGAGTGGAAAAATAGAGAATGAACATTGGTAAGTGTGTGAGGGGGGTAGAATGAGAGGGGGAGGATTAAGTAGGGGCGAGGGGGTTTTGATAAATGGGTAGGAGTAGGTGGGATAGGAGGGGGGTGAACACGGGGGGGTGGGGTAGGAGTGTTGGGGGATGGATGTTGGAGGAGGGGGGTAATGGGTGGATTTTGTGAGGAGGGTGGGGGTCTGGGACAATGTTGGGAGGGGAGGGGGGAGTGGGGATGGTTGTTTTGTCGTAGTGGGTGGGGGGGGGGGGGGGGGGGGGGGGGGAGGGGGGGCCAGGGGAGGGGGGGGGGGAGGGGGGGGGGTGGGTGGGGGGTGGGGGGGTGGTTGGGGGGGTGGGGGAGGGGTGGGGGGGGGGGGTGGGGGGGGGCCACCGATACTTCCGTGACGTTGATTGGGTGTACGTGGGATGGTCTTGGTTGTTCATGACTGTGGTGGACCTGGGGCATAGGAAGGAGGGATATTTTTATTGGGATGCTGGTTATGAGGAAGAGCGTAGAGGTAGGGAGAGGGGGGTAGGATTATGAATGTTTGGTAGTGATATTCCACTGGTCAGGGATAGGGTATGAGTTAGTGGGGTTGATGTTGTCAGCTGGGAGAAGGAATGGTAAAAATATCGTTGCGCATGGGTAAACCCCAGCAGACGCCGTCATTTAAAATAACACCGTAACACCTGTCTGGCTTTAATACAAGGTGATAATCTTTCCTAATAACATTTGTGGCATGACACCAAGGTTTAGTTTGGCGCCTTTCTGGTGGTGCCTCTACGCATCAATAAGGCATACACATTTAATAATACAGATACATATCAATAACAAGGTTTATATAAATGTTTATCTTACCAAATCAATGAAATAATACACAATTTGTAGGTTAACCGGCGATCAATGGGCACATTCAGATCGCCACTGATGCAGAACAGCGAAGGCTTTGGTCATGTATTCCTTGTGTCTGAAGTTAACACTACTTGTGAGATTTTAATTTTCGAATGGCAACTAATGCTGGTTTCAAATCGTTTTTATCACTCCTCTTAGTCTATTCTACCACAGCCAATCGAATTATGTTATGCCCACTAGCCTCTTTTTTTTTTTCAAAAATTAAATTACACTTTCAAAAATGTACCTTTCCACCCCCCTTTTCAGCTACGGGCAAAGTTGAGTGAGGACTACAATGCGTATGTCTCTGTGTCTTCTCTTTACCATATTCTGTTATTATCTAAGCGTTTTTACTGTAAAATATTATAACATTATGGGTAGTATTATTTTATTTATTCTTTTATTTTATTTATTCATCTAGGTTTCATTGGGCCACCCCTTCTCTCCCCTTTCATTATCACACTGCACAGCTATCTTTTCAAATATGCCTCCATGCAAATCCCCCACTTACAGTTCTCTCTCTCTCTCGTTCGTTTTCAAAACGACGCAACGCGTTAGGATTTCATCAGAAAATATTATCACGGTATACAGGAAATGCGAGCCTGTCTGTGTGTTTATACTAATCGTCTCCCTATCTAAGTGTTTATACATTCAAACTGCGCAACTAATGAACGGGGTGGGGCAAGCGGTGGGGGTTTCCTCTCATTCAATAGCAGATACTACTGGGAAAAATATGCCCCTAGCAACAGCGTAACCATGGCCAAGTAGTTTTTATTCAAACTTCCCCAATCGTTCATTCGCGTTTAGTGTTAGACTAAGCAAGTCTGTGACGTCAGCTGTCGCCTGTCGTCCTAGTTTGAGATTTAAAAAAACCAACGCTTGTCAAGGTTGCATTTTTTCGTCTCTCCTTTCATTCCTCCGTTTCTTTTATTCTATCACTCCGTTTGAAACTAACTATGCATTTCGGTCTGTCAAAAGGCTTTTATTTTTAGAGAAAATGGGTATTGCGGAGAGGGGAAAAGCTAACAGTTTTGTATATCGTTTACTATGGCGTACTGCTTGTTAGAACCAACATGACAGCGAGCTATGGTGACGATGCTGAACGCAACTCCCTATGCTATCTCTATAGTTTTTGAATTTATAAGCAGTAATATTTTATCTATTTGATCGGCGTATCAGGGATCTTACTACAATCTGCCCACGTTGTCTCACCAGCCAGTCTACTATCAAGACCCTGAACAACCAAACTGGCAACCTGGAAGGATTGATAAGAGGCTCTCTGAAAGATCTTATATAGTTGAAGGGGAGAATGGAGGTCAATATGTCAGAAACAGAATTCATCTAAGACCTAAAACAACACCTTTCACACCTGATCCCGCGGACCTGGAAATTGATTTCTCTTCTCCAGTTCTACCCGAGCAACAAGTTGTTTTGCCAGACATGGAGAACACTAGTGGAGTGAACAGTTCCAATCCTCCAGAAGTTGATCCTTCAACTCCAGCTACTTCTAGTCCTGGGAAAGCTGGCAAAGAACAGGAACATTCTCTCCTACCATCTTGCTCTAAGAGACCTCAAAGAGATCGCAAGAAACCCTCTTGGATGAATGACTTTGTTCACTCATAAAGAGGGGGGGGGGGGATGTTGACGTATATATTGTCTCCATAGTTAGTGTTTCCCACTAGAGTTACTTGCCCTTATGCTAACTACTTCCTTCCACTTTCTGCGTCTAAACATGGCTGGTTAAACGTGTCGACTTTGTATCTAGTGTGTTCAGGCTTCGTGATTACGCTTCATAATGTGAGAATGTATGACAGCCAGCCACGTCTCATTACATTTAATAATATTTACTATACACAACAGTAAATATCAACAATATATATATATATATATATATATATATATATATATATATATATATATATATATATATATATATATATATATATATATATATATATATATATATATATATATATATCTTCTTCTTCTTCCATCCTTAGCCACCGACCGTCAAAGCAGTCAGTGGCCATTACGCCTAATGGCGTCTTAGGGCAACAGCAGATAGGTTTTCTTTGCCATTATTTCCCATCACGCCTAGTGGCGTCTTTAGGGCAATGGCAAATCAATCCATTTGCTGTTGTTTCCGTAATCGAAGTATATATATATATATATATATATATATATATATATATATATATATATATATATATATATATATATATATATATATATGACAGCGCCATCTTGAGGTCTGTCGTTCTAGGCGCTGGCCCCATCTGGTCAGTCATATTGTCTCTGTGGTTTAGTGCCTTTTGATCACGTTATCTTCAAGCAGATTTATTACAAGGCCATAATAAGCCTACGAATTAGTTGTGTTTTTGCTCTAGTTGTGTAAATCTGTGTTTTCATGCATTCTGGAGCAATAATCGCGTGTGTTATCTGTGTGGCGCAGATTAATACGCGTAGCGCGCAGTAAATTGAGTGGTTAGGCCAGGGCTTATAAAAAGGGGTAGCAAGCGGCGAAACCGGTCTATGTTTGAGAGAGCCGCCCAGTGAGAACAGACTAAGAAGACACACAAGAGCCAAGCTGTAAATGCCTTGAGCACGTGAGTTAATTTAAATTAGCATTAGTTTTCTAGGATTCTGAAATTATATCGATGTGGCTATTTTAATGTTTAATGGGACAGATAGATAGATAGTTGTGAGAGTTTAAGAGCGATTATTTCATTCTTCAGAAAGGCTATTCCACTGGAAATTTAGATAAGATTAACGATCGCAAGATAGTAGCCTCGTGGTGATAAAAGGCGGCGATAGCGAGTCTGATTAAACACGCTCCGCGTGGTAAACCTATAATATGTTATGCCGAGCGACACGTGGTGTATTTAGTCCCAGTTTGGCATAAGTCGAGAATAATTATATTGTATTCTTGATGTAAGAGTAATTTAGTGTATTTCACGTTTATTGATAATTCTACTGTATATTTAATGGGTTACTGTGAGGTGAGAATATGTATTTAGATTTCTGGAGAGCGCGAGGCCACTCCTTTGTTGAGACAGGTGTTTCTCTGTTTGCTCCTGGTGGAGCATGGAAACACCAATGCGGCTGGTGTCCACCACAAGCCAACAGAAGCATTTTTATGCTATTACAGTGGTTGTTCCTGTAATAATGTGTTTCATGCGATGAGATTCCCAGCCGCACGAGTCGGCACATACGACATGCTTCAGAATGCAGTAACGAATATTGAGATAGACCAGTTGTGAGGTGGTGGTTAATTCTCATTATTGAGATTATTTGTTGTACATGTATTGAAGAATATTATTTTATGTCCAGTTGATTATTATTGTTATGTGAACATGGTTTGTGAGAGCACGTGGGCGTACTTAGAGTTGTATATTTCTCTCCTCCGCTCCTGAGGGAGCATGGGGCCACCGGTGTGGTTTGTCTCAGCATGAAGCATTCAGATGCTCTTGCAGTAGTGGTTTCGGTAGCAACCTATGTTACCCGGTGCGATTGCCAGCCTCATGCACAACACCATACTAGTCGCATTGGACGACACGCATGAGTGTGTGAGATAGTTGATGATATCAGGTGGGCGCATGTTTTCTTTATGGTAAGTGTTATTATCCATGCTATTAATGTTCACTTAGACATTGTTTTATTTATTGTTTTTCAGACAGTCTATGAACACTGACTGGGTGTTCGTTTGATTGTTCGTTTGATTGTTCGTTTGATTGTTCGTTGGATTGTTTGTTGGATTGTTTGTTTGGTGTTCGGTTCTGTTCGGTAGAATTAAATGTTGATCTGCATAAGGCTTTGGGTTGCTTGAATTGTTAAGTCTGCTGCTGAGAGGGTTGCAAGCAACCAATAGTTGCAACCCCTGTCAAACGATCCTTTATAAATTTTCTTGGTGCACGGGTCTTGGGTGTGAGGCACCCCTAGCGCCCCTGTCACAAGTGGCGTCGTCGGCAGGATCGACAGACAGCACGCAGTGAAGCAACTCTTCAGCAATCAGAGCAGCAACAGCCGAAACAGTAGAACACCCAGTTCAGTGCAAGGCAAGGGACGGGATCATCCAGTTTGTCAAGATTTCTAGTCAACTCTACTAGCAACAAGATGGCGGCACGCAACACACGTGCTGCTAGTAGAACTGATAACGAAGATGTGGCTGAGGTGGATGACCCTGTAGTAGGGCTGGATCGTCAACCAGAACGAGTACAGTACATCGTGGTACCTACTCACAAGAGAGTGCGGTGCTTTGGGGAGCGCACGGGTCCTACGGCTGAGGAATATGTCAGAGAGGTGAGAGCTGCCTGGAGAGTAGGGATGATGAGTAAAGAGGACCAGGCAGATGTTATTCTTGACAGTGTGACCCCAAGTGTCCGTAGGGAGCTGAGGATTCAGGCTGATGACGGTGACCCAGAAGCAATGCTACATTCCATTCTTAGGGTGTATGGGGAGCGTCGGAGCATCCCAGAAGTAATGGCCGCGTTCTACTCTACCCGGCAAGGTGCAAGGGAGTCTCTTTGGGAATTCTCCCATCGCATTCACGAGGTGTTTGAAAGTGTTGTAAGGGCACAAAAGCAGTACAACGTCACTCCCTTGGCACCATCATTTCTTCGTGACCAGTTTGCTGCTTGTCTGAGAGATGACCTACTAAGAAAGCTTGCAAAGGAAATGATCATCAAGGAGCCAACAGCATCGTTCACGTCGGTGAGGGACTATGCCCTACGGTTTTTGGAGACTGAGCCCACTTCTGGGGCTGGTGTTGCCAGTGTCGAAGCAGTTTCGGGGGCTGGTGTTGCCAGTGTTGAAGTGGCAAGAACAGAGACTGTGTCAGATACTCGTGCATTAAACGCAGAAGTAAAGCGGCTGAGAGCACAGGTGGCTCAATTAGAGGCTAAAATTGATGCGATGTCTCAGGAGCAGGGGAGACGTACCAGGACAGTTCGTTGTTTTAAATGCAGAGAACTAGGCCACGTACAGAATCGATGTCCACAAGGCATTAAACTAGACCCCTCTGCGGCTGGGAGTCAGGTTACAGAAGGGGAGCAGAATGGCTCAAAGATAAAGATGGTTGGTGGTCGACCGGAGTGTGAGGTGCTTATTGCAGGGAAGAAAGTCAAAGGCGGCCAGGGATGTAAGGGTAGCAGGAGGCGACCCAGGGCACCAAGGAAGCCTAGGAAAATAAGATGCTTCAACTGTGGAGACCTTTCGAACCACATGGCAGCCAAGTGTCCCCAGGGCCCGCTTCCTAAGCGATGTTTCCATTGTAGGTCCCCGGACCATTTGATATCGGTTTGCCCATCAAAGAGCGCCCTCTCTAAGCGTACCAACACATCTACATTGCCGTCACAGTGCAAGCTAAGAGATGGCCGTGGCAACTGTCACCACAAGGGCGCCAGGAAAAGTGGTCGGCATTTAGAGGAGGAGACTCATCTAAAACTCGTTGAAGGACACGTTTCCAGGCTACGAGGGGCGCACGTAAGAGCAGAGCCACCGTTGCAGAGTTTTGCAGCAGTCCGGAAAGAGAGATGTGACAAGCTGTCGTGTTCTACTCCACTACAGGTCGGAGAATTGGTGAAGAAGAGAATGCACGACGCTGAGAGATCCGAGATTCGCGATATGTGGTCAGAAGACGAGTACGTTGTAGTTCGTGCTCCCACAATGACAGGGGGTCCATATATCATCCAACGAATGGACAGAGCGAGTCCGAGCATTAGAGTAACCAGCAATGACCTGAGACGAAGTGAAGGAAAAGGTGATCCTCCAGATTTGGAGAATACGACTGAAGCGCCTGATTTAGTGCAGTTGTCGGGACGACAACAAAATCAGGCGGGGAATATGTGACAGCGCCATCTTGAGGTCTGTCGTTCTAGGCGCTGGCCCCATCTGGTCAGTCATATTGTCTCTGTGGTTTAGTGCCTTTTGATCACGTTATCTTCAAGCAGATTTATTACAAGGCCATAATAAGCCTACGAATTAGTTGTGTTTTTGCTCTAGTTGTGTAAATCTGTGTTTTCATGCATTCTGGAGCAATAATCGCGTGTGTTATCTGTGTGGCGCAGATTAATCCGCGTAGCGCGCAGTAAATTGAGTGGTTAGGCCAGGGCTTATAAAAAGGGGTAGCAAGCGGCGAAACCGGTCTATGTTTGAGAGAGCCGCCCAGTGAGAACAGACTAAGAAGACACACAAGAGCCAAGCTGTAAATGCCTTGAGCACGTGAGTTAATTTAAATTAGCATTAGTTTTCTAGGATTCTGAAATTATATCGATGTGGCTATTTTAATGTTTAATGGAACAGATAGATAGATAGATGTGAGAGTTTAAGAGCGATTATTTCATTCTTCAGAAAGGCTATTCCACTGGAAATTTAGATAAGATTAACGATCGCAAGATAGTAGCCTCGTGGTGATAAAAGGCGGCGATAGCGAGTCTGATTAAACACGCTCCGCGTGGTAAACCTATAATATGTTATGCCGAGCGACACGCGGTGTATTTAGTCCCAGTTTGGCTTAAGTCGAGAATAATTATATTGTATTCTTTATGTAAGAGTAATTTAGTGTATTTCACGTTTATTGATAATTCTACTGTATATTTAATGGGTTACTGTGAGGTGAGAATATGTATTTAGATTTCTGGAGAGCGCGAGGCCACTCCTTTGTTGAGACAGGTGTTTCTCTGTTTGCTCCTGGTGGAGCATGGAAACACCAATGCGGCTGGTGTCCACCACAAGCCAACAGAAGCATTTTTATGCTATTACAGTGGTTGTTCCTGTAATAATGTGTTTCATGCGATGAGATTCCCAGCCGCACGAGTCGGCACATACGACATGCTTCAGAATGCAGTAACGAATATTGAGATAGACCAGTTGTGAGGTGGTGGTTAATTCTCATTATTGAGATTATTTGTTGTACATGTATTGAAGAATATTATTGTATGTCCAGTTGATTATTATTGTTATGTGAACATGGTTTGTGAGAGCACGTGGGCGTACTTAGAGTTGTATATTTCTCTCCTCCGCTCCTGAGGGAGCATGGGGCCACCGGTGTGGTTTGCCTCAGCATGAAGCATTCAGATGCTCTTGCAGTAGTGGTTTCGGTAGCAACCTATGTTACCCGGTGCGATTGCCAGCCTCATGCACAACACCATACTAGTTGCATTGGACGACACGCATGAGTGTGTGAGATAGTTGATGATATCAGGTGGGCGCATGTTTTCTTTATGGTAAGTGTTATTATCCATGCTATTAATGTTCACTTAGACATTGTTTTATTTATTGTTTTTCAGACAGTCTATGAACACTGACTGGGTGTTCGTTTGATTGTTCGTTTGATTGTTCGTTTGATTGTTCGTTGGATTGTTTGTTGGATTGTTTGTTTGGTGTTCGGTTCTGTTCGGTAGAATTAAATGTTGATCTGCATAAGGCTTTGGGTTGCTTGAATTGTTAAGTCTGCTGCTGAGAGGGTTGCAAGCAACCAATAATTGCAACCCCTGTCAAACGATCCTTTATAAATTTTCTTGGTGCACGGGTCTTGGGTGTGAGGCACCCCTAGCGCCCCTGTCACACACACATATATATATATATATATATATATATATATATATATATATATATATATATATATATATATATATATATATATATATATATATGTATATTATTTTTATTATATTATTTTATAAGGTAGTATGTTTTGCTAAGTGTTGCAATTCTTACGGAATATTTCTTGCTAAATAGTGAAATTCTAACAGAATTTAAAATTCAACGGAGTATGTGTTAACAATTCACGCTACTGATTCTATTCAATAAAACGGTAAGTAAACTAGTTTTCTTCTTTTTGTTTTGTTAGTTGAAATACAAAGAATAGTACAAATATGTGCTACTGTATTTGCATCTAATTTTATTTCAAATTATTAGTTAACCTAAACGAAAATGCATATTAGGTCTGAAACTCGCGATTGGGTCCATTTTCCTGCTATTCGGGTACAGCCGAAAATGGCGGTCAAATTTTAGTTGGCGTAACTCTTATATGATAAAGAGGCACTATATATACCAAACAAAAATGATATTCAGGAGGAGGGGTGTAAAGGCTTTGTGTTTCCAGTTAGATATTAGACTTCCACTTGCCATATGCATTGTAAGAATATCATCAGACCTCCACATTCCCAATTACTAGTTATACATCAATTTTTGTTCTTGTTAATTTTGAAAAATTTCAAATGAGATTTTACAATCACCGCCGTTAATTTTCGTATGTCACAGCCCGAGAGATCTGCAAATCTCCAAACGACAAAGTGATCACGTGAGTTTGTAACGTGACGTTTTACCAGAAGTAACTAGTTCGGAATATACGAACTCGGAATGCTCTGTGTTGCAATTTTATTATTTACCTTTCTACTCGTCAAAATGTCTTGCTATGCTATTGCTACTTTAATGGATAATAATTCATGACCCATTCTTGCTGCGTACACAAAATTATAACGGTTAGATAAATTGACTATGAAATGTCAGCGTCAACAATGTTAAGTATTTATTTGCAAGCTAAACACTTTTAGAATGCAGTCTTACCACTGCTTTCGTTGAAAATAATAAATATTCAAATAGATGTCAGTGTACGAACAAGAAGAAGAAATGCGATGGTTCATCACTACCTGTATCAATGTTTCATAAATCAAATCATTGTAGTAGTATGAATCATTTTGAATCAAAGAGAATGTCCTTACCAAAAATAGTAACACTCAACGAAGAAAAGTCAGTGAATTGTGCAACACAAAGTAGTGACAGTGATATATGAAAAAAATGTATATTTTTGATTGTAGAACCCAGTTTCATTCCAGAAACGGATTTAACTCATCATTTTGTTAAAAATAACCTTAAAATGTAAGTTTGTGATTGTTTCTTCAAGACAACATTTTAATTTAAAGTATTGCAGACTTATTATTATTTATCAAAATGATAAGATGGCTGCAATACGAGCTGCAGATGCTAAGAGGAAGAGACGATCGTGTTTATGACAACGCAAGCGAGACTAGAAAAAGCAGCAATACGACGACAACATGAAGCGGCACAAATCCACGCACTTTTACACAAAAATGTCATCAAAGAACTTTTATACTGAATTTAAAAAATATTTTTAAAATATATTAGTTTTTTATTTACTTCCGTCATTATTGACAGGTTATTGCTAGTTTATATATAAATACACACATGATACACAGGGTGACTGAAAAGTCACCTGCTTTTTTTAAACTGTTCATTCTTCACTCTTAGTAGTAAACTCTTAACTAATTTCAATGAAACAAAGGTCAAGATCAAGAGATCTGAATGCTTTTTAGTTATACAAAATGATATCTCATTAACATTATACTATTTCATTAACATTATACTATCTCGTTATTAACATTATAACACAGTTCAGTAAGAGCTCTGGCCCAATGAACACGTGGCTTCATAGCAGGCAGCACTTTTAGCTCTATTGTAACGTCGGTTTATTGGCCATTTTATCATTTATTTTACTTCTATTTTGTCCATGGAACAAACAAAAACTAACACTTATAAGTCAAATGGCTGATCATGCTCCTCGTTTTGAAATTTGTTTCATGAATATACAATAGATACAAGTGAGTCTATGAAGGTGTAACAATGGTAAGTGACTCAACACTCGAACGATCCGAAACTGCATGTTTGAAGCAAAAGAAACGGTGGTGTAATATAATACATTAAAATACGAAACTACACATGTACGAGCATTAGGAAATAAAGTTGAAAGGCGGCAAACTGATCAAGCGTTACTGTGTGCATTTTGAAACTTATGTGTGCGTGTGAACAAGACGCTGTAAAGCTTATATACATACATAATAATATTACATGGTGGCAGCGGCCGATACCGGACCGATGCAAAAAGCTACACGATAACACGTTATCGACACGTTTGTTCGACTAACTTTCAACGTTGAGGTCAAACCATGGCAGCCAAACACTACCGTAGCGCACCCCAAGTGCGATTTGCCGGTCGAGATGATAAAATTGAAGCTTTCCTATTATGGCGCCAACGCATAGATCTCTATTCCAAGACCACTGGTCTGGAAAGTCAAGCCTTAACTCCATATATTTTAGAAGCACTGGACGATGAAGGTTTGAAAATTTACAATAGTTTTGCTACCGCCATGCCCGTTGAGTCAGCAACCGACCCCGTAGCCATATTGGGCGAATTTGAAAAACGTCTGATCATAAAGGACACAAACTTTAGAGCGGCAAGATTAGAACTTCACCACCTGCGACAGAAACCTGATGAAAGTCTAGATAATTTCTTCACACGCATTATGGAAAAAACAAGTGTATGTAAATTTAGCAAAGAAGACGAAAAAGAGCGAATTATTGAACAGATACTTCTTAGCACACCAATGCCAGAGTTCCAGAAATGGCTACTGAGCCAGAGTGATACACTAACTTTACAACAACTTCTGGATGAAGGCAGGAAACACGAGGCACAAAAACTAAACGTTAAACAAATTCAGCAAGGTACATTAGCAGCTCAGGTGGATGCAGTAAAAAGCTATAAACCTAAACACAACAAAGCAACTGGTACTAAGCAACAAGAAAAACACAATACAAGCAAAGGTACTATGTGTAAATGTTGTGGCCTAAACCACATACAAAATCACTGTCCAGCTAAAGACTCAACATGTCATTACTGCAGAAAGAGGGGCCACTGGATAAAATTATGTTTCAAGAGAAAACGAGACAATGCACAACACAAACTTCACAGCAGAAAGTCATCAAAACAAACACATTCTATGATGACTGAAGACTTTGACTCAAGTGAAGAAAGTGATCCTTCCACTTTTGATATTGTTGTGATGGGGCCGTAAAGACACCCCGGCTTCCCCGTTCATGGCATATTTATCGCCCATATATTTTCGATGTGCGCACAGCATGCTGGGATGTGAAAAGTCTGACAAAGAAGAAGATTGATGACTAGGCCATAATAAAGCCTAAGAATTAGTTGTGGTGTGTTATATTTGATAGTTGTGGGCCATATCTGTGTTTTCGTGCCTAATAGAGCAATAAAGGCGCAGCGCACTACAGTTGAGTGATTAGCCTAGTGCCTATATAAGAAGTGCCTAGCCGGCGAACGGGCCTATTTTGCAAGAACCGCCCAGAGAGAACAAACGAGACGAGGCGCCCTGTGTGGGTAGCAGATGGACAAAGAAACCAGAGCACATTAGCAATCGAGCACTAGCTGGGTGTTTGTTTGGTGTTTGGTTTTGTTCGCTTTGTTATTTGTTTAATGTTTGCTTCGTGTGTTTAAATGTCACTGATAGAGTTGTAGAAATAAATACAGCCCCTGCCTTAAGAATCAGAGTTTTATTGTTGAATCGGGTCGGTTGCGAGTGTACCAAGAGCGTGATCACATATCACAACATCATCATCTCGCCCACCCTATCACAATTGGCGTCGTCGGTAGGATAGGCAGACAGTGACACTGAGCAAACAGCAAACGAGCACATATAATAGTGTAAACACCCAGCAGTGCGGTCTTGCAGCAAGATGGCTTCGATCAATGCGCCTGTGAAGGTAGTATACGTGGAGGTGCCAGAGGTAAGGCGATTTGATGGAAAGGCAAATCCCACTTGGCAAGAGTTTGTGGAAGATGTAGAGGCCGTGTGGAAGATGGCGCCCTTTTGCGCAAAAGACAAGGTAGACGTGATCTGGAACAACGTTACACCAGTGGTCTCTAAAGAATTACGGATACGTGGCGGAGCCAAGGCCAGCCCTGAATAGTTACTCAAGATTGTAGAAGAAGCCTACAGCGAGCAACCACCAGTCAGTGAGATGACCAGGAATTTCCAGGCCGTGAGTCAGGGACCTTGGGAATATGCTGTTTTATGTGAAGGTAAAAAGCCTGATATACTGGTGCAGGTAGCCAGTGTAGAAGCTCACAATGAAGAGGAGGCACTCAGAGCAGAATTATCCCTCCTAAAGTCCCAGATAGCACAGATGTCAGAGACCAGTTTGCCAGTACAAGAGGAGGTGCAAAGAGAGAAAGAACCAGGCCAACAGCGAGAACTGTCAACGCAAGACGAGGAGGTGTGTCCGCAGGAACCGCAACTAGCCCTTCTTGTATGTGAGAGTCAGGCTGTTGTCAAGGAAAGCTGTGAGCAGACAGCACCAACAAACGCAGCTGCACCGATAAGGCGAAAACGGGTTTGCAAGTGGTATAGTGTCCACAGGGGATGGGGGTTCATCACGCCAGATGATGGAGGTATTGATGTATTCGAACATCAGACCAAGATCTTCAGAAAGGGATTCCGGAGTCTGGCGAGGAAGGAACGAGTAGAATTTGACAGTAAACCATCGGTCCAGGGCATGGAAGCCGTCATTGGCGGTCAAGAATGCAAAGGAAGTAGGAGGCGACCCATGGCACAGAGAAAGCCTACCAGGTTGAGGTGCTATAATTGTGGTGAGTTCTCAGGCCACATGGTAGCCAAATGCCCTCAAGGCCCTCTTCCAAAACGATGTTTTAGATGCAAGTCTACAGAACACTTGATATCCGCCTGTCCCTCAAGGAGCTCTTTCCATAGGCGTACTGCCACAACTAGGTTACCTTTAGGGTGTGTTAAGGGATGTAGGAATTGCCCGAATTCTTTGGTTGGCTAGAGTTTATTTCTATTATTGAAGAAGTGAGAATTCATTCTTCTTGCTTTGGTTTATATTGTTGAATATTCTGGCAACCACCCGTCTTGTATACACCTTTCCATATCAACGTCTCAAGTACTGCATGAAGTCAATAACGGTGTAAATTAACCTTGAGAGATTGAATAAAGTACTGGGCTTGGACGATTTGACAACAGTTTAATAACGAGTAAGTACACACTAACAAGGTCACAATTACGAACATGGCATGTATGCTCCCTCTCTGTTTTACAGTCTTTCTAAAATCTGATTCGACTTTCTAAACATGTCACTCAACTTTTCCTGTCCGCATATCTTGATAATCTTATTTATTAATCACTATTTCCAGCGAGGTATTTAGCGTCCCATTCAAAAGTTCATTATAATTTTCCCATCAACATTGGGGGAATTTAAACGTCCCAGTATCTCCATTATCCTCCAATCAAATCCACATCAATCCATAAGCTTCGGGGTATGTCGCTTCCCGGTATAACAATTCTACTAATTATATTCCTATATCTTCGGGGAATGATACCTCCCGGAATAACAACTGTTCAATTATATTTCTAGTTCAACGCACTTCTATATCTTGGGAGTTATAGTCCCGTATCGAATTTAATCATAATCCTGGCATTTTCTCATGCCTTTCATTTAAGCCTATAGCTTACCCTTTTATCCTCAGAACTATTTGTTGAATACACAAATATACTGGCTGATACACAAGTTATTTTTTTGACACACATCTTGACGCTCTGACGTCACATCCATTTATTTACATCATACCTAGATACTCATCTCACCTCGACCGCTTTCATATATTTCTTGCGTTCAGTTGAGGTACAACATGGTGTGACAAAACCTGGAACTAATAATAAGTTGCCCTGAAAAAAATAGCATCATGAAGCAGCCTCAACATTACCCTTCACGCTCCCGAGCGTTTACTTCAGGAAACGCGCAAGATCCTGCAGGGTATAACCTTAAGCAATCTTACGTATGGATACACCTTACAGACAAGCAATCTAATGAGAAGTATCAGGAATTTGACATATATACATAAAACTATGAAGAGCAATTATTAAATAACCAAAATTGCAATAAAATTTGAGTCCATATATGCGGACGAAATAGCAAGTCCAGAAGACATAATATGATGTCCAAACAGACTGGAACCATAAACCTGGATGCAAAGTTCCATGTGAAATATATCAGTCCTGGTGAGTTGCAAATCGCGACAACAAGTCAGCTAACCAATTGTCCTCACCGCGTATATGCTTGATTTCAAAAGAAAACTGTTGCAGTAGCAGAAACCATCTGTAGATTCTTGAGTTCTTAAACGCTTTCGGTTTCATTGACGTCAAAGGATGATGATCTACTTCAACGTAAAATTTTCGTCCGAGCAAGTAGCGAGAAAGTTTTGATATAGTCCAGACGAGAGCAAGGAGCTCTCTTTCTCCCGCCGAATATTTCTTCTCTGCTGCAGACAACTTCCGGCTCACAAAGAAGCAAGGATGGAGTACGTCGTTGACAAGTTGCATCAAACTGCCACCGATTCCCATCTGAGAAGCGTCTGTGCGAATATAGAAGGGTTCATGGATATCTGGCAGAATCAAAATAGGATGATTCGCGAATAGTATTTTAATCTTATTCAATGCTAACTGACAAGTCTTTGACCACAATAATTTAAGAGGAGCACCTTTGCGGGTCAAATCTGAAAGAGGACCAGAGATAGACGAAAAGTCCGGAATAAATTTATGATAATAGTTAATGAGCCCTAACAGACTACGGACCTCTTTCTTATTTTTCGGTATCTGAATGTTCAGGATTTTATTCACCAGACTATCCGAAGGATAAAGCCGATGATTACCGATTTTATGCCCCAGGAAAGATATTTCCTGAAAACCTATCTGTACTTTCGAAGGTCTAACTGTCAAATGATGCTTTCTAAGCTGTTCTAGCAAAGAAATGAAACCTACAATATGTTCTTCCCACGTGTTATGGAATAAACAAATGTCATCTATATATGTGATGATATCGGGTCTATCGCCAACCAAACGGCGCATCATGCGAACAAATGTCGCATGTGCATTCACCAACCCGAAACACATATAGTTCCATTCCAATAAACCTCTTGGAGTGGAAAATGCTGTTAAATGTCTAGAATTTTAAGATCACGGAATTTGCCAGTATCCTTTTGCCAAATCTAGTTTAGTAAAGAATGTAGCGTTAGCCAGCTGTGGAAGAAGATCTTCCAAAATTGGAATTGGCTCAGCATCTGTGACTGTAACCTGATTTAGTTTTCGAAAATCAATACAGATGCGTAAAGATACATCTGGTTTCTTCACCAATACCATTGGAGAAGAATATGAAGATGAAGAGTGTGAGATGATACCCATTTTCAGCATATCTGAGATTTCTTTATCCACCTTATCTCTGTAGTGAATCGGAATAGGATATGGTCTGATTTTAATCGGAGTAGAATCAGTGATCACAATCTCGTGAGATATTAAGTCAGTATGACCTGGATGTTCTGAAAATACGTCAGAAAAAGAACGTAAAACATCACGGATCTGAGTTTGTTCAGAATGCGAAAGTGATGAAGAAATAGAAACATCCTGCCACGTTTCATGAGCAGACATAGAAGGTAAAGTAAATTCCAAGGGAATATCAGATGTAGTATCTTCAGACTGAACAACAGCCCATGAGGATTGATGAACCTCATCCAAGACATCGACCAATTCAGCTGGTCTTGGCGTGTATAATTTCAACATATTTAGATGATACGTTTTAATTTTCCCTTTAATCTCAATTGAGTAATCAACATCTGTGATCCTTTTCACTACTTTGTATGGCCCCTGCCATGAAATTAACAACTTATTTTCCTTAATAGGTAAGAGCAGTAAGACTTCATCCCCTGGGATAAATGATCTTAGGGTACGAGATTGGTTATGTAGCAACCTCGATCTTTGAGTTGCCGTTTGAATACTCTGTGATGCAATCTGACATGCATCCACTAACCTTTGTCGTAAATCAACAACGAACTCGTAACTACTGCGAGTTGCGTCATCCTGAGAAGTACCAAGGATTAGATCCTTCAATAGATACAACGGACCTCTCGGATTCGCGCCATACACGAGTTCAAAGGGAGAGAACCCAGTACTCTCCTGAGGGATCTCTCTGTAAGCAAAGAGAACCGATGGGAGAACCTTATCCCAATCCCGAGGGTGTGCATCAGTAACTTTCCCAAGCATTAACTTAAGCGAGCCGTTAAATCTTTCACAAACCCCATTTGCACTTGGTCTATAAGGACTTGTGAATGAATGTTTTATGCAATATAAGCTTTCTATCGCGCTCATAAGTTCTGGCTTAATTTGTGTCCCTCTATCCGACAGTATTTCTTCAGGAAAACCTATCCTTGTAAAAATCAAGTTCAAAGCTTCCACAACTGATATGGTATTAATGTTTCTTAACGGTATGGCTTCAGGCCATCTAGTTCACAAATCGATGCACGTTAAAATATATTGAAAACCTCGATCCGACATTACAGACAATGGACCGATGATGTCTATAGCTAGTTTCTTAAATGCGCGCACAGGCACATCTGTGACTTGCAAGGGTGCAGTCTGGTTCTTACCCCTGCGTGCGACTTTTTGACAAATATGACAAGATCTACAATATCTTTTTACATCTGTGTTGATGCCAGGCCAATAAAAATTTGTAGTAATTTGAAACAAAGTCCGATTACGACCTAAGTGTCCTGACATAGGTACGTCATGACCTGTATTTAAAACTAAAGGTCTAAAACTTTTTGGTACCACAATCTGTTTCTTTACATGATCATCTCCCTTTTTAAAACATCTGATCAAAACCTTGTTGCGAAACTCAAACCAATATGATGATCTTTTAGTAATCTTAATTTGTTTTGTTTCAGCCAAAGTGAATAATTTCTTTAAAGATTCATCCTCATTTTGTTTTTGTGTAAAGATAATCGGAGAAATGTTTTGAGCATTTCTTAATGGCGTCTCTTCCATGACAGATGGAGATGCATCGGTCAAAATGCTTGCTTCATGCTGAGCTCTTGTAGTGACCGCATTCGCCATCAATGGGTGCTTGCCTACCCACTCTGTAATTTCCTCAGGTGAACAGTCTTTTACACCTGGAATGTTACCTAGTATCAAGTCACTTACAGGATTCTCCAAGCCACACACGAGTACAGTCCCTGAATAAAAAGGTGTGTCGATCTCCGCCTTTGCCATGGGAAACCATTCAATGTTACCTCCAAAAGTAACGCATTTCAGTGACTTTCCTGTAAATGATGATTTATCCAGCAACGATTTCCGTATCCCGACAATCGTACATCCCGTGTCACGAAGAATGGTGGCTGGTCTGTCAGCTATAAAACTTTTGTGTAATGTAAGGCGACCAATAAAATCGCAGACAGACATCGCTGGTAAAATATGCCCACACAAAAGTCTAGTTTTGGCACCTGGCTCATAAAGTGTATTACACTCAGTGCAATTGTTATATTTGCTTGAGCGTACAATGCATGCATTAGCCTGTTCAACATGACTATCGTGACCACAAAGTTGGGTACAGACGTTAGCATGGTCTGATTTCCCTTTTGCCAGTTTACAATCATTTTTGTGATCAGGTTTGTGATTGCATTGTTTACCGTGCTTATTGTTTACTTCATTTAAATGACACCTACCATTTCCACTGGATCTTTCACTTGAAGTTCTTCTATCAAATCTGTGATGTATATCATCACTGCTATTACCGTAGTGTTGTCCACGACCTCGGTTAGAGTAATTAGCATATCTATACCCACCGAAGTGAGATGGTGACTGACGACGAGGAAAATTGTACCGTCCTCGAAAGGAAGATCGATAGTACAATTTAATAGAAGAGATGAACTCTTCAAAATCTGCATTCTTGGACGGAACTGCTGAGTGAAATCTGGATCGAAAACCCTCCTCAGTGAGCTGAAATTTTGCCATCAATGTATTGGCAACAATATCAAAATCAGATCTACTTGTTTCATCAATTGACATGAAACAACGCATTGCTTCCCCTGTGAGGTAGTCTGAAAAGATAATAGGCCACCTATCTTTTGGGATCTTCAAATCTATAGCTCTCATTTTAAATCTCATAATAAACGAGTCCATGCAGTCCCGTTTATCATCAAAATTTGGTCATTTAATTTTTGGATAATTAAAATTACTACCATGAGAACCTTGTGGATTAGCACTAGTATGTTGGGCATTAATCTTTGCAATCTCAATCTCTTTTTCTTTATCAGCCTGTAATTTCAATGACTGAAGTTCTATAGCATTTTTGTGTGCTTGATCCAGCTGAAGTAGTTCCATTTTACGGAATTCCATTTTCTCCCGTTCTAGTTCTCTGGATGCTTCTTGTTCTCTTCGAGTGGCTTCTTGTTCTCTTCGAGTGGCTTCTTGTTCTTTTCGAGCAGCTTCTTGTTCTTTTTCTTTTTGAACCATTTTTGCCCTTTCCAACTCTCTAGCTGCTTCTTGTTCAATCAATTTCTTCTCTTCCAATTCCCTTGCTTGATCAAGCTCCTGCTTCATTAAATCTTGTTGCTCCTTCCGTTCCATACGTTCCAAATAATCATGATAATATTTGTCAGCATATGATTCCAACTCAAGTCCAGATTTGCCTAAACGCAACCCCATCTCAATAAATTCTGATAATGACGACATCTTGTGTTCTGATTCGAATCACCAAGTGTCAAAACTCCTCTTAATCTCAATTAATTAATTACAATAAATTATGTTGTTGACTGAATTTATACCTTATGAAGGAATGAACATACCAAGAATGAGAGACGAGCACAGTGAAAAAGAATGGTACACGTCAATGATGATGATAATAAAGTGACATGTCGAATTACAGCACATTACTCGACAAATATACCTGGAATAAAAGAAACAAATACATGTTGACAAGCAACTACAAATTTGAATAATTACTTGTAAAGTAAACAAGACAGAGAATCACGAACAAAAACAGCAAATCGTCAAATTTCACAATGAGACAAGAGTGATAGAAAAAACAGCTGTGCAGACACGTGACCCAATTACGTAAATTAATGAATGAAAATATATAACGTAGACTTGACGGAACAATCTAAACAAATAATGATGTCTGTTATGCAGTCAAAGACTAAAATTCCACTGCTATTTTCTTTGACTGGACAACCAACAAACAATAACCTAATAGGATATCGTCATTTGCAAAATTTCCGAAGAAAATTTACAAATAGCGAGCATTTACTTTATACAAATAGACATGCAGATGAAATAACGAGTAGAACTAGATGTTGACTAGCAAACGTCTCCGAAATGGTCAAATACTGTCACGCATTAGATAATTCATAACACTACTTATCTTTCTTGTATCTCAGAACCTCTCCAGATACGGAATCAGTGTGTTTGTGCCACACCTCGACTTCAGGATTTCATAAATGGACGAAACTATCTCTTGATTCCCATGTCTGCGTAACGTTCGTTTGCAAGTTTTCCGGCTTTGATGACGTCATTGAGTAAAATTTGCCAGATTGTAATTTATCGTTCACCATTGAAATTTGCGTGCTGCCAGTATTTCAAATCTTGAATGTAGAGTTTTAAAGGTCGAACCGAATCAATATGATGTCGAAGAGTTGAATCTTGACAGTCCTCAAGGTCAGGTCAACGATCTTTGATACCTCTACAAGGAGCAACCGTTACATGTCATCGTCCATTGTGAAGTTTAGTGAATGTATATATGTCAAATTCCTGATACTTCTCATTAGATTGCTTGTCTGTAAGGTGTATCCATACGTAAGATTGCTTATGCCCGAATTCTTTCATTTTTTGTCTAGGGTCCATTTGTTTGAATAAAGAGGTGGAAGTTCTTTTATTTTTAATTTGGTTTGCATTGTCAAATATTCTGGAAATCAAGCTTCTTGTATACCTCCTACTGTCTAACTTCAATTATCAAAAAAGGCTATCAACTGGTTAACTTACCCTTGAATGAATGAAGGAACCTCTCCGCTTAGACGATTTGGTAACAGTTTAATACACCGTAAGTACGAATTCACAAAATGCCACAATCACGAACATGGCATGAATACTCCCTGTAACTTTCAGTCCAACATTATCTTGGTTCGCTTTTATACAATGTTACTCAACTTTTCCCTAGTTGATACTTTTATAACATCCTTCCTTTATTCTATTTAACATCGGGGTATTAGAGCATCCCGGCATATCAAATCTTCAGTATATCTTTTTCCAACAACATCGGGGTATTAGAGCATCCCAGTATCTCCATTATCTTCCAATCAATCATATCGGGGTAAGTCGCTTCCCGGTATATTATTCCATAAACTTCGGGGAATGAGTCCTCCCGTTATCACTGTTCAATTATAATTTCAACACACGTCTTTGTATTGGGAATCACCGTCCCGTACTGACTTCAACTATAATCCTGGCATATTGTCATGCCTCTCATTTAAAGCACAAAGCTTACCATTTTTCCATGAATATTTCTTGAATATGCTTCAACATAATGGTTGATACACAAGCCAGTCTTAGGCACACATCTTGACGCTCTGACGTCACATCCAACTCTCCTCTGTCATACCTAGATACACATCTCACAGGCGACCGCTTTCATGTATTTCTTGCGTTCAGTTGAGGTACGAAACGGTGTGATAAAACCAAGGCACTAATAATAATTTACCGCGATAAAAATCACATCATGAAGTGGCCTCAACATTACCCCTCACGCTCCCGAGCGTTTACTTCAGGAAACGTGCAAGATCCTGTAGGGTATAACTTCCAACAATCTTACGTACAGATACATACATGCATACAAGCAATCTACTGAGAAGTATCAGGTATTTAGACATATACATAAAAATGTGAAGAGCAATTATTAAATAACCAAAATTGCAGTAAAATTTGAGTCAATATATCCGGAAGAAATAGCAAGTCCAGAAGACACACTATGATGTCCAAACAAAGTGGAACCATAAACCTGGATGCAAAGTTCCATGTGAAATATATCAGTCCTGGTGAGTTGCAAATCGCGACAACAAGTCAGCTAACCAATTGTCCTCACCGCGTATGTGCTTGATTTCGAAAGAAAACTGTTGCAGTAGCAGAAACCATCTGTAGATTCTTGAGTTCTTAAATGCTTTTGGTTTCATTGAGGTCAAAGGATGATGATCTACCTCAACGTAAAATTTTCGTCCGAGCAAGTAGCGAGAAAGTTTTGATATGGTCCAGACGAGAGCAAGGAGCTCTCTTTCTCCCGCCGAATATTTCTTCTCTGCTGCAGACAACTTCCGGCTCACAAAAAAGAAAGGATGGAGTACGTCGTTGACAAGTTGCATCAAACTGCCACCGATTCCCATCTGAGAAGCGTCTGTGCGAATATAGAATGGTTCATGGATATCTGGCAGAATCAAAATAGGATGATTCGAAAATAGAATTTTAATCTTATCCAATGCTAACTGACAGTTCTTTGACCACATTACTTTAAGAGGAGCAGCTTTGCGCGTCAACTCCGAAAGAGGACCAGAGATAGACGAAAAGTCCGGAATAAATTTATGATAATAGTTAATGAGCCCTAACAGACTACGGACCTCTTTCTTATTTTTCGGTATCTGAATGTTCAGGATTTTATTCACCAGACTATCAGAAGAATAAAGTCGATGATTACCGATTTTATGACCTAGGAAAGATATTTCCTGAAAACCTATCTGTACTTTCGAAGGTCTAACTGTCAAATGATGCTTTCTAAGCTGTTCTAGCAAAGAACTGAAACCTACATTATGTTCTTCCCATGTGTTATGGAATAAACAAATGTCATCTATATATGTGATGATATCGGGTCTATCGCCAACCAAATCTAGTTTAGTAAAGAATGTAGCGTTAGCCAGCTGTGGAAGAAGATCTTCCAAAATTGGAATTGGCTCAGCATCTGTGACTGTAACCTGATTTAGTTTCGAAAAATCAATACAGATGCGTAAAGATACATCTGGTTTCTTCACCAATACCATTGGAGAAGAATATGAAGATGAAGAGTGTGAGATGATACCCATTTTAAGCATATCTGAGATTTCTTTATCCACCTTATCTCTGTAGTGAATCGGAATAGGATATGGTCTGATTTTAATCGGAGTAGAATCAGTGATCACAATCTCGTGAGATATTAAGTCAGTATGACCTGGATGTTCTGAAAATACGTCAGAAAAAGAACGTAAAACATCATGGATCTGAGTTTGTTCATCATGCCACGTTTCATGAGCAGAAATAGA
>JAMPIV010019749.1:0-275883 GCA_024509875.1 Oreohelix idahoensis | reverse complement strand
GAGTGCCAATTATATGCCGCCCTAAGGGATTACATTTCGAATTATTATCTAATATACTGTATGGAGGGTCTGATGATCTAGTTTTTCATTTTAATATACCTTACTTCTTAATTGTAATCAAATACTGTAAATGTATGCCTTTATACTACTTATAATGTTGCATCGCCATTAAACTAATACCTTAAGTATGTTGGAGAATGTCTGGATAACTAGCAATAAAAGATGAGTAAGAGGAAGGGCAAAATGCAAGACGGGCATATATGCACGATTCTCATCTATCAGTCAATACCCTTTACCTCCCTAAGGAGCATATGTCATAAAGCTGTATCTCGTATAGTGGAGGCGTCAACAATTCACTCCCTGTGGCAGTATCTGTTTGGGACTCAAAGCTGCACACCAGTGGGAACATTTTCCGCATGCGCTGACAACACACTAAGTCCCAGGTCATTCAGCAGCAGATTTCCAATATGTCACGAGTTCTTATTATATACTACCACCATAATCTGATTACGTTTCAAATTATGTATAATTTACCGCATGAATGGTTTAAATTGTGTGTTTTTTTTTTAAATTTAAGTTTTTAAATTTATTTTTTTTATTTACTTTTATTTTTATTTTTTTTATTTTTATTTTTTTATTTTTATTTTTTATTTTTATTTATTTATTTTTTTTTTTTAAATTTATTTATTTATTTTATTTTTATTTATTTATTAATTTTTTTACATACTTAAATTTGATTATGACTGGATGTTACAAATGTATGTTATTATTTTACCTTGATAATGTTGTATGCTTAAATAGTGTTCAAAATACATGTGAGATTGAATGGATAAGGTATGCAAGATGACAGAGAGAAGAAGGGCAGAATGTAAGACGGGCCTGCGTGCCCTATTCTTAACCCTTTGAAAATAAAGTTCGTTCGTTCGTTCTATCTGTCTGTCTGTCTGTCTGTCTATCTATCTATCTTCTTTATTTTAAAACATACTTTAATTATGATTATTATTGCAAATGTTTGATCTTATATTACCTTTATAATGATAAATGCCTTAATAATGCTTAAAGTAAATGTGAGGATGGAAGGATACAGTATACATGATGAGAGAGAGAGGAAGGGCAGAATGTCAGACGGGCCTGCGTGCCCAATTCTTAACCCTTTGAAAATAAAGTTTGTTCGTTCGTTCGTTCGTTCGATGCGAGGTTCGAAAGATCACTCTGGATACAAATGGAAAAAAAACATGAAATGCAATGAAATCATATTAAAATCTAACGCGCGATACATTTACAGTTAGACTATTTTCTGCGCTCGCGTCTTTAATTAATAAATCAAGAAAAAACTCTCCGTGAGGTTAATAATTTTAAAATCACATCTATCTATACAGAACTAAACTGTATTAAAGTCACAATTCCCTTAACAGTTGCAAAATTAATTTATGCGGCTATTGTATTAGGAAATTAACCTATAGATGTAACATTTAGTTTGCACTGGAACTTTGAAAATGGGTTTATTTAATAAGTTTAAATTTAGACCACAATCCAGTGAAATAAAAATGAAATAACTAGGCCACTGATCACTCGAAGCTAAAGTATAAATTACCGTCTGCACAGAAAAAAATTCACTCCAATAGCCAACACTTTAGATGAAATCTAGCAGGAATTTAATTATATGCTAGTAAATCTTAGAATGCTGTCAGAACGAATGATAAAGTTGCCCTTTTCAGATTCTGTATATCTAACAGGAATGTAAGTTAAATGGGTCGTGTGAAAATTTCGCGCCTCTTCAGATCCCAGGGAAAGTCGAAGCTATTTAGCCGCCATGCTAACCGCAATGGCCCGACTGGCTTCCGATCTTCGTTCGTCTCAGGCTGCTCGCGCGAGGATGTGAAATTTCTGCGAGACTAGCCTCGTTCGCGGTGAGTTTCCTGATTCCTCAGATCGTATCCGCTACGCTGAGCGCTCCGTCTCTACCGTTCCATAGTCTTTCGGGCAAGCCTGCCGGTTGCCACAGAGGTGCGAAGTCTGCAAGAAGCTTTCTTCTGACCGCTCGTGTCCATCTTGCGAACGGTTCAGTGTTCGCACGGAGATGCTAAATTTCTGCTTCTCTGTTCTGGGGATCGTCTTTAAATGCTTTGATCATAGCCGCTACTCTTCGTTGATGAAAAGTTACAACAATACTGATGTTCAGGGGTTCTAATGTTATGAAAAGCTAAAGTCCCTTTAATCATCCATCAAATCAGGGGAAATTCACTTGTCAAACTAGACGTACGTCACACTGACCAACTGCATTCTTTCTGCAGCTCCCCTGTGGTATACTGGTAAAAACTCGAGCGATGTTTCGACATTTAGCCTAACTTTTTTTTAGCAGGAGAGCTTTGGAAAGGCTTTTAAACAATGTAATTTATAAATGTAATTTTTTTTTTAAAATGCAATTGGACAATCTGTGAAAAAAATTACACGTACAAGAAAAAATATGCATTAAAGTGCACTTTGAAAACCCTTACTATAAAAAAGAAAACAGCATTATATATATTAGTTTCTTTCTAACGTTTTTTAAATTTTTGTCTGAAAATCATTCACTGATATACTGCACTCATTTCTTCTTCTTCTTCTTTCGTTCGCTTGAACTATATTGTCTATATCTGCACTGTTGTTTCTTGTATAAACTTCACTGTCTTTTGTAGTTCATACAGAGGTCCATATAGTTTTGCTTCCAGTGTTGTTTCTCTGGGCCAGTGGGTTTGCCTCAATATATCATATTCGGTGCAATCTTGAAGTATATGCTCCGCAGTCTGGGGTGCCTGTCCACATGTACACATGGCTGAATTGCCAATCTTGAATTTTGTATACATGTGGCTGCGGAGGCGGTTGTGTCCTGTTCTGAGGCGCAGAATGACAATTTGTTCTGATCTGTTCATAGCTTGGTAGTCATCCTGTGTTAGTGTTGGTGGCTTTCTGGTTGATTTGATCATCTTTTTCTTCTAATGGTACGTAACTGGTACATCCGGTTGCTCGTCTGCAGCACCTTCTTTAGCCAGGCCGTCTGCTCTCTCGTTTCCTGGTATTCCACAATGAGACGGTATCCACTGCATGGCGACCCTGCGCTGGTTGCACAGTTCAGAAAGTAGGGCAATTTTCTGGACTGAAGTGCTTGGAGTGCTGATCTTGCATCTGTCAGGAATACTACAGGCTGTAGACCGAGATTGGTGTTCAACAATGTCTCAGTTGCCACCTTGATTGCCTGGATTTCTGCATCATAGTTGTTACAGAATTTCCCCGTTGGTACTCTGACCGTATCGCTATTGTTGTTTGGGTATTCTATGTACACTCCTGCTCCTCCATTCTTTACTGCATTCTGTGCTGATCCATCCGTGTATACTCGGACCCAGAGGTCCTGTGGGTATTCATCATCCAGGAAACTGAGAGTGACTGTCCTACGTTGCACGCTGTTCTGTTCATCCCTGTCGAATATTCCTTTCACTTTTTTCTGGATGTGTACTGGTAGTCCAGGCTCCTCTCTCCAAGGGGTTTGTTCTGGCACAGACTTTAGGGGGTTGTTAACTTCAGGCAGGTCTGAGGTTTGTCTACGAAATCGTTTGGCCTGGTGGATAAAGCTGCTTCTTTTCAGTCGCCCCATTGCTAGGTTTTGGAATCTGTCCTTCATTGGATGGCTCAGCATACAGAGGAACTTTTCTGCCTGTGTTAGCATTTTCGTGTCTCTGCGTTCTCTCAGTGCTTGTATCCTCCCAATTTTCTCCATCTCCACTACGGGCGTTGATTTCATTGCCCCCGTGATGACCCTAAGTGCCTGGTTTTGCCCCTTATCTAGCTCTTGTAATGTGGTGTTTGATGCTGGACACCACGCAGCTGACCCATATTCCAGGTGTGGTCGTATGCACTGCTGGTAAACTTTACTAAGTATTTTCCCGCTGGCTCCCCATGTGGTTCCACTTAGTTTTCTCAGGATGGCTAACTTCCTCCTGGCCTTTGTTGCTGCCTTCTTGATGTGCTGCTTCCATGTCAGCCTATCATCGAGATAGGTGGGTTGTTTATCTTCTCTCAGGAGCTCTTCGTTTATCTTGATACACCAGTTTTTTGTTTGGGAGAGAGGGTGAAGAGCGTAGTGCTGCACTTGTCTGTGTTGATGCTGACACACCATCTATTTGCCCATGAGGTTAAGGCATCTATAGCTCTTTGTAGCAGTTTGGTGGCCACTGTTGCATGCTCATCTGTGCACCATATTACCAGGTCATCAGCGTACATTGCCACTTTCATTCCATGTGGTAGTTCAGCAACCAGGTCGTTGATGTAGACCAGGAAACGTGTGGGGGACAGAACCCCTCCCTGAGGGACGCTATGACGCAGTAGAATTTTCTTACTCTTGAGGCCATCTAGTTGTACTCGTTCTCTTCTGTTATGCAAGTATGCTTTCACCCATTTGTACATCTTACCGTTCACTCTACAATTTCTCAGTTTCTTCAGAAGCCCTTCTTTCCAAACCTTGTCAAATGCTTTCCTTAGATCTATCCATGCTGCTAGTACCAGTTTCTTATCTTGGAATGCATCCTCAATCTCTTGGGAAAGATAAGTTGCCTGATCTTTGGTAGAATAACACTGCCTAAAGCCCGCCTGCTGTGGTACAAGAAGGTTTTCACTTTCAAGGTATCACTGTAGCCTGAGGTTGATGATACGTTCCATTGTTTTGCAGAGGCAGCTTGTAAGGCTGATTGGTCTGTAGCTGGAGGCAGTGGAACTGTCTTTTCCTGGTTTTAGGAGTGGTATCATGATTGCTTCCCTCCAGGTCTGTGGAACTCTGCCTGAGTTCCAACAGATATTGAAGATCTGCAGCAGCTTTGTTTTCGCTGCGGTTTCCAAGTTCTTAATCATTTCATTGGACACTCCATCAACTCCTGGCGACTTTCTCACTTTCAATTTGGATATTGCAAGCTCCAGTTCTCTGAATGTGATTGGTGCCTCCATAACTTCAGGTATGGTTCCATCTCGTCCTGCGTATTGTTGTTTCTCACGAGTCTCCTGTTGCTTCTCTGGGCTAACTTCGATGTTGTTGTCTTTAGCAAAGGAGTCTGCAAAGTGATCAGCTGCCTGTTTTCCCATGAGGATGTTTCCATCTTTGTACAGAGCAATCCTTGAGTTTCTCCCTGTACCTTCATCGTTAAGTTGCTTTACCAGCTTCCATAGTTTCCTTGTATCTCTTTCGAAGTTCAAGGACTCTGTTTTCTCCTAACAGCTTCTTCGCCTGGCCTGCAACTTGGCCCTTTGAAATTTGGCCTTAGCTTGCTGGTAGTTATTGTGGTGTTCTTGGCATGGACTGGTCTCTGCCTGCTTTCGAGATGTTTCCACGTCGTTGTGCAGCTGCTCTAGTTAACTATTCCAATATGGTTTGTAGTGCTTACGAGCCCCTCTAGGTATTGTTTCACGAGCAGTCTGTAATATGCATCTGCTGAATTCATCGACTAGCTTAGTGATGTCTTTGTCTACAGTCAGATCTCTAGCCAGTATACTAGTACGGTGCTGGTACATTGTCCAGTCTGCCTTCTTGTAGTTCCACCTAGAGAGAGTGCTGCTCTCCCTGACAAGTTCATTTTCCACAATTAGGAAGACTGGCCGGTGGTCGCTGCCTCCAAGTTGTTTCCCTACAACGCGTGTGGTATTCCACTCCAGGCCGGGTGAGTGGAATGCCAGGTCTGGTGTAGAGGTGGTGTGCCATGATCTCGAGTAGAAGGTTGGTGGGTGTCGTAAATTTATTTTGAGAGAAAGAATCTTAGAAATAGTGGTCCTGTTTAGAGTGGAGAATGATGGTGAAAGCTCAGTGATAATAAGGGTTAGAAAGTAAATAGTTGCTTCACAGAGTGCTGGGGAGAGTAAGGACAGACTTATTTACGGCAATCGTTCCTCTCAATCTTCTCCTCAAACTCTCCTGGTCAAACAATTATTTGCCAGTTTCCAGACACACACCTGCGCTCACACCAATTTGGTGCTTCAAACACACAGACGCACGTGAATACAAACTATTTTAAACAGATATGGGGAATTTGGGCTTTGGTATACCAACACAGTACTAAATAAGTTTATGCTGTTTATTAACATTAAAATCAATCACAACAATTATCATGTGTTACAGGAAAAATATCAAAAGTACAGAAAATACAATTAACAAGGTGGAGGGGAAGAAGATTGGTATCGACTACGCCCTTCCCGCTTGTATTAGACAAAGATAAACCCAGTCCAAAGATAGATAGTTATCAAGAACATAGGTAATGTAACCCAACAGTGAATTTAATTACTCTCTGAAAGAGGTGTTACAATATTAGGTATGGGTGGTAAAAAAAATCCTGTTATTCCCAATTGTTTTTCCCTTTACTAAGCAAATGAAAAAGGGGGGGGGGGGTAAACAGCGTTAACAAGATATCCCACTGAAAGGAACAATGCAGGGTATACAGAAAATGTATTACCCGGTAGGCAAGTTAACAAATGGTTTGCAAAAATTAAATCTCCTGTCATTCATGCACGCTCGTTAGAGCCCACACTCATTTGCTCACACTCACTTACCGATTGTAGCATCAGGCACTCCATAGAATTATATAAACAGCAATTACACTCTTGACATATGAAAATGGCTGGTACTTCGATGTCCAGCCACAGATTTAGCGAGGTTGGCTGATAACAAATATTCCCACTTATCGCAGGACGTGAAGCATAAGAGTTCTTGTGTTTTATTATATAAAATGAGTCTATGGGATGGCACTGTCATAGTTCGATACAGGGGTGAGAATGGAGTGGTCTCGTTAATTTCGCCGCTGGTGGTAAAATTCCTTCAATGCGTGATGATAGCAACTGACCGGTAAGTTTTTAAATCCAGTGAGTAAAAACTAGGCCCAGTCACAGTTCAGGTAAATATGTACTCTCTCACAGCAGAGCAATGAATAAAATATCGCTACTGGCAACTGTTCTTCTTTCAGTTTATCTTACAGATTTTAATTTAATTTGATGGTTTATTTAAATGTTCTTGGGCGTGCTTTCTTTCATGTAATTATGATAGCTAGGCCGCATCGGACCGCCACAAGATTATATTTAAAATGTTTCATCAATATATCTGGAAGTTTTTTAACCGAGTCTGGAAGACTCTGTATGATTTCTTGCTGGGATCGCAAAGGTTATTTGATCATTCTATAGAAAAAGATAGAAAAACCATGACAACATAATCATACCGCAAAATCAAATAATATTCTAACGCGCGATAAATTTACCGTTAAGACTATTTATATACACTCGCGTATTTAATTATGTATTTAAGAAAACACTTCGCGAGTCTAATGGTTAAAACACACATCTATGTATATAGAACTTTACTAAATTTATTAATTATAAATTCCTTCGCGACTTTAAAAGTTACTTTATCATTTAAGCATCTATTATTTTTTTGAAATATTATAATAGATATATCATTAAATTTACTACTGGAACTTTTGAGATGAGTTTAATTTAATAGATTTAAATAAACACAAAATCCAGTGAAATAAAATGAAAGCACTAGCCCACTGATCACTTTAACAAATACATTATACCGTGCACAGAAAAAGAAATCACTCCAATGTAGCCACCAATTCAGATGGAAATCTGGCAAAATTCTACTATAGCTAGTGAATCTTAAATCTCTGGCGAACGAATGATAAAATGGCTTTCTTCGTGGTCTGTATATATCTAACTGGAATGCAAGATTGGGAGGACATGTTAGAATTTGACACCTTTTTAGATCTCAGGAGACTTTCGTGGTTTTGACCGCCAGACTAAGGAGAGATGCCGCCCCTGGTTTTCCGTATCTCCGTTCGCTGCGTCCGCTTCGGCTTTCCCGTTCGCGTCCATTGCGATCGGTTCTATGGTTAACACAGAGATGCGAAATGCCGGCAAGAAACTTGCGTCGTTCGTTTCAGGGACCACTACTGCCTCTGATAGCATGCCGCTAGTCTTTCCTGAGATCCCTCAGTGCCTGTTTGATCGTGTGCCGCTACTTTCGTTTGATTCTGGCAACGCCCCCACTGGGCCGGCGAACTGATCAAGTTAATGAAAATAACTGCATATGATTGCTCAAGGGTTATCCGTGTGCGTGATTTAACCTCTCCTTAAATCAATGCGATGACCAGAATGTACGGTAGATAAACTGTCCACATATTAATCAGCAAACGTGTTGACAAGTCTACTCTGCTCAGACCCATATTAATGAGCAAACGTGTAGTTCCACGTTTCTGTTGTGCATAGCTAATGAGTCCAGGTGGAAGCATTCCCGTTTGACGAAAAGTTACCACAATATTCGGGGGCACTGATGTTATCCGAAGGGGTCGTTACGAAGGGTCGTACCATATCATCCAACACTTCAGGGTCAGCTGAGTTTGTCTGACACAGTGGGTCAATTGGCTGGTTAATCAGGATCATCCTGCCAGTTTTCAAGCTCCTCACTTCTCCTGTCCATGTGATCATAGCTCCAGCTCTGTGAGTGGCTGTTGAAGTTTCCGCATTCAATCAGTCTTTCTTTTGCTGGGATTGTATCTAGTGCCAGTGGGCGGTCGCTCGGACAGTAGTAGTTGAGCAGGTGGAATTCTGAACTTTCTGTCCTGAGATGAAGCATCTGGTATTCTGCCCCCTCCATATATGTTTCAAGCTGACATGCACTGATGTTATTTCTCACGAGTGTCAGTATTCCACCCTTTCGCCTGTCTATTCGGTCAGATCGGTAGCACTGGTAGCCTCTGATTTTGAAGGCTATGTCCTTGTTGAGGTAGGTTTCTTGCAAGGAACATACATTTACTTGCTCTTCATTCAAGATATTTTCGAGCTCTAATTTTTTGCTGTAGCCGTCATTTTTACTATTGACGCCTTCAGCATTCCAGTGCATTATTTTAAATGGTCTTTTCTTTGCTTGGCCAGTAGCTCTATTCTCATGCCTCCTGGCTCCACGGGGAAATTGAGAAGGACCCCCAGTAGTAGGGGTTGGGCCCTTCCAAGGCAGAGGGCCCGGCACTGCGCCTGCCTGGGTTCCGTCACAGGGAGAGTACCTTAACGTTTTGCAGATATAGGCATACTTCCATAGCGCGTGTGCGTGGCATCCTGATTGCTGTGGTGCGCCTCTTGGCTGGTTGCCTCCGTCTTCAGCACCTTGACTTGCTATGGCAGACTGTGGTCTTGCTCGAGTGTAGGAGGGCCTGGCCAGTCTTGGTTTTTCAGCCGCTGATGGCTGTACTTGAGCCCCATCTCCACGACAAGGAGCTGGCCTTGATGGGGACTGCATTCATGATTCAATCTCCATAACAAAAATCTTGTACAGTAACATTTTTTAAAAAAATATGATAAGTAAAGTACCAGTCACCTCAGTGTGAAACATGAGCTTGCTTGTTGTTACACAGCTGGTCAAATCTTGGCACCAATTGAGATACAGCTACTCTCATTTCCTTCTCCACATCAAGTCTTGATCTGAACTTGGTTTTTATGACAGCCTCTGCTGAAAACCCAGCCTCTCAGAGATAGGAGGTTGCAAATGAAATTAATTTCTTCAGTGCTCTCTTGCTCAAGCTTAGGAACTCCTGTTTTACTGAATACCAACATTTTGGCAATGCCATGGTGTTAAAGGGCGTGGTTTTGCTCTATTACTTTTGATATGTTAGTCTTTTCATTTCAGTTCCTTGCATCGTGCCTTCGATGTTAATTACGCAAATGTGGATGTTAAAAGAATTGTCGAATCATATTGAACTTGTAATTTCATTGACTTGATAAGTCGGTTCATTTCGTCAACAAATATTTAATACAGTTACACGTCAAGACGATTCATGCATGTTGGTCACAAAAAGTACATATTATAACTTGAACATATATTGCATATGTATGTAGATATCCTATCAGTCCTTGTCCAATAAATCGAATTACTGTATGCAGATTGTCATAGCTGTATGCACGCGCGGTTGGGGTTTCCAACGGCCGACAGTGAGTCTATGAGTCTGGCAAAATCAAATACTATGGACTGTAATTCATCCTTCCTTAATTTTCACTTACGTACTGACCTTTAATCATTTCAAATCTTCGTAATAACAATGGACTGACCCATGTCCGTACTTGCATAAAATATATCTGTATGGCAATACCATGCCCAACATTGGAAGGAAAGTCAGACGCGTCTTTACAGCTCGACGGTCAATGTAAAAAGGTCCCGTAGCTAGGTCACGGTCTGCGACCTAACAACGCTCACGCGTCATAATTAGAGCGTGAACTTCGCGTTCAGTAGTGCCTAACTTATTAACAGTAATTTATAATAAATGCTATGACCCTAAACGTAGCACACTGCCAATCCTAGCAGACAACTGTAATATTACTCCCGTAACAGTTTCCTGTTTACCGGGGGAAAAAAATCTATTAGATAGATTTTTTTGATAGAAATTATATCAATTACGCAGCTCAACAAGAAAAATTTAACAAAAACCCGACATATGGCCAACGATGTTCTGAGTAGAACCGTGTCGCGGTCATGTCAACTACCTACTATTCATGTAATATAATAAATATGTTATACATATGTGTGATCTTAACTAAACGAAGATGTCAATTCATAATTACTTAATGAACTTAAAGTCTGTCTTGAGTAAGTAATGAAGTGTCATGTCTAAATTAATTTAACTAATTAAGATTAAACTAATTAATTATAGTTAGTGTGTATTAAGAATTAAGTGATTGAGAATCTAATTAACGAAAAAAACACAAGATGTTATGAGGGAAAGAAACAATGAGAGATTAAAAAAAAAAAAAGTAAAGTAAAGAAAAGAAAATTAAAGTAGAACTTAAGTAACTGATGTGTGTAACATTAATTATATGTGTTAAGTAGTTATAAAATTAATTAACTAAATTAACTAACTAATCAGTAAAATAAGATGTTATATGCCGACATACTTATCAAATATAAAGATATTTATACAATTCATAATTAAATCTAAGAATATTAATTAAAAGTGTGTGAGATTCTTTTCTTTTATTCATTCATTTTTTTTCTTCTCTTTTCGTTTTATTTTCCATTAATTCAAATGCTAAGTTAAAAATTAATTAACAGTGGATATGACGATCCATCCGTAGTCCTGATCCTTGTAAATTTCCATAACGAAAAGTGTTTAAGTGTTCTGATCCGGAATGAATGTAGACCATCCGAATGTCTAATAGTTCATGTCATAAACCGAATTTTGTTCGACTGGACGTCACGTAATAATTTCGAATTGTGTCAAATAGTTTTATTTTGAATGGACACTAACCAAAATCCCAGCGTAGCCAAGAATAAAATGTCTCCTGTTTTCCCAAATTTCACATTACGCATGTCAATCATAATTATTGAATTGAAGTATATGCGACGTTTCATTCCCAGTTTGAGAGTTCAACGATAAGATTCTGTATCTGTATTTTGTGACAGGTACCTTCATAAATTCGTAGAGTTTGTAGGTCGACATCCAAAGGGTTTCTGGAAAGGACATCTGCAATGATATTCTCCGAGCCGGAAATATATTCGATGGTGAAGTCGAAAGGCTGGAGGAGAATGGAGAATCTCGTTAACTTCTGGCTTTTGTGATTCGCACGACGTAGCGAAGCGTTCGCCCGTTGGTCAGTTTGTATCACGAAGGGCGCACCCAAGAGAAATTTCTCTAACTTTGTAATAGCCCACACGACCGCTAACAACTCTTTATCCACTGTGAAGTAGTTTGTTTCGGGTGTCTTCAATTTCCTCGAGATGTATAACGTCGTATGGAGGATGTCATTGTGGTACTGGAGCAGACAAGCGCCGATACCGTAATTACTCGCATCTGTACGAATGACAAAATTTTTAGAAGCATCTGGTAGTTTCAAAATAGGTGGATGCGAAAAAATATCTAGAATTTTTTTAAACATTTTGTCACAGTTATCAGTCCATGTCACCCTTACCGGCCTGTCTTTCTTCAACAAAGATGACAAGACAGCCGTGATAGATGACAAGTTAGGTACAAATCTACTGTAATATTGAACCGAACCTAATAAGCTTCTCACCTGCTTCTTCGTCTGAGGAACTGACAAGTTTAAAATTTTGGATACTGTACTAGGGACTGTTTGGATATATCCCGCTCCAATAATATGTCCCAAAAACGTGATTTCCTGAACAGCTATTTGGATTTTTGTAGGTTTAGCTGTCAAGTTATTATTTCTTAAAGTTTCCAAAACATATTTAAGTCCCAAAAAATGTTCCTCAAATGACGAATGAAACAAGCATATGTCGTCAATGTATGTAATGATGTCTGGTCTATGTGAAAATTTTTTTCGCATCATGCGAATGAAGGTAGCTGGAGCGTTAACTAGACCAAATGGCATAACATTCCACTGGTATAGACCTAGCGGAGTAGAAAAAGCTGTGTAGTATTTAGCCCTTTCGGTTAGTGGTATCTGCCAATAACCTTTAGTTAAGTCTATCTTAGTAAATATGGTTGCGTTGGATAGACGTGGAAGTAAGTCATCAATCAGTGGATGTGGTTCACTATCACCCACAGTTTGCGTATTTAATTTCCTATAGTCGACGCACAATCTAATGTTGTTGTCCTTCTTGCGGACAATAACTAATGGAGATGAGAATGGAGAGTTACTAGTTTCAATAATCCCCAAAGATAACATTTGCTCAAGTTCCTTAGTAGTTTTAGTTAGAAAATGTAGTGGAACAGAATATGGGTGTACCCGAATAGGTGTATCATCTATAAGAGTAATGTCATGACTAATTGCTGATGTGCGTCCCGGTACGTCGGTCAACACATCTGGAAAGGATAGTAACAAATCAGCAATACGTTGATGCTGTTGCGGTGTAACCGTGGAAGAAATGGTTACGTCCCGCCAAGATTCAGTGGGTTGTACTATAGGTACAGGTAATGCCATCTGTACCTCAGGAAAAGAAGATTCTTCTTCCTGGATAACTGATAGATTAGAGTAGTGACATGTAGGAACTGCTGTGTCATCCAGTTCGTGAAAGATAGCCTGTAGATGTTCAGGACGAGTATGGAACTGTTTTAGCATATTAATATGGTATATTTTTTTATGTCCCTTAATATCTAAGACATAATCGACATCAGAAATTTTATCAATCACCTGGTACGGCCCATTCCACGAAATAAGTAGTTTATTGTCCCTATGTGGCAATAACACATAAGCTTGGTCTCCTGGAAACAACTGACGTAATCGTCTGGTTCTATTTTGAAAAGTTCTAGCTTTTTCTTTAGCAGTCTCAGATGACGCTGTTGCCAGTAGGCAAGATTCCATAATGTTATTCCGGAGATTAATTACGTATTCATAGGATGACTGGGTATCCTGAGTCATCTCTGAGTCAATCAATAGATCTTTTATTAATCCCATAGGACCTCTCGGTGGTGCGCCGAAGACTAATTGAAATGGAGAGAAACCAGTTTGTTCGTGTGGCACCTCTCGATAGGCAAACAGTATAGCTGGGAGTACTCTGTCCCAATCCTGTGGATGGTTAACCGTAACCTTATGTAACATTTGTTTAAGGATACGGTTGAGTCTTTCCACCGCACCATTACTCATGGGATGATAAATGCTACTAAGATTCCTATCAATATTCCAAGTTTTCATCACTTCTGTCATCGTCTCAGATATGAATTGAGATCCATGATCTGATAACAGCTTCCTTGGAAAACCCACTCTGGAAAAGATCAGATGTAGTGCATCAGCTACATCTGTGGTAGTGGTGGTCTTCAATGGGATGGCTTCTGGCCTTCGTGTGCATAAGTCAATGCATGTGAAAACAAATCTATGGCCTCTTGCTGATGGTAAGAGTGGACCAATAATATCAATGGCCATCTTGTCAAAGGGTCTCACAGATATGTCACAAGCCTGAATAGGCGCCGTGTGAAACGTTCCACGTGCTTTCACTTCCTGGCATATCGTACAGGAGCGTAAGTACTGTGAAATATCTCGTGATACTCCCGGCCAAAAAATGAAGATAATACTCGGGAACGTGTACGAGTATATCCCATGTGACCTGCGCACTTAGAATCATGTGCGTGTTGGAGGATGTACCTTCTAAAAGCGAAAAGTACCATAACCTGTTGTCTTACTTGAGTCTTATCCCTGAAACATCTAATCAATATATCATTTTTAATCATAAACCAATGATTATTATTATTATTTAAAATAGGATTGTCAACTTTATTGACCTGAGCAAACAATTTTTGTAATGATCTATCTTCCTTCTGTTTTACCGCAAAGGACGTGCGGTCAATCGAAGAATGAACATCAATAGTTTCCCGCTTGTCCGGTTCCTCCTTAGGGTTGATAGATTCTACTAATTTCGTCTGTGCTCTTGTTGTAACAGCATTAGCTACATATAGATTATTCTTCTCCCATTCAATGATTTCTTCTGCAGTACAATCCTTGCTGCCGTGAATACGACCTACCATAAGATCTGCAATAGGCTTTTTTAACATGCATACCTTTACGTTACCCGTGAAAAAAGGTGTTTTGACATGAATAATTGCTGTGGGATAGAACTCAATAGTTCCCCCAAAGGTCATGCAACGGACATATTCCCCTGTTGCACAGCTAGGATGTACCAGAGACTGCCGCACTCCGATCGTTGTAGATCCAGAATCTCTCAACACTGAGACAATGGATCCATTAACAATTCCCCTGTTAAAAATCAGAGAGCCTGTTCCATCATTGGCTGCAAGACCTACCTCTGGTGTAATGTGTCCGCAGTTTAGCACTGTCTCCTTCGCCTTCTGAAAAACAAGATTGCATTGTGGACAACTATTTGCCACGTTATAATTTATAGCAAAACATGCAGCAGAGGACTGTATTGTATTATCGTTAGGTGGACCCTGAACCCTAGGGGTGATATCATTTGTAACTGCCGCCCCTGTATTATGGTTATAATGTGACGAATCACGAGAATGAGATTGATTACCAGAATAATCGTTAGAATTATGTCGTTGTCCTCTGTAATAACTGTTGTCTCGATGTCTCGAGCCATGATTATTACCATTCCAATTGTTGTTATTATTGTGGTTATTTGATCTATTATAATTAGCGTTATATTGCCTGTCGTTATAGCATGGCTGAGGTGAATAATTCCTATTCCGTGATCTACCTCTGTTGAATTCATTTTTATTGTTGAAATTATTATAATTATGTCCTTTGTGAAAATTAACATTGTAATTTCCCTTGAACCTACTTCTGTCTACACTGTGAGCTCTTGGTTTGTTATTGTTATAGTATGCCATATTGGAAGCCACAGGTAGAGGTTCCCTTATCAAAGAGTTAGAAATGTTCGCATTCGGATGCGCATTGCAATAGTTCAATGAAATTTTTTCTAACTCGTCAATGGTACCTGGCTTTCGTTCTTGCAAATATGCGAAGAACGGTGGGCTGACAGAGGATAATACCTTATCCCGTAGCAACAAATCAACTAATTTGTCATATGATTTGTTGACATCTGCCAGTTCAAGCCATCTATTAAATGTACTGCGTATGTTCGCAATAAACCCTTCAAAGTCTTTAGGAGATTCAGATAGGAGATTTTTAAATTTCAATCTACAATTTTCCTCGTCCAAATGAAACCTCCGTAAAAGTAAGGATTTAATAGCATCGTAATCATTAGCTATTGTTGGGTCAGCATTTTGAGATGCCGTCAATGGTTCCCCAACTAAAAATTCATTTAACTTAAGTACCCATGCATCTTTAGGCAATTGATTTGATTTGCATGTCTGTTCAAATCTTAATAAAAATGATGATAAATCATCAACATTTAAATTAAAATGGGGTAATTTAAAGTTGTAAAAACGTTTGGTTTGGATGGATGAAGATCCATTTTGTGCGTTATCATTTTGGTTTGTAGCAACACTTTGTGCCTGAAGTCTTGCTGTTTCATTCTGAATACGTGCCAATTCCAATTCGTCTCTCCTTTTTTTTCTTCTTCTTGTCGACGTTCCTCCCTTTCCTGTCTAGCTATTTCTCTTTGTCTATTTTCTTTTTCTATTTCTTTCATCTCCTGTCGTGCTCTCCTGTCTTCTTCTTCTTTTTTAACGTAGCTTTCCTTCTCTCTTCTTTTTCCTCCTGTTCTGCTAATTCTGATTAATATTTAGCAAATTCTGCCAATGAGTATGCTTCTAAAGCTTCTCCCTTTTTACCAAAATCTTTCCCATTTTTAATAAAATGATCCAAGGTAAGCATCTTGACGTTAATATGGTAAGTACTCACTGATCTATAGTAATCAACAATAGAATTTATGTAATTATTTGTACGTACTCGACGTCTGAATACTCAATATTACCAACTATAATATCCTCTTAATAATTGTGGTAAGTTCAGCAACTATTCAATATTTTATAATAATATTATAAGTAGTCAATAATCTATATCATAAATAGTTATGATATTTACTTATTCAAGATGCTGAATTTATATCATGCACCTAATATCACTATTAAATAACTATGGGCATTATCCCTCCATAATTACACTAATCAATTAAAGATATGTGCTAAGTCCACGCTGTAGGACTATGAAAGTGTACAAATTACTATGTTATATATACAGTTTTTCAATTCAACACTTATCCATGGTGTGAATACAAGGCAATAATTCAATAAATTATTTTAATTTAATATTACTTGTATTTATCAAGTTAATATTTTATGCCCAATTCATCATCTACAAAATGCTTTATAAAGTCTTGGACTACTACTGCAGCTTGATGCAATCCCCTAAGTAATCGTCAAAGTTAATAAAAATTAATCAAATTAATTAAATATATTATTAACATCAATTTATAGAAATAACATTAGATTATGGGATTAATGAAGACAATACAATGATAAACCAAGGCTTTACAGTACAGTAGTACAATACAAAAGTGACATTATTTTACAAATAAAAAATCATTTTATAAACTAAGCAGAACAAACCGGAAGTCAAGAGAGAGAGATAACCAAATGGAGACTAAATCTACGTACACACGGAAAATAGTGACGTCACAGGACTCATAACGGATAATACAATACATCTAAAAGAACGTAAAAATAGTAAGGTTAGGAATACGAGATAGGTTACTAACAATGATACAACTTAATAAAATGAAACTGAATACTCTAGAAAACCACAGTTATTAACAGAACTAGACATCTAACATACAAGGGAATTAATAGCAAGTCCGAACGAACAAACCACCGGCAGTGTCCTCAGTGAGTCATTCGCTAAGTGCGATTAATTCACGGCCTTATAGAACAATTACACCTGATCTGGTCATTCGTAAAGACATGTAATCAGATGTAATTCTCCTGCCCAACCACCCACATTAATAATACAAACATACGGTGGAAAACAAACATGAAATATTAGACATACAAATAGATAGACATATCCGGGTAAAAGCAAAATGGACTTGGCACTGTTATATTAACCGACAAAGGTTATAACAAAACTTATCTTTTTGTGCTCAATTCTCGTTGTCCCAGACAATGCAAGTATTCACCGACGGTATATAGAAGTGTTGTTTGTTGCCCTTTCATCGTTTTCACAGGTTTACTTCTTGATAGATTTCATTTTGTAGAAGAGACAGGATAAACGGCCGCCGTCATGACTTTTGGTTCGTACTCAAAGAATGATGACGTAGCTTTGACCTTAGTAATTATGCGTGTCGCGTCATCTTTTTGCAGTCACTTGAACGTCTTTCAATAGTAAACATCTGCTGTCCGTATGAATGAGATTTCGGTCGGTTACTTCCAGAAAAATTTTTCCGATCCCCAGACACTGGCGACCAGTTGTTAAAGGGCGTGGTTTTGCTCTATTACTTTTGATATGTTAGTCTTTTCATTTCAGTTCCTTGCATCGTGCCTTCGATGTTAATTACGCGAATGTGGATGTTAAATGAATTGTCGAATCATATTGAACTTGTAATTTCATTGACTTGATAAGTCGGTTCATTGAGTCCACAAATATTTAATACAGTTACACGTCAAGACGATTCATGCATGTTGATCACAAAAAGTACATATTATAACTTGAACATATATTGCATATGTATGTAGATATCCTATCAGTCCTTGTCCAATAAATCGAATTACTGTATGCAGATTGTCATAGCTGTATGCACGTGCGGTTGGAGTTTCCAACGGCCGACAGTGAGTCTATGAGTCTGGCAAAATCAAATACTATGGACTGTAATTCATCCTTCCTTAATTTTCACTTACGTACTGACCTTTAATCATTTCAAATCTTCGTAATAACAATGGACTGACCCATGTCCGTACTTGCATAAAATATATCTGTATGGCAATACCATGCCCAACATTGGAAGGAAAGTCAGACGCGTCTTTACAGCTCGACGGTCAATGTAAAAAGGTCCCGTAGCTAGGTCACGGTCTGCGACCTAACAACGCTCACGCGTCATAATTAGAGCGTGAACTTCGCGTTCAGTAGTGCCTAACTTATTAACAGTAATTTATAATAAATGCTATGACCCTAAACGTAGCACACTGCCAATCCTAGCAGACAACTGTAATATTACTCCCGTAACACATGGATGGAAACTTCGCTTGTAATGAAGAGTCTGATGAAAGTTGTATCAGTTCTTCCTCTTCTGCGGTACAGATGTCCGAAGGAGCATCACTACTGAAAGGATTTTGAACCCACTGAAACCTGTCAAAGTTTTCAGGAAAGTATTTTTCAAAATGAACACTGAGTTGAGCTAAGTGTCCTTGAATTATAGAAACAATATGTGGACTAGAATCTATTTCATTGTCTGTAATGAACTGCTGCAAACCTGGGAAGTAGTCCATTTCTCCTCCTTCATTGATTTTTCTCTTCGGGGGAGCGGGACTTCAAAGGCTAGCCAACATCAAAAGTGAAATTTCTCCGGGGTCATGCAGGTTGACAAACACCAAAAATGAAACTTCCCACAGCTCTGTGTTTTCATAACAGCTACATACGAAAAAAATCCACGTCCACCCACGGCGCCCCTGACCGTAAGTCATGGCGCCCCATGGCGCCGCGGCGCACAGGTTGAAAACCTCTGCACTACACTATAAAGGAGGGAACATAATTTTAGGAGGGGATTTTAACTATGTTTTGTCTGACCTAGATATTGCCGGTCGAACCTTACAAACACAGAACCTATGTGTAACTAGGGATCAGCTAGGTATCTCAGTTGAAGATATTAAAGACTATATTAGAAGAGCATGCTCTGAATGATGCATACTGAAGTGTTGAACTAAATAATAGATCGTACACTTACATAGATAAAACATACCCGGGTTTACGACGAGCATCTAGGATAGATAGGATATATACATTGGATATTTACAGGGTACAGGAAGCACAACATATTAATAACACTCTTAACTTCACAGACCATAAAGCTGTTTATACAGTGTTAGGTATAGGGACGCCCATTACAACATCTAAAAGATCCCCACATTGGAAGTTTAATAACAGTTTACTTAAACATGATTTCTTCACAAAAGAAATAACGCAGCTTATATTAGGATACACATAACAGACCCCTGCACAAAATTTTGCAGGATACTGGGACATTCAAAAACACCATAAAAGATAGGACACAGGCCCTGGCCACCTACATACACAAGGTATCAAAAACACAAGAAAAGGTATTAGAACAAGCAATCAAACTGACAAAACAATTAGACAAAACAAACCTGGCTATCCAGACGTTGCAAGACCAGTTTGAACAACATAGACAACACACATATCTTCTTCCTCGTTCGTCCTGAAAAGGACGTTGGTTGCGTTGTGTCTGTTTACACCGGAGCTGCGATATCTGCGCCTTTCGGCCGACACATCCGACTTCAGCACGGCATGTATTGGGACCGGGTTTGCCTTCCCTCTTCGATCCCTACTCTCTCAGCCAGACTGCAGTGATGCAGCCTGTTTCCAGGACCACCACGTGGAGGTGGAGTAGGGTCTTGGTCAGCTCTGGTTCGCTGACCCTGACGCAAGCAGTCAAGCTATGGGTCGCTGACTGCATTCTCTATTGCTGCATCTTTGGGTCCCCAACACACATATAAAGGTGCAATGCTGAGAACGAAGTTATATACAACATAAGAGACTCCAAACAAACAGTACCTGGCAATAGAACAGAACCTTCAACAAAATAAACAGATTTGCCAAATACTAGACTTAAATGGACAATTGCAAACGAACAATACAAACATATGTCAGACCATCTTAAATTTTTATAAACAGCTAAATGTGACCGTATGGTCTACTACGTCGTTTTAGCACTAGGGTGCTGCCACTTATTAGAGTTAGGGTAAAAATACTTAAGCAAGATTTAAACACTAAGCATTTGAGCGCGACTAGTTAGTAAAATAAACACTAGTCACAAACCTATGACGTCATTCAATCATGGTGTACATGAAATAACGTCATCAAACCTTGTGTGGAATCCATACAAGTTAGAACGGAAGCCTTCTAGAATAGATAGTTTCCGGTATATCCTCGAATTGAAAATAACATCCGGTCAGCTGATCACCGGATGACGGGATATAGAGACCGGACCTCGTGGGTCCAGTCAGTCCGTGAGTGAACCATTGCATATTAGGCGTTATCACCCTTAGGCGCGGAGCAACCGTGGCGAATTCCCCTCGGGTGGTAAGAAGAGCCTAAGGTTCCAACGAGTTGGAACAAGTACTGTGTATTTTCCTACTCTTCGAAAAATCCCCTACCGACCAGGGAGCTCAGCGAACCAGCGCTGCACCCTGCTACATTTTTTTCTTCAGTAGTCCCTCTGCTATTAGAGCAGATACTACAGTAGGTATCGTTTAATTTTTTAGAAGTCTCGATTTAACATTTTTTTTATTTCGTTAAGAACATCCACAAAACAGGGGACATGCACCATTCACGACCACAGTAAGGGAAGCCGTTTATTTTATTTACCACAAGGCTATCAGTAACCGCAGCAGTTCCACCATCTCGCCGACACCATCCTACTTGATTTTTTGTATTGCTGGTTTTGTACACGCCTGGTAATTTGTACTTTATAAACCAGCACAGAATTACCAGAAAGTACAGCAATAAAACGAAGAATTTTACCAAGACGAGATTGGACTTTATTTTCTACGATCACACAGCCAAAACACCAACATACACGAGTCTTCCCAAAATTACCTGGGTTAATAAAGCCACTTGTGTAACCACCATCTCTGGCGGTAGCCAGTTTCAGAACAGAAGAAAAGAACAGAAAGTATTGCCCTCATTTCTTACACCCTGTCACATAAAAACCAAAGAATAAACAAGTACAGACGCACAAAACCTTTTTCTGCACTACACAAAGCCTCTCACAGAACAAGACAGTAATAATTTAGACAAAGCTCTAACGCTCGAAAATCTACGAGAGGCAATAAACACACTATACCAAGACAAAAGACATGGTCCAGACGGCCTTACAGCAGAATTTTATACATTATTTCTTCCCGTTCTCGGACCACTATTAAAGTTTTTGAAGAAGCCTTTCAGAAAGGCGAACTTTCTGAAAGTTTAAGTCAGTCGTACATAGTACTCTTACCAAAAGATAAAACAGACAGGAAACTACTAAAAAAAAAATTACAGACCCATATGTAGTAATATCTGTGAAACAAACGCTAATTTCCATAGAATTGTACTCCCAAATGCTAATAAATAAAACAGCCCGTGTGTTATTGACTGATAGCTTCTTCTAGGCCAGTCGGGAATCCAATGTATGCTGTGGAAATGCTAGTTAATTATTTCGCTAGCAAAGCCACTAGATTTTATTACAGCGTTCTTGAAACTACGTCACATTTCAAGCCTAGCCTACAAAGCAAGAGAGTACGAATAAAAAACGTGTAAAAGAATAAAAGACGCATACAGTGAGAGAGAGAAAATGCTACCCTTCATCGGGCGTTTGGTTCTGCTTGGTGTCACGCTCCGAGCAGGCGATAGTGCTTGGCAAGATAGTAGCTTAGTTTCAAAATACGATAGAAAACCCCCTTTTATCGACACGCGTTCGTAGCATATTACCACAATGATCGGATGCGAGACAGCCCAAAACACGTATACACGCGTATCTCTAACGTAAAAGTAAGGTTAAAGTAGTGGACAGATAGCACTTGGACGCTTTTTGTGACGTATTACTGCAAGCGTTGTCTCGTATGAATGTGAACGGCAGTTTAAAGAAAAGAAAAAAATTTCGATTAACGTGGAATATTTTGAGAAAATATTACACGGAACGGGACGGGATAGGAGCATAGTGGTGGTACTACGAGTTAGTGTTTACAAATTTGTATTAGCAAGATAGAAAAAAGAAATGTGTTAGTTGAGGAAATGAAGCATAAAAACGAGATAGTGACAGAAGAAAGAGGGACGAACCGACTACTTCTTTCTCAGCTTGCCCTGAGGTGGGTATAGGGGGGAAAGAGTACAAGATTTGAAATTTGAAGTTTGTTTTGATAATAGGACGCTATAAGCCAACGGTGCCTGATTGGTTGTAGGCAAATATACTAAGAGGGAAATAAAACCAAGTAGTAGTTAGTATTAGGGGCAACTTGTTAAAAAGAAGTCAATCACTAAAGTTGTTTTAAGACAAGAAAGGAGTACATTCTTGTTTGCTAGTCTGCACTAGTAGCGATCTGGATTTGTTTCCATATATCGCCATATTCAACTAATTAGTGTTTATATTTCACTGAAGCGGTAAGAGATAAAACATTTACTATCATTATCGTTATTATTATGTATGTATTATTGAATATGTCTGAAAATTGTGTGGGAAAAGGTTTATTTAGAGGGAAGTCAACACCAAACTTTGTGTTGTTTCACAGAGTTGTTAGGAAATATAGTAACATGTTGTGGTAAAGCCCGACAGGTTTACTGACACATTGGGAGAGGGGAAAAAGAAAAGTAATTATTAATAAGAATAGTGTTATACATTTTATGACATAAGACCAGGCAAACCACTGGCCGTCTTCTTCAGCAAGTCACCGTCTTTGTACATGACTTGATAGTATTAAAGTAAAATGTTTCCTTTGTCAAGGACAGTGTCAAACGGTAGTTTGAAAGTTTATTTGACCATGAATGGGGAAACAAACAACTTAAGAACGTTAACTCATTGTGTAGTTACCATGCTGAATCTGAATATATTTGAAATGTTTAGTTAGGGAAAGAGAGAGTCTATTAGAGGGTGATGTAGGACGCATTTATATTGTTCCAGGGTTTCATTGAAGACACGAAGTGAGCCCAGGTCACCAGAGATCTGTTATATTTTCTGCACTGGAAGAAAGGAGGCAGTAGTAACGGTGGACCTCCCTGTATTTGCTAAAAGCAGAACGTGATGTGTTATTGAAAGCTGGTGGTGTGATTCTATTTCATCCTGAACACCAGAGGAGACACAGATAAGATACTGTCTACAGGCACATGATAGACTAAACCACAAACTCTCCTTTCCCAATTATTTTAAGACATTCTTCAGATCATGATGAAAACGAACGTTCTTCCTACAAATCCCCATTCATAGGAGCAAACACAAAGTGACACTAATATATATTGACACATGCACTTAAATTTGTGAATAATACTATATTGAAATTGAATCACTTTAATGTATATAATTTGATTGATTATTTTGAAGTTTCAATATTCCAGTATTCACAAAAATGTGGTACTGGACTAATAAATTGTAAAAAGATTAATTTAATTGAAAACTTAACCAGTGACTTGTTTACTCATTGTTCATTGAGTTATAATTTTAGTGTTTTCATTGCATTACAGTACAACATACTTTACATTACCCTAGACATTATACGTAGCTATCAGACATACTAGTCAAGAATAAGCCTGAGTGAGATCGTAGGGTGGTAGCAGAAAGGTAACCTGAAAACTTACTCTACCTTAGAGATTCAGGGACCTTCACAGCTGACCTCACTCAGTACAATAGAAAATATAACAACAATCATAACATCAAAACCCACCACATATATTGGGGTCCTGTCCGGGATTTTTAAACCTTCTCCTAATAAATATATTGGGTTATTTTGTCCATAACGTTTAAAATATAAATTTAAAATAATTTGAGAGTGGTTTGAGATATCAGTGCCTAGTGTTTTGTGTTTAGGTTGGTTAACTAGTTAAGTGAGTTTGAAAATATTTAATATTATTATCCCTAAGATGGCTGATTTGGCCAAATTCAGATCTGCTGCTGTGCAGGCTGCAAGGGACATGGGGATGGAAGGTCAAGGTTTGATTGCCTATGTAACAGAAGAGTGTGATAAGTTTATTGCCCGAGAAGAAAACAGGTTAGTGGAGGAGAAGAAAATTTTATTAGAAGATGCTAGAGAGACTAAGAAATTAGAGGCTGAGCGGGAGGCTGAGATTAAGAGGCTGCAGTTGGAGGAGAAGAAATTTGAGGCTGAAAGAGAGAAAGAAGAAAGGAGACTTGAGGCTGAAAAGGAGGAGAAAAGATTACAGATGCAGGCTGAAAGGGAGAAAGAAGAAAAGCGGTTGGAGGCTGATAAAGAAGAAAAAAGACTCCAAAGGGAACATGAATTACGACTAAGGGAGTTAGAATTACAAGGCCATGCTCCTGAAAATGGAACTAGCCCATCCACCTCCGACTCTGCTGCAAGCCAGGTAGCCTCCAACTCAACCATGGGGTTTCATCTAGACCCATTTATGGAGAAAGATGATGATATTGAATCATTCTTATCTAGATTTGAAAGACTAGCTACCATGTATGGGCTAGAGAAAGAAAGATGGAGTATGAAGTTATCACAGGGGCTTAGAGGAACCTCTTCTGAGGTATTTGCCAAGCTGAGCAAAGATGACCAAGACAACTATGACATTCTTAAGCAAGCTCTTCTACTTAGATATGAGAAGAACAGTGAATTTTATAGGAAAAAGTTTATAAATGCCAAATTGTTGACTGGGGAGACTTATCACCAGTTCTCTGCACGCCTGGAGACCTACCTGGAGAAATGGACTGCTCTGGGAAAAACCCAAGATTTAAAGGAAATGATTATGACTGAGCAGTTAAGAGAGTCCATGGCTCCAGACCTGAGAAAATTTCTCACGGAACAGGGTGCTGAGATACTGGGGGAGATCTTAAATGTGGCTGAAAGATATCAGGCAGCCCAGTCTGAGATGGCAGGCATAAAGAAGAAGCCTATTGACCATAATAAAGTCCCACAAAACCAAAACCAACCTAAATTTGAACATAGGGAAAAATTTAATAAAGGTAAAGGTTATTATGATAAGCCCAAGTTTGACCAACGTGATAGAAACCCGCAATTCAGTGAAAGAAAAAATTTCCCTCGGGGAAATAAATGGTGTAAGTGGTGCAAACAAAATAATCATGACACCATAATGTGTACTCGAAAACCTCCTAACTTTGCTGCAATGAAAACGGGGAGAAAGGGATTAAAGGGTAAGCCTAGTGGACAACAGGAACCTTATCACCCCCCAGTTTGTGAAGATGTTGTATGTAATGGTGTCACCATTAGGTGCCTTTACGATACTGGATTGGATTTTGATTCTGTTGTGAGTTCTCACCTGGTGCAAGCTGATCAATACGCCACAGAAACAGTGGAGATCCAAGCCACAACCAAGGACGTAGCAACCATGACACTTCCCATTGCTAGAATCTGTGTAAAAACTCGCTATGTGGAAGGGGTAATCAAGGCAGCAGTGATAAACGAACCCATCTACACTCTGATATTGGGGTGTCGTTATGTATTCTTGGGGAATCCCAGGAAACCTGTGATCATGGCAACAGTGCAGACCAGGTCACAGTCACGAAAGGAGGAGGATGAACCTATAAATACTCATCCAGAGGAGATGAGGAAGGCACAGGCGGAAGATACGTCACTCAAGCAGTGCTTTAAGAAATTACCTAAGTGCCATACACCTCCTACGAAAGGAGACTACTATATGAAGAATAAACTGTTGTATAGGAAGGTCGGAATTGGATCCAGTGGTCACGGACAGCTGGTTCTTCCTACTTCGTATAGGAAGAAAGTGTTGGAACTAGGGCACGCGATTCCTTTCAGTGGTCATATGGGGATCAGTGCAACAGGACAGCGTATAGCTTGTCATTACTTCTGGCCAGGGATAACCGAAGATATAAAAAGATATGTAAAATTTTGTCCAGAGTGTCAAAGGGTAGCTCCAAAGCATTGGACTGCTCCTGCAACTCTAGAGGAGATGCCCATAGTGGGAACCCCTTTTGAGAGGGTTGTAGTGGATATTGTGGGACCTCTCACTCGAACCAAGAGGAGGAACAGTTATATTCTCACTCTAGTGGACACTTGTTCGATGTGGGGAGAGGCGGTAGCCCTGTCATCCATAGATTCAAAGCATGTGGCAGAGGCATTACTCACCATATTCACAAGTGTTGCGCACATATTTTTGAAGCACAGATTACAAAAATACGATATGACTGGTTGATATGAAAAAGAGATTACTTTTGTTACAGTCAAAGTTATATCATCCATGATTTGATTTATACTTTTGATTATGTGGATGATCTCCCTTGAATATTGATTTCGCGGATGAATACCGAATTTATGTAATTTCTCATTTGTCAGGGCCAGAAAATAGATTGATCTTGTTCAATATGTTTATGGCCTGAATTCATATGTATTACTTGTCTAGTGCAAGAAGATTCGGTCTTATATTGTATATCTTTGTATGTTTAGGTCGGACTATATTCTTTGTGCCGAAATCTGGGGCAGGTATTCGTTGTCCTACGAAGGCGTACTGAGTCTCGATAATGCCGCCTGATATGGCTGTGTGTGTATTTTTTGGGCTGGTCCTTTTCAAGGTTGAAAAGTGATTTGTGCATTTTTTTTCAGAAGGAGATAGTGTCTCTGCTTGAGTCTATTGTCAGAGATTCTCCTCATGCACTTGATTGTTAATTCGGACTCCAGGTAATACCAGACCCTTCTTTTGATGATCTCTATGTGGTTAGACCTAGATGGACTTCGGGTTCCGAACATCGTCGGTCGTTTATATATACCATTGAAGATGACAGGTTTCCCAACAGAGCTTATGTCTACAGGAAGCAACCTTATTATTGTGGAACTGTAGGGAAACTCTATGAACTTATTGATATTCAAATTATGAATTAACTTTGACTTATCATTAGCCTTTTCCTGGGTGAGATAGCAAAACTCAGAAAGGTAGCCATCTTGTTTTCTTGTCATCGTTATGAATCACTGTCAAGAGAACAGTCTATCAAACTTATTATCGGATAGTGATATGGAGATCTCATTCATATGAAAACCCCTTTCGTGGTTTAATGTTGTTATATAAACATTTGATATATGTTGCTGGAGAACTTATTCCAAGAAAAGGTTCGTCCAGTGAACTCTTTATATGTTTACACACCCACACCCACTGATGCGTTCAGTCAGTAAGGGAATGTGGCAATAGTCTGCCAGAACATTGAATGATTACTTATATCGTCCATCATATTTGAATGCTGCATGAAATATGATCTACTATTAAAATGCCTAAAGATGTACATGTCAACATGTTACTATGACTATGTTCCGTGCTGTCCAAGTGTGTGCGTCCTAATAAACAGTACAAAACGACCACAGCAGTTTGTATCGGTGACTTATAGCGATGAGTGAATGAGTGCCTTATACTGGTCAACACACGAACACTCCAGCATTCGCGTTACACTTCGCACTCTCACTCCATATCTGTATAATCCTGCGTCGGTTGGGTTGACCATTGTTTCTACCTGCAGCACCCATCATAATCACCACTGGTCTGCGTAAGGAGAAGAAGAAATCATCTTTATTCTACAGCATCAACCTTTTACAGTGCTGGCTAACAGTGGCACCCTTTTACAGTGGTGACGCGAGCCTTCTACAGTGGTAGGCCAGATCCCTGGGTCCAGCCTTCGCAGTTTTGATCGTGAGAAGTCACCAAGTATTACAAGAATGTTTATTTTGGCAAAACGTGACACACATTAACACCAGTAGGAACTATACAGTCGATGTCAGCTTGACCTATTCTGACAAGTGAAGTGAATCTGGGTCAGTACTTGTTGACATTTTTCGCAGTACAGAGCTGATACTTTGAAGGCCATAAACTGTGCTGTTGTTGCAGTATTGTTGACATAAGTGCATACATTTCATCGTTGTATCTTCTATGTGCTCAGAAAAAAAAATATTTGAACAGTGTAATAAAATTAAAAGTGGCAGTTTAATTTGATTGAAAACTGAACCATATTAATGTAATACTGAGCCTTCTCTGCAGACACTTCTACAACACATTGCTTTATATTATATGCATTTATATATTGTATGCTATATGTATTTATGTTCACATGTTATCTGTTTATATGTATAATTGTTTATATGTCGTGGGCGGTAGGTGAGGTGACTAGCACAAGAAATACCGAGTAATATTGGTCTTGTACTAGTGTTCTATAGGGAGCAAATTTCTTAATTGAAATTTGCATGCAACATCTGTTGCTATTTTTGTTAGCTGTGATGATCTGTCCTATTGTGGTTTTTGTAATATTTTCCTGTTTTTTAGTTTTGTCTTGATTTGTTTGAATTTGTTGGTCTTATCTTTCCTTTCATTAAGTTTTCTACACCATTTATGTTTATACACTGTGGCGTTATTTGTCTTGTTGATTCCATTGCAGTTGTCGTCACAGATTCTGTGATTATTTTCATTGATTTCTTTAGTTGACTTAGTTGATTTCTGCAATTGTTTTCATATTGTCTTTTATGCTTGTCCTTTGTTAATCTCTTTGGTTGACAGAAATATAGGAGGTATATTTGAATACACTTATATGATAGTACAGGCCAGTACTTTATTATTATTATTATTACTGTACAAGGAAGTATACAAGACCTGTATAAGGCTTGTCTCCCACATTGATTGGGATAGAAAGATATTATTTTCCACAGGTACTCAAGTGATCATTTGTGTCATTATAAACAAGATAACCATATAAGGTCTTTGACTAAGACTAAGAGAGTGAAATAAAATAAAGTGAGTATACAAGTCTATAGTACAGACTTGTCTCCCATTAAAGTGGGATAAGGTAATTTATTTACTTTTTCAGGTTACTGATTTCATAAGACAGGATGGCTAACTTAGATTACTTTATCCAGCAAGGGTTAACCCTTGGTAAGTCTGGTAAAGAATTGGAAGAATATTCATCTGCTCAATTTGCCATTGCATTAAAATCAGAAGAGAGAAAACAAAAAGAGGAGAATAAATGGAAAGCAGAAATGGAACAAAAGAAGATAGAAGCTGAGGCTGAATAAAAGAGATTAGACAGAGAATATGAGGAGAGAAAAGCTGCTCCTGAGGAGAGAAAACTTCAAGCTGCTGCTGAGGAGAGAAAAGCTGCTGCTGAGGAGAGAAAACTTCAAATAGAAGAAAAAAGATTAGAAGCTGCTACTGAGCAAAAAAGATTAGAAGCTGAGGAGAGAAAAGAAATAAGAGAACATGAACATCAGAAAGAACTTTTAGCATTTGAGTTAGAAAAAATGAAATTGACAAATATGAATAATGGTAATCAATCATCTGGTGGTAATGGTAAACCCTTTACTTACAAGGTCAAGGTACCAGCGTTCAACTCTGCCAGTGATGACATAACATTCTGGCTTGATAGATTTGAACGTGCGTGTCGAGCTCATAATGTGGATAAATCACAATATGATAATCAGTTGTCTGAGAATCTAAAAGGTGATTCTCTGACGAGTTTATGTTTGGTTGAAGAGGCTGACAAGAATAATTATGAAGTTATCAGGGCAGCCTTGATAAAGAAGTACCAATTGTCAGAGGAAGGTTATCGTATTTTGTTTAAGACAATGGTACCTGAGACAGGGGTAGAATTCTCAGAATTCATTGCAAAAGCACGTCTTACATTTCAACGATGGATTGAATTATCCAAAATAGAAAAAACATATGATGCTCTTATGGATTTGTTGCTCAGAGACAAGATCATGTCCTCTGTGAACAAACAATTCCTTGAATTTTTACACGAGCGTAAACCTCAAACATTAAAGCAAATGCAAGAATTTTGTGACCAATATGTCACGGCACACCCTGACTTAACTCTTAGCAACACTAAGATTAAAGAGGGTATGCCAGTTGCGTCAGCAACACAATACAATAATAATTACTCACACAAATTCCAAGGAGCTCACAATAAATTTGATAAAAAGGTTAGCTGGAATAAGTATCAAAACCAAGGTAACCACTCAAATCAGGGTTCTTCTCCGAAGAACTGGAATCGGGCTGACAGTCCTCGATAAAGGGGTGGCCATAATTATAGACATTTCCGCAAAGGAAGTCACTATAAGAACTACCCAAGTTCTCCTTCATGGAAACAACAAAACCAACATTACAGAGACACTCATTATAATGAGCATTATGATTATGATCATGAATATTATGATTCAAACCCAAATAGGGGTTATAACAGAGGAGACAATAATAACTATAGAGGTTATAATAATCGAGGTAGATCACAATACAAAAGACATAAATCATATTACCAGGCTAACTCTGCACAGCAAGAGTTCCATGAAGCCGGTAATCAAGCTAATGATAAGAAAGACTCTAATAATGTGGGATGTTCTGCTTTCGATTTTGGTAGAGCATCTCAATGTTCCCAATGCAAAACATTATTCGATCCAACCACGGTTTCTACTTTAAGCTGTGGTCATCCTCTTCCCGCTCTTCCTGCGTCAGTCGCGCATGATGGAAGAGGTGCTCTTGTCTTGAATAAAGGTCTAGTAGATGGTACTCCGGTCTCAATTCTTTTCGATTCGAGGTGCACCACCATTGGAGTGAGGCAGTCACTCAGATCCTTCTCGAGCCACTGGCAAAGTAATCAAATGCGTAACATTTGGTGGCACATTGGAGAAGTACTCTACTGCCATTATCAACATTGCTACTCCCTTCTTTACAGGAGATGTACACGCATGTCTTCTCCCGAATCCGATCGCTGATTTTATAATTGGTCGCATTCATGGAGTGAAAGAATGCACTCCACAACAAATTGCTGATTGGGAAAATAAGAATATGCAAACTGCTAATGCTGTAGTCACTAGGGCTCAAGCTCTTAACGTGCCTCAATCTTCACCTTCTGAAGATAACGATACACAGAACCAAGGTGATCCCTTGGAAATTTCTCGTGACTCATTCATAAAGAAAAAGGAAGATGATCCTACTTTTAAAAAATTCTTCACGCTAGCAACAAAAGGTGATCCAAATAAAGATACAAATCGTAAATCTTGGATTACGATGAAGAATGGCGTACTTGTACGTATGGTACAAGACTCCGCTAAGTCCAGTCATTCTCAAATTCTTGTGCCCAAAAATATGAGAGTTAAAATCTTACAGCACGCCCATGATTCTCAGTGTGCTGGGCATATGGGTTTTTCCCGTACTAAATCTAGAGTTCTTGAATCTTTCTTTTGGCCTTTTGTGAACAAGGACATACGAATCTATTGTCGATCTTGTAAGGTATGTCAAGAAGTTAAATCCAAAGGTCCACGCCATGCTGCACCTATTCAGGCTGCAGATATTCCAATTCGACCATTTCAAAAAATGGCGATAGACATCATCGGTCCATTTAAGACAAAGTCTGCTAGAGGACACCAATTTATCTTGACGTGTGTGGATATGTGCACACGTTGGCCAGAGGCTATTCCTCTGAAGAGCATAACTACTGCCGATATTGCAGATGCTCTTTGGCTCATATTTTCTCGTCTGGGATTCCCAGGAGAAATATTATCAGACCACGGTACCCAACTCATATCGGATACCATGTCTCAAGTGATGTCGACTCTTAAGATAGAGAGATCTCTGAGTAGTATTTATCATCCTATGTCTAATGGGATGGTAGAACGTCTGAATAGAACGCTGAAAAACTTGTTAGGTAAAATAACAGAAGATCACCCTCAGGATTGGGACAGGGTTTTACCCGCGGCTCTCCTTGCATACAGAGAGGTCGCCAACGAACATACAGGATTTTCTCCCTTTGAACTTGTCTTTGGTGCGAAACCGCGAGGTCCTATGTCCTTACTTCACGACCTTATAACTGCTGATAATATTGTCGATGACACAAAATCCTCTTACGAATATGTCATTGCACTTAGACACAAGATTATCGAAGCATGCAAATTGGCAACTGCTTCTTCTGAATTTGCGAAACAGAAGGCAAGGCAATTTTCCAATAAGAAGAGATGCTTGCGACAACTTTGACCAGGGGACAAAGCATTTGTCTTGCTACCTTGTAGGGAAAACAGACTTTTTATTTCTTGGAAAGGTCCGTACGATGTAATATCAAAAGTTTCCGATGTTTACTATATCGTCGATATTGACGGGAAGCATAAAACCTTCCACATCAATATGCTTACGGAATTTCATGCCTTTCGGCCTTATGAACGGCCCTGCAACATTCGTACGCATGATGCGTCGAATCCTATCTCATAGCTCAGATGTCATTGCATATCTTGATGACATCTGTCTTTTCAGTGATACTTGGGAAGATCACTATAACGGGTTAAATGAACTATTGTCTATCTTACGCGAGCATAACCTGACAGCGAAACCATCTAAAGCCTGTATTGGTTTTAGCGAAATATCTTTCTTAGGTCACCGTGTTGGTCATGGTTTCCTAAAAACAGAGGACCATAATACAAGTAAGATACTTAACATTTCTATTCCTAAGACTAAAAATCAAGTGCGAAGTCTCTTAGGTCTCATACAATTTTATGGACGATTCATTCTGAATCTGTCTTCGATCATGGCACCTCTTTCTTCCTTGCTAAAGAAAGGGTTTCCTAATATAGTCCATTGGACTCAAGAATGTCAATCCTCTTTGGATAAGGTTAAAACTATGTTTTCTACTTCACCTATTTTAGTGTTACCTACTAAAGATAAGACATTTATTCTTCGTAGTGACGCTTCATTCACAGGGATTGGAGCAGCACTAATGCAAGAGTACTCCGGAACGCTGCATCCTGTGATGTATATTTCTCGGAAACTAAATGCCGCAGAAAAGAATTACTCGGTCCTAGACCGTGAGTTATTGGCTATGGGGGAGCCGCGCTAGCGTAGTGGTTACAACACCGCTCTGGCGACCGGGTGATACAGGATCAAACCCGGGCGACGGCATTTGAGAATTTTTCGTCGACCGGGATTTGGACTGGATTAACACGAGACCTGGCGAGTACATTTGAAGGAGTGTCGTCGACCAGGGACTGGCGGCTCCTGAGCCGACCCAGCTGCAATGGGTACCTCCGAAATCGGCGAGTATTTGCCTGAATGGCGAGGGACACCTGTCTCTGTACAAGAAATAAAGAGATACTAACGTAAAATCAATGTCAGGCTAGACATAAATAATAACCTGAGATTTCGCCTCGAGTATTAGCGGGAGTACGAAAAAAAAAAAAAAAAAAAAAAATTGGCTATGGTTTGGTCAATCCTGAAACTTCAAAGATTTCTTCTTGGCGCGCATTTCATTGTGGAAACTGACCAGAAAGCTCTTACGGCTATTCAGAGTAAAAATCTGAAGAGCGCAAGATCAACGCGATATGCGATTGCTCTTCAGCCTTTTCATTTTTCGGTGCGAGCTATCCGTGGTTCAGAAAATGTGATGGCAGATATCTTATCTAGATGCCCACATGATTCCACCTAACTATTAGATCCTGAGATTTCTACAGGTCTAACTCTACTACACTTTTTTCTATACTAAAGTATGTACACATATGTAATATATCATATATTGATTGTATCACTACTTAGCGGTTCATTGATGTATATTCACCGTTGGTCTTTTGATGTTTTTCATCTTTGATAATCATGATGTTAAGATACCTAAGATGAAATTTTTTGATAAACTATTGTAGAAAGTGTGGCATTGCCAGTATTGTAGTATGCGTTGGTGACACCTCTCTGGAAATATTTATACTTAGAGAAATACTTTCTCTCAGATATATTCTCACTTGTCGTGCCATATGACGACATAGCCTCAAATTAGGCGTTACATTTGTTTGGAATGCTTATCATCTGCGCATTGTTATTCGTTCGTTGTGAGCCTGTTGTATGTTGCTCCTAGATGTATTTCAAAAAAAAAAGTACCATTTTTTTTCCCGGGGGGTGTGGTAATCTGTTGCGCACATATTTTTGAAGCACAGATTACAAAAATACGATATGACTGGTTGATATGAAAAAGAGATTACTTTTGTTACAGTCAAAGTTATATCATCCATGATTTGATTTATACTTTTGATTATGTGGATGATCTCCCTTGAATATTGATTTCGCGGATGAATACCGAATTTATGTAATTTCTCATTTGTCAGGGCCAGAAAATAGATTGATCTTGTTCAATATGTTCATGGCCTGAATTCATATGTATTACTTGTCTAGTGCAAGAAGATTCGATCTTATATTGTATATCTTTGTATGTTTAGGTCGGACTATATTCTTTGTGCCGAAATCTGGGGCAGGTATTCGTTGTCCTACGAAGGCGTACTGAGTCTCGATAATGCCGCCTGATATGGCTGTGTGTGTATTTTTTGAGCTGGTCCTTTTCAAGGTTGAAAAGTGATTTGTGCATGTTTTTTCAGAAGGAGATAGTGTCTCTGCTTGAGTCTATTGTCAGAGATTCTCCTCATGCACTTGATTGTTAATTCGGACTCCAGGTAATACCAGACCCTTCTTTTGATGATCTCTATATGGTTAGACCTAGATGGACTTCGGGTTCCGAACATCGTCGGTCGTTTATATATACCACTGAAGATGACAGGTTTCCCAACAGAGCTTATGTCTACAGGAAACAACCTTATTATTGTGGAACTGTAGGGAAACTCTATGAACTTATTGATATTCAAATTATGAATTAACTTTGGCTTATCATTAGCCTTTTCCTGGGTGAGTGAGCAAAACTCAGAAAGGTAGCCATCTTGTTTTCTTGTCATCGTTATGAATCACTGTCAAGAGAACAGTCTATCAAACTTATTATCGGATAGTGATATGGAGATCTCATTCATATGAAAACCCCTATCGTGGTTTAATGTTGTTATATAAACATTTGATATGTGTCGCTGGAGAACTTAGTCCAAGAAAAGGTTCGTCCAGTGAACTCTTTATATGTTTACACACCCACACCCACTGATGCGTTCAGTCAGTAAGGGAATGTGGCAATAGTCTGCCAGAACATTGAATGATTACTTATATCGTCCATCATATTTGAATGCTGCATGAAATATGATCTACTATTAAAATGCCTAAAGATGTACATGTCAACATGTTACTATGACTACGTTTCGTGCTTTCCAAGTGTGTGCGTCCTAATAAACAGTACAAAACGACCACAGCAGTCTGTATCGGTGACTTATAGTGATGAGTGAATGAGTGCCTTATACTGGTCAACACACGAACACTCCAGCATTCGCGTTACACTTCGCACTCTCACTTCATATCTGTATAATCCTGCGTCGGTTGGGTTGACCTTTGTTTCTACCTGCAGCACCCATCATAATCACCACTGGTCTGCGTAAGGAGAAGAAGAAAACATCTTTATTCTACAGCATCAACCTTTTACAGTGCTGGCTAACAGTGGCACCCTTTGACAGTGGTGACGCGAGCCTTCTACAACAAGGTTAGGTTTCCCGCACCACATCTTGACTGATAACGGCCCTCAGTTCAAGGGGAGACTAACGGAGGAAGTTTTCAGGCTCTTCCAGGCCAAGCACTTTCATTGTAGTCCGTATCACCCCCAAGGGAACGGCCAGGTAGAGAGGTTCAATGGGACTCTCATTTCTATCCTGAGAAAGCTGGCACATGAGAAACCTGATACATGGGACCAATTTTTGCCCGCTGCGTTGTTTGCGTATCGGGAAGTTCCAAATAATTCAACCAGGATGGCACCCGCAACCCTGTTATTTGGGAGGCCAATAAAAGGTCCATTGGAAGCCTTGTTAAGGACCTGGACTGATGAGAAGGCAGAGGAAACTGTTACCTCATCATATAACTATGTGAACGAGCTGACCACTCGTCTTAAAACTGGCTGGAAACTGGCAAATGACAATCTCAAACAAGCCAGAAAGAAACATGCTGCTTATTTTAACAAGAGAGCTAAAGATAGAGAGCTAAATGTGGGAGAGAAGGTGCTCCTTCTTCTACCCGGCAGCAGTAACAAGTTACAAATTGGATGGCAAGGGCCATACACGGTTCTAGAAAGGATATCTAGAACTAATTATAAAATCGACAAAAAAGGTAAGGAAAAAATTTATCATGTGAATCTCCTAAAGAAATACCTGGAAAGAGAGATCCAGGATGAGGCACATCTCTTGACCTTGTCGATAGCCACTGGAATGAAAAAGGAACCACTCACCTCTCACGAGTATCCCTTAAAAACAGTCGAAACACACGCCCAGGTGAAGATCAGTAAGCACCTGACTAAAGCCCAGAGGGAGCAGGTTCAAAAGGTTCTGATTGAACATACAGATGTGTTAACAGATAAGCCGGGGCATACAAATCTGTTACAATATAATATGAAACTTATAGACCCAACACCGATCTGTATGAGAGCCTATACAATTCCGTTTGCAAAGGAGAAAGCTTTGAGAGAGGAGATTGACTATTTGTTGAAAGAAGGGATCATCTCTCACAGTGAGTCTCCATATAGTTCCAGTGTGGTTCTGCTAAGAAAACCATCGGGAGAACATAGACTGTGCATCGATTACAGGAAACTGAATGCTGTCACAGAGAATCAGGTGGATCCATTACCTGATACCAATCAGCTGTTTGCCAGGCTGAACAAGGCAAAATATTTTTCTAAGGTGGATCTTAGCAAAGGCTATTATCAAATTCCAGTGAAGCCTGAGGTTCGACCTTATTTAGCCTTTAGCACCTCGGAAGGCCATTATGAATTCAACATGCTACCATTTGGCTTGAAAAACGCCCCAAGTGTGTTTTCCAGAATGATGTGCAAGTTATTGGATCCACTGAATAATCCATGTATAACCAATTTCATGGACGACATTCTTATTGCTACTGAGACATTTGAAGAACACATAAACTCTCTGAATATGCTATTTGATAGGCTCAGAGAAGCAAATCTGACGGGTAGACCAACCAAATGTTGTGTGGGGTGTAAAGAACTGGAATTCTTGGGACACACAGTATATCAGGGAAACATGACCCCTGACCCCAAGAACCTGGATAAATTGCAAAAAGCACCGAGGCCACACAAAAAAAAAATGTGAGGTCTTTTTTATCTTTATGTGGATTTTATCAAAAATACATAAAGAACTTTAACTCTATTTGTGCACCGCTGACAGACTTAACTAGAAAAGGTCAACCTGATAAAATCATTTGGTCAGCGCAGTGTGAATTGGCCTACCAAGAGCTAAAAGATAAACTCACTAGCAAACCGATATTGAAATTACCTGATTTAAGGCAGGAATTTGTGGTGAGAACGGATGCTAGCAACATAGGATTAGGAGCCACATTGTTACAGAGGACCACCTCACAGGATGGAGAACTGAACCCAGTTGCTTACGCTAGCCGCAAGTTGAACAAAGCGGGAAAAAACTACTCAACCAGTGAAAAAGAGTGTTTAGCGTTAATTTGGGCCATAAGGAAGTTTCAAATTTATCTTTATGGTAGGTCATTTGTGGTACAAACAGATCACAAGCCGCTCGTGTTCTTGTCCCAGGCCAAGCATGAGAATTCTAGACTATTGCGCTGGTCTTTATTGATCCAACCTTATACATTTTCCATCGAATATATATCCGGTTCGGAAAACTTGGGAGCGGATTTTCTGAGTAGACATCCTTGTGAGGGAAATCAGGAAAAACCTAGGGAATCGTACTTATTGGCACTAAATTGTCTCACAGATAATAACCTGCAATGATTGCAAGTTTTAGGAAGGGAGGTATATAGTAATATCTGTGAAACAAACGCTAATTTCCATAGAATTGTACTCCAAAATGCTAATAAATAAAACAGCCCGTGTGTTATTGACTGATAGCTTTTTCTAGGCCAGTCGGGAATCCAATGTATGCTGTGGAAATGCTAGTTAATTATTTCGCTAGCAAAGCCACTAGATTTTATTACAGCGTGCTTGAAACTACGTCACATTTCAAGCCTAGCCTACAAAGCAAGAGAGTACGAATAAAAAACGTGTAAAAGAATAAAGGACGCATACAGTGAGAGAGAGAAAATGCTACCCTTCGTCAGGCGTTTGGTTCTGCTTGGTGTCACGCGCCGAGCAGGCGATAGTGCTTGGCAAGATAGTAGCTTAGTTTCAAAATACGATAGAAAACCCCCTTTTATCGACACGCGTTCGTAGCATATTACCACAATGATCGGATGCGAGACAGCCCAAAACACGTATACACGCGTATCTCTAACGTAAAAGTAAGGTTAAAGTAGTGGACAGATAGCACTTGGACGCTTTTTGTGACGTATTACTACAAGCGTTGTCTCGTATGAATGTGAACGGCAGTTTAAAGAAAAGAAAAAAATTTCGATTAACGTGGAATATTTTAAAAAATATTACACGGAACGGGACGGGATAGGAGCATAGTGGTGGTACTACGAGTTAGTGTTTACAAATTTGTATTAGCAAGATAGAAAAAAAATGTGTTAGTTGAGGAAATGAAGCATAAAAACGAGATAGTGACAGAAGACAGAGGGACGAACCGACTACTTCTTTCTCAGCTTGCCCTGAGGTGGGTATAGGGGGGAAAGAGTACAAGATTTGAAATTTGAAGTTTGTTTTGATAATAGGACGCTATAAGCCAACGGTGCCTGATTGGTTGTAGGCAAATATACTAAGAGGGAAATAAAACCAAGTAGTAGTTAGTATTAGGGGCAACTTGTTAAAAAGAAGTCGATCACTAAAGTTGTTTTAAGACAAGAAAGGAGTACATTCTTGTTTGCTAGTCTGCACTAGTAGCGATCTGGATTTGTTTCCATATTTCGCCATATTCAACTAATTAGTGTTTATATTTCACTGAAGCGGTAAGAGATAAAATATGTACTATCATTATCGTTATTATTATGTATGTATTATTGAATATGTCTGAAAATTATGTGGGAAAAGGTTTATTTAGAGGGAAGTCAACACCAAACGTTGTGTTGTTTCACAGAGTTGTTAGGAAATATAGTAACATGTTGTGGTAAAGCCCGTTAGGTTTACTGACACATTGGGAGAGGGAAAAAGAACAGTAATTATTAATAAGAATAGTGTTATACATTTTATGACATAAGACCAGGCAAACCACTGGCCGTCTTCTTCAGCAAGTCACCGTCTTTGTACATGACTTGATAGTATTAAAGTAAAATGTTTCCTTTGTCAAGGACAGTGTCAAACGGTAGTTTGAAAGTTTATTTGACCATGAATGGGGAAACAAACAACTTAAGAACGTTAACTCATTGTGTAGTTACCATGCTGAATCTGAATATATTTGAAATGTTTAGTTAGGGAAAGAGAGAGTCTATCAGAGGGTGATGTAGGACGCATTTATATTGTTCCAGGGTTTCATCGAAGACACGAAGTGAGCCCAGGTCACCAGAGATCTGTTATATTTTCTGCACTGGAAGAAAGGAGGCAGTAGTAACGGTGGACCTCCCTGTATTTGCTAAAAGCAGAACGTGATGTGTTATTGAAAGCTGGTGGTGTGATTCTATTTCATCCTGAACACCAGAGGAGACACAGATAAGATACTGTCTACAGGCACATGATAGACTAAACCACAAACTCTCATTTCCCAATTATTTTAAGACATTCTTCAGATCATGATGAAAACGGACGTTCTTCCTACAAATCCCCATTCATAGGAGCAAACACAAAGTGACACTAATATATATTGACACATGTACTTAAATTTGTGAATAATACTATATTGAAATTGAATCACTTTAATGTATATAATTTGATTGATTATTTTGAAGTTTCAATATTCCAGTATACACAAAATTGTGGTACTGGACTAATAAATTGTAAAAAGATTAATTTAATTGAAAACTTAACCAGTGACTTGTTTACTCATTGTTCATTGAGTTATAATTTTAGTGTTTTCATTGCATTACAGTACAACATACTTTACATTACCCTAGACATTATACGTAGCTATCAGACATACTAGTCAAGAATAAGCCTGAGTGAGATCGTAGGGTGGTAGCAGAAAGGTAACCTGAAAACTTACTCTACCTTAGAGATTCAGGGACCTTCACAGCTGACCTCACTCAGTACAATAGGAAATATAACAACAATCATAACATCAAAACCCACCACACCATATCGCTTCTAAACACTGACTATAAAATTCTAACTAAAGCTCTCAATAGCAAACTAAAACCATTCATGCATATCCTGACTCATGATGACAGCAAAGGAATATTTTTTTTAGAGACCTGATTAATTACGCGTCAGACAAGCAGGACGAGGCGGCTATATTATCGTTAGACCAAGAAAAAGCTTTTCATAGAGTATCCCATTCCTTTTCACAAAACAATCTGTTAGCCTGTAATGTAGGGGCATACTTTAGAAAATGGCTAGAAATCATATACAAAAAACACGAAAGTAGACTTTTAATAAATCACACAATTACAGAACCTTTTACTTTGACTAGGTCTGTTAGACAAGTGTGCCCACTCTCACCCTTGTTATATGTATTATCAATAGAACCCGTGTTAGAGAAAATCAGACTAGACACAAATATCACGGGAGTTTTCATTCCAGGACTAGGTCAAAGAAAGTGGTGGACAGCTTTACTTATCTAGGCAGTACCCTAACCAAAGATGTGAATATCGACTCCGAAGTCAACAACAGAATTGCTAAGGCAAGTGCAGCTTTAGAAGACTAAGAGTAAATGTCTGGGATCGACAAGGAATTAGTGCCGAAACCAAGATGAAAGTATATCATGCAATAGTGCTCACTACCCTCCTGTATGCCTGTGAAACATGGACAGTGTATAGCAGACACGCCAAGAAGCTTAATCATTTCCACATGAGCTGTCTTCGCAAGATTCGCAGGATCAAGTGGCATGATAGAGTATTTAATTCTGAGGTCCTCAACAGAGCACATATCTCAAGCATCTACACATTGCTGCAGAGGGCCCAAATTAGATGGGCCAGACATGTTGTTTGCATGCCGGAAAAACGCCTCCCAAAGCAGTTGATGTACAGTGAAATCTCCATGGGTAAGCGAACAGTAAGGGGAAAAAAGAAACGCTTCAAAGACACACTGAAAGCATCGTTGAGCAGCTTCAAAATTGATGTCTCCTCCTGGGAGACTATCGCACAGGATCGCTGTGCCTGGCGGACAAAACATTACTCAAGGCGCTCGCATTGCAGAACAAAATTTAGCTGATAAGGCAGAAGGCAAGCATGTTGCAAAAAAGGCCAGAATGCACATCAACACTACTATCGACTCTAACCATGTGTGCCCGGTATGCGGCAGGGCCTGTAGGGCCAAAATAGGACTAATTAGCCACATGAGATCACGGCACAGATGTGTCACAACTTAAGTCTGAAGCTGTCGCCATCTTCGCTTGCGATGGGCAACTATTATTATTAGGTCAAAGAAAATTAGCCGCCTACGCTGACGACACAGTACTTTTTCCAACCAAAATGTCATCCATTCACAATGTTTTAAACACTTTTAATGAGTTTGGACAGGCCAGCGAAGCAAAATTAAACATTCAGAAATCAAAGTTAATCGGAATAGGTAAATGGAGAAACAGATCAGACTTTCCTTTTCAGTTGCTCAAAGTTAATAAAATAAAAATTTACGGTATTACATACACAGCCACACCAACACAAAGAAACACAGAGGTGTTGAAGAATTTGTTAGAGAACATAAAAAAAAGAATTAGAAAGATATAAATACAAAACTATTACAATTTTTGGAAGACTGGTTTTAATTAACACTTTTATTTTATCTAAATTGATTTACGTAGCAAATGTCCAATTCATTCCTCAAGAAATTATTACACAAATAAACAAACTCACAAGATCATTCTTATTTCCCAACACTTTACGTTGTATATGTGATAGGGTGGGCGAGAGATGATGATGCTGTTGTGATATGTGATAACTTTCTTGCATACTCGCAACCGACCCGATCAACAATAAAACTCTGATTCAAAGGCAGCTCATACAACCCAGTGATAAATCTTTGGATCTCTCTGATAAATCTCGGAACTGTTGAAGGGTGAGAGACTTCCGGGCAACGCCGGGTACTTCCAGCTAATAATAACCATCACTGTTAACGATTACTCGTGGTTTATGGCAATGTTCAAGAAGGAGGTAAATGTTCTGTTAATGTAGGTGCACTGATGAAGGCAAATCAGCATTCGTCGGGATTACAGGTGGCCGACCAGGTGTGTGGGTACATAGACATCAGTGAACGCGAATGCATGTAGTTCTAACGTAAGTCAACAATAATCACACACACCAACGCACATGTAGGAGTCAGGAAAAGGTTATAACTCCTAATCGTTCTACACTGTTTTAATACTCCACAGTCACGAGGACATCACTAAGTACGAGGGGCGTTCAGAAAGTAATGCACCACATCGATTTTCTCAGCTAATAATAAAGATAGAAGCATACAATTTTGCAAACTTCAAATATGGCATGTGCCAATTGTGTGCACCAAATTACCCCGCAAACGGCCAAATAATACGGCTGCCCTAAACCGTTGAAATGGAGCGTGTTAGCAACTTGCGTTATAAGCAGCGAATTGTGATATAATTTCTCGTTGCAGAGAAGGAAACTGTTGTGAACATTCACAAGCGTCTATGTGATGTGTATGGAAGTTTTGCAGTCCACAGGAGTACAGTCAGTCGCTGGGTTCAGAGAATCAAAGAATCAGGAAGTGGAGATACGGAGCTGCTTGATCGGCCGCGCTGTGGACGTCCTGCCACAGCCACCAACGCAGAAATGTTGAAATGCGCTGAGGGCATTATTCTTACTGATAGGCGAATAACTACTCAACAATTGGCCTTACAGCTGTCAGTCAGCATTGGTAGTGCAAATGCAGTTATAAAAACTCTCGGATTTTCAAAGGTTTGCGCAAGATGGGTTTCTCGAAGTCTCACAAATGACCACCGATTGCAAAGGAAAGCAATTTCTTCTGAATTGTTGGAGCGTTTCAATGCTGATGGAGAGAACTTTTTGGCTAAGATCGTTACAGGTGACGAAACCTGGGCACATCATTTTGAACCTGAGACAAAAAGACAGTCAATGGAATGGTATCATCCGCAATCACCACGAAGAAAGAACTTACTTACTTACTTAATCGTTCCCCTTCTACCGTGAGGTGTAGAGTTTTGGAAGAGAGAGCGCCAGACTATTCTATCAGCTGTCTTCTTCCTGGCCTGGTTCCATTCTAGTCCTCGGTCCTTCAAAGATTGTCTAATGTTGTCCTCCCAGCGGACTCTGGGTCGTCCTAGAGGTCTGGATCCCTGGCTCTTTGTTTCCCATGCTTGTCGTGGTAGCCGATCTTCTCCCATTCTGCAGAAATGGCCAAACCATCTTAGTTGGGACTGTTCTATTTGGGTCTGCAGCGGGTGGGATTTTAGGCCTTAACGTATCGTCTGGTTGCGGACCATGTCTCTTCTTGTTACTTCAACCACCTTCCTCAGATACCTCATTTCTGAGGTTTGGATCTGGCTTTTGTGACGAAGAAAGAAATTCAAGACAATTCCTTCAGCTGGGAAGGTCATGATCACTGTCTTTTGGGACATTGAAGGTGTGATTCTTGTGGACGTTATGCCAAGAGGAGAGAAAATCAATTCGCAAGCTTACATTAAGACATTGAAAAAACTCAATCAACGTTTTCGCAGAGTTCGGCCGCACAAGAATCCAGCAGACCTGCTTCTCCTTCACGACAATGTGCGCCCTCACACAAGTCTGGCAACACGGGAAGCAATCACTAAATTGGGTTGGACTGTACTACCCAATCCACCCTATAATCCCGATTTGGCACCCTCTGATTTTCATCTATTTGGTCCACTTAAAGATGCACTCCGTGGGACAAGGTTTGAAGATGATGAAGGAGTGATTCATGCAGAGAAGAAATGGTTACATGATCAAGACAAAATCTGGTACGGGCTAGAAATACATGCACTTGTTTCGCGCTGGCATAAAGCCGTACAGGTTGATGAGGATTATGTTGAATAATACCGATGTTTACATGACATATCCATGTATATTGTTTATAAATGTCATGCTTTTTTAATAAACAGCTCCTGAGATGTACACCATGATTGAATGACGTCATAGGTTTGTGACTAATAAGTGGCAGCACCCTAGTGCTAAAACGTCGTATTAGACCATACGGTCACATTTAGCTGTTTAATAAAAATCTAAGATGGTCTGACATATGTTTGTATTGTTCGTTAGCAATTGTCCATTTAAGTCTAGTATTTGGCGAATCTGTTTATTTTGTTGAATGTTCTGTTCTATTGCCAGGTACTGTTTGTTTGGAGTCTCTTATACTGTATATAACTTCGTTCTCAGCATTGCACCTTTATATGTGTGTTGTCTATGTTGTTCTAACTGGTTTTGCAACGTCTGAATAGCCAGGTTTTTTTTTCTTTTTGTTTTGTCAGTTTGATTGCTTGTTCTAATACTTTTTCTTGTGTTTTTGATGCCTTGTGTATGTAGGTGGACAGTGCCTGTGTCCTATCTTTTATGGTGTTTTGAATGTCCCATTATCCTGAATACTTTGTTCGGGGGTCTGTTATGTGTATCCTAATATAAGCTGCGTAATTTCTTTTGTGAAGAAATCATGTTTAAGTAAACTATTATTAAACTTCCAAAGTGTGGATCTTTTAGATGTTGTAATGGGCGTCCCTATACCTAACACTGTATAAACAGCTTTATAGTCTGTGAAGTCAAGAGTGCTATTAATGTGTTGTGCTTCCTGTACCCTGTAAATATCCAATGTATATATCCTATCTATTCTAGATGCTCGTCGTAAACTCGGGTATGTTTTATCTATGTAAGTGTACGATCTGTTATTTGGTTCAACACTTCTGTATGCATCATTCAGACCATGCTGTTCTAATATAGTCTTTAATATCTTCAACTGAGATACCTAGCTGATCCCGAGTTACACATAGGTTCTGTGTTTGTAAGGTTCGACCGGCAAGATCTAGGTCAGACAAAACAAAGTTAAAATCCCCTCCTAAAATTATGTTCCCTCCTTTATAGTGTAGGGACAAAACGTCAGAGAGTTGGCTGGTTTGTTCTTTGACTTGGAGAGTATATATTGACTAATGAGTAAGTGTCTTGTTCGCTTTGTTTATTGTGTATTTGAACAGAAACTAATCTGCCATTGGTGTCCGTGTTATGGTGTGTGTTTTTTTTCCCCAGTCTTCTGGTGTTTGTAAGATTGCAACACCTGTGTGTGATGTCCCTACACTAAATCACCTGTGTCTTATTCCTAATTTTGTTATGATTTGTTTGGCCTGGAAGTCTGAAACGACTCTAGTTTCTTGCAACAACACACACCAAAAAAAAAAAATCAGGTTGGTGTTTTTAATTAGCTTTACCAGAGAGTTTAGTTTATTTGTTAATCCGTTTATATTTAATGACAATAAGGTTAAACTAAAGGGTATAGAGTTGGGTCCAAAAAAGTGTGCGCCATTGAAACCAAAACATTACCTTCTTAACTGTTTACATAAATAAAAACAGAGTATGCAGTTCTCTTACTACTGTAAAGAAAAGTTGTAGTCAGTTCCGGGAAGGAAGAAAGTCTTTGAGCATCTGTGTGGGTGGGAGGAAGGTTGATTGATACATGGAACGTTGCTGCATAAGAAACGACATGTACAGGACTCGGGAAGAAGATGAAAAACGATAAGTGATTGGACGAGAGGATGTGGTTGTGTATTTTAAAAATTCTCCGAATCTTTTGGCCGAATACCATCACCAACCAAGATCTGCTTACTCAGAGCAAGCAAGAGGACATGCACACCATCATAGCTGGCAGACGCTGGAGCTGGGTTGGCCATGTCCTCTGAAGAGGCCCCGATGCCATCACAAGAACAGCTATGCTATGGACCCCTGAAAGAAAACGAAAGAGAGGCAGACCAAAAACAACTTGGCGGAGGACTGTGGAGGCTGAGATGCAAAGAATGAACCAGAGTTGGTGCACTGTACGAAGGATGGCCGCCGACCGAGCTGTAACAGGGTAGACTATTAAGTAGCTACAACTGTTAGCCTTATAGTAAAGTATTTTATGAATGACTAGTTAGATAAATAAACTACTAGTCAAGAATCAATGACATCATCAGTCATGACACACATGAACCCATGATGTCATCAAACCTTGTGTGGCCTCCATACAAGTCAGACCGGAAAACATTTAGATTAGAGAGAACTTTAAACAATGGTTGGTCATCATCACATAGAAACAATAATGTTAGACTAGAGGATTCGTAGCTTGTTAGGTTAAATATTATTTCAACAGTCCACTAGCCCCCAAGACCAATCATTAGAAAGTTTCCGGTCTTAACTCCAATAAGAAATACTTCCTCTGGCGAGCCATAGCACCAGACCAGTATAAAGACTGATGCATCTTAGTAACCAGTCAGAGAGCTTGAGACAGTAACTCAATGCTAGAGTCAAACCACCATAGGGCGTTCTTTAGTTTAGGTTTGGAGCAACCTGGCGCTACGACTACTAAAGAACAAAAGCCCTTGACTCCTACGTTTTGCTGTTCTTTCCCGGACATTAGTGTTAGCTTAGCTGTTAGCTAGGCTAATCTTGTGACTTTTGTTTGTACTAATTTGGTTTTATAACCAAGAGGTAAGAAAAATGTCAGCACCTATTGTGCCAGTTATTGAAATAAATACAGATGAAGATTTGGAAGGAGGAGTCCTTCACAAACCAGGGACACTGATAATCACTGTTACCGGCCCACAGGCCAATAGAGCATCTTATTCGTTGTTAGCGAGTATCCTGGCAGGGCCTGCAGGAGTGGGACTGAGTGGCATTGCCACATTATACAGGTTTTCTGGACCCTTTAGGTGGTACGCCACTTTAACTGCGGCAGCGCAGATTAAGCACTATCAAGGCCTACATGGCAAAAAGCTAGAGTGGTCCAATCCACAGATGACCGTGCATATCGAGCACCTGGACAAAGAAACGTCCAAGGGTATCCTGCACTGGATACCGCCAACAATGAAAGCAGAGGCGGTGAGGAGGATCGCTGCGGAAGTGACCGGAGATAAGAATGCTGAAGTCAGCAGAATTAAGACGGCATACGACATGTGGAACTTTTCCTACAGGCCGTCCAAACAACAGGTACCGCACTTCGCGCACTTGAAGATGACGGATGACAGAATACAGCGAGTGTGGGTGGCCCTGCCCGGGCGCAGAATTCAATGTGCGATATGTGGGCTTGATACGCACTGGGTCAGCCAGTGCCCAAAGAAGCGGGCGGCCCCCACTCAAGCCAAACAAACAAGAGAAGAAGAGGCAGTGGCAGACAAAACTCCAGCGGAGCAGAGTAGGGCAACTGACTCCCCCGCCCCAGAAAATACTGAATCGGAGTCTGAAAGTGAGAAGAACACAGAGGCAGAATTTACAGATGTGCTGTCTAGAAGGAATGCGAAGAACAGGAAGAGGATGCTATTGCAGGCAACAAGGGCTGTAAAGACGAAGGAGGTGAGGTTAAACTCCCCCAGCAAAAAAACCTTGCCCCCATCACCCAAGGCGTCGACATCAGAACCCTCCCCCAGGAGCGTGTCAACACCAACAATTGATGAGCCGAAGCAAACTGAGTCCGAAGATAAAGAGTACCCCGATATGACAGAGGCGTATCAGATGGAGGAAGAGGCGACGCTAGAAGAACCCCAACTCACCTGGGCGAGCATGACAGAAGACATTGACTTGATGATGCCACAAGCCAGTATATTTATAGACGGGCAGGAGTTTGAACCAGTAAACGCATAAGCTTACACCCACGAGTCTTTTTTCCCTGCGCTGGGACCCAGCGTAAGATGTCCAGCGTCAAGCGAGCAAGAGGTGTGTGCTCCAGATGGCAGATGACAAATGGTGCAGGTGAGGTCAAGATGCATCCCGTGGTCACCCCCCTGTGAGTGTACTGACGTGGTGGACAAAAATATACCAATGCGTGGGAGAATGCACTCTTTCCAGTCGGCAAGAAAGAAATTCGCAAAAAGCAATGTAATTTTAAAAGTAAAGGATATAAATAACTATAGTTTAGGTGCTTTTTTACAGTGTATTTTAGGAGTTGTGTTGATTGTAAATAGTTTTTTGCTGTTTAGTTTTTACATAACACGGCACACACATTTACACTTTTAAAATGCGCACAGTTTTAATTAGGCAACCAACCCTCCCCCCTGTCAGGGCGAGAGGGACTGACAACGCAGCGTTGCCTGCGCTGGGCCCTAATCAGCAGGGCACAATGACCTTTAGCCAGCGACCAGTCACTAATGTGTCGAGTAGTCATTTTACAGACAACGGTCAGCCCTTATGCACCGCTTTGTCAAGAAGTGCAAACATGAATGTGTTGAGTGGTTTAGTAATGACAGATAACGGTCAGCCCTTATGCACCGCTCTGTCGAGTAAACTACGTGGAACAGGTACACCCATTACAACATGTGATAAATCTTTAGATAGTACTTTGCTACCGAGTAATTCATCTATGGCATGTAGCCAGCCCCAGACCACTACATTGCCTTGTAGTTTAGATATGGCAAGTGGCCACTCTGCCACTTTGCCAGGTAGACAGTTTGCAACAAGTGGCCAACCCTCAGATACCACTTTGTCAAGCAGCCTACTTCTAATATCCCTCAATATCAACGGTTTGAGGAATAAGCTGGAGCACATTATCAAACTGATTAAAAAAGATAAACCTGATTTTTTGTTCTTGCAACAGGCAGGTATTACGTCCGACCTTTCTGCCAGTCGGATTGTAACTAGGTTAGGACTTAAACACGGCTGGTTCGCCCTAGGCCCCAGGCATAGCAGTGTCGCCATCTTACAAATTAACGAAGATTGGGACACAGTACATTATAGGACAGACGGTTGTGGCAGAACCGTCATAATTCAAATACAGAGCAAACACAATAAACATGACACGCACACGCTCATTAATATATACGCACCCGCAGTAGACACTGACCAACCCAAATTTTACGACGGACTGTATGACACTATAGATAAGCACTACAAAGGAAATAGAATAGTGTTAGGGGGAGATTTTAACTGTGTTTTGGCCAATTTAGACAGTAGTTCCTTAGGCCCCGTATCTCAGAGAAAGAAAATTCAAATACCCCTATGTTACGGTATATGATATTAACGCCGTCTGCTAAAGGTTATCAGACGTGCAATTGTAAAAGGTTAAGGCATTTAATATATTGCGATAGATGTTTCAATTACTGAACGCTCCATACACGATCGATCATGACGTGTATAGCGTTGTTTAGGACACAGTCGGTAACTAAGAAACGCTACCCTTTGTTACTTGACCGCCAAGCTGAATAGCTGCGTTTTTCTAACCTTCCAATTCAATGGCATGATATAGCCATTTATATATGCATTTTTTGATGGACCAGGGTCAGTCCTAGAACTCTATATGAGAGGGAAATTTATGGAGGTTAGTATTTAACTAGAATTCTCAGAAGGAGAAGAATAATCGTCAAATTCGTATGAATATATTCAGACTCGCAGTCTCACTGTCGGCAGGTAGCCATGTCTAGCTGCGCGTGCATATAGCTGTGATGTTCTGACGACAATACTGCATTGTATCCTTAAACGGACATTGACACATAACCAGCAGTCTACGTTATTGATTAATTTATGCATGACTTATATGGACTTATGCTCTACTCCTATTGAAATGATCATCCTGTGTGTACAACTGTGAATTAAATGTACGGACTCAATGAAATGACTTATCAAATCAATCGTATTCCAAGGTTCAATTATTGTTCGGAATCTTCCACCCCCGCATTCGCTTAATCTTCCATCGAAGGCACGATGCACTATCACTGAACAAACAAAACTAACATATCAATGAAAAAACAATGGCCAGAAATTTATAATTGTTTTATTCATATCACATGGATCATTGTTCAGAGCAAACCACCACCTTGTAACAGTTTGTAACAGTGGTGCCCGGTGTATGGGGACGAAAAACAACCAAAAACCAAAAATTTTTTCATGACTTTCGAATGAAATATTTACGATCAAGTTTCGATCACATGACCATTACGAAGCTGACGTGACGCACGTGATCATGAATAGCAACATGACGTCACTGTTGCATTGTCGCAGTGAAGAAGACATCTTTTCAACGCCTCTCTAGTTCGTTTCAAATTGATCAAGATGCACAAGATGGACTACCGTTGCCTGCCCATCAGGAGCAGACAGTCAAAGGCACAGGCCTAGCTGTTGACGACCTCTAGCACTGATCTAAGCAACGGAAAAGATAAGTCTAGGTGTTTAACTGTTGTTATTGCAAACAGTGCTACTAAGTCCATGCCCTCTGCCTACATCGGCATGTTTTTACCTATGTTTAATGTACTTTTTGTTGCCTTAATGTGTTGTTAATTCGTGGGAGGTAGGGAGGATGAACCGAAATAAGATTCTGTGGCTCTCACGATGCCTGAATTGATTTCGGTCGCTTCTTAGGGCAGTTAAACGATCGCACCTTTGGAAGCCCCATTGAGGTTTGCCATTGGACTGTCTGTCCAAATCTGCTACCGTTTGACGATTTGTGTTAGCTGTACCGTTCCGTAGATAACTGGCGTATTTTATTCGTACTCAGTTAACAATTTTTTTTAGTTTTGTATCATGTTTGTTAACTATTTCGTCCAGTCTCCTCTTACTATCATTTATTTGATGATTGTTAAATTTTCGTCCGTTATGAGTCCTGTGATGTCATCATTTTTTGCAGTCATTTTTTTTTGTGTACTTTGAATATTAAGTTGACCTCGGGTCAGACCTTGACCCTTCATTTGGCTTGTGACATTTCCGCTTATTTTATTTAGTTCATAAATTCATTTTTAATTGTGAAAATGTCTTGTTTGCGTCTTAACATTGTTTGTACCCTTTAGTTGCATCATTGTTTTGTTTGTCCTCATAATATATATTAATACTACATTAATAATATGATATTATATGCAATAATATACTTGTAATTTAATTTAATTAATTTTTTCTGATATTTAAGGTTAATATGGGACATTGCATAATTATGCAGTGATAGTCCAAGAAAGTAGCACTACAATTTATAAGAGATGCCTAGGGCATAATAATATAATATATATATTGACAAAATAAAATAATCTTATAGCTACCTTTGAGGTAATAGACCCATTGTATATTATTTAATATACTTTTCTGGTACTAAGAGAGTGACTTAGTACATTGAACAATATAATTACTAGGAATCATACCCAACATTATTGGATATTGAGATTAATTGTGTGATATAATTACATTATAGTTAACAGATATCATAACTATTTATGATATAGTATTATTTAGATACAATATTGTTACAAAATATTGTCTATTAGTTGAACTTAGACATTAGAGTTCAGTACTATTGTGATTATTTATATTGAATATTTCTAAGTTGAGTAAGTATAATAATTACTCTGAAGCTACTATTGACTATTTTAATCAGTAATTATCAATAATTACTTACAGATAAAAGTCAAAATGCTTACTATAGACCATTTCGTTAAAATTGGTCGGGAATATGGTTATAAATCTCAAGAACTTCGTCAGTTTGCTGAGGCAGAACTGGAAAAACATGAAAGAAAAGAAGCAGAGAAAAAAGCTGCATTAAAGAAAGAGGAAGAGGAACAAAAGGCTGCATTAAAGAAAGAGGAAGAGGAACGTGAGATGAAGCAAATTGCCAAGGAAAATAGATTAAGAGAAATTGCTCAACAGGAAGAAGAGAATAAATTGAAACGAGAGGAAATTATTTTACAACAAGAAATGGAATTGGCGCGTATTAAATTGGAGACAGCAAAATTACAAGCACAAAGTGCTGATGCAAACCAGAATAATAACGCACAAAATGGATCATCATCCAGCCAAACTAAACATTTCTACAACTTTAAATTACCCACTCTCAACTTGAACGTGGACGACCTTTCATCGTTCCTGTCACGTTTTGAACAGACTTGCAAAACAAACCATTTGCCTGAAGAGTCATGGGTACTCAAGTTAAATGAATTCTTGGTTGGAGAACCACTGACGGCTTCTCAAAATGCTGACCCATCAATAGCAAATAACTACGGTGCTATTAAGTCCTTGCTTTTACGAAGGTTTCACCTGGACGAGGAACACTGTAGGTTGAAATTTAAGGGAATTTTACCTGAATCTCCAAAAGATTTTGCAGGATTCATTGCGAATATACGCAATACATTTAATAGATGGGTTGAACTGGCAGAAGTCAACAAATCATACGACAAATTAGTTGATTTACTACTACGGGATAAGGTATTATCTTCGGTTAGCCAGCCATTTTTTGCATATTTGCAGGAGCGTAAACCAGGTACTATGGACGATTTAGAAAAAATTTCTTTAAACTACTGTTCGGCACATCCGAATGCAACCATTTCTAACTCCTCATTAAGAGAACCTCTACCTGTGGCGTCTAATATTGCCTACAATCATAATAACAAACAAAGACATCACAGTGTAGACAGAAGCAGGTTCCAAAGAAATCACAATGTTCACTTTCAGAAGGGATATAATAATGATTTCAACAATAAAAATGAGTTCAACAGAGGTAGATCACGAGATAGAAATTATTCACCTCAAACAAACTACCACAATGGTCAAAATAACACTCATTATAATCGATCACATACTCCCAATAATAATAGTAACTGGAATGGTAATAATCATGGCTCGAGACATCGAGATAATAGTTACTATAGAGGACGACGAGATAATTCTAACAATTATACTCGGAATCGATCTCATTCTCGGGGATCATCTCATTACAACCATAATACAGGGGCAGCAGTTACAAATAATACTACCCCTATAGCTCAGGTCCCACTTGACAATAATACAACACAGTCTTCTGCTGCATGTTTTGCTATTAATTATAATGTGGCAAATAGTTGCCAACAATGCAATCTTATTTTTCAGAAGGCGAAAGAAACAGTGCTTAACTGCGGACATATTACACCAGAGGTAGGTCTTGCAGTCAACGATGGAACAGGCCTACTAATTTTTAACAGGGGATTAGTTAATGGATCCGTCGTCTCAGTGCTGAGGGATTCAGGATCCACAACTATTGGTGTACGACAGTCGCTGGTACATCCTAGCTGTGCAACGGGGGAATATGTCCGTTGCATGACTTTTGGGGGAACTATTGAGTTTTACCCCACAGCTATTATTCATGTTAACACACCTTTTTTCACAGGGAACGTAAAGGTATGCATGCTTCAGAATCCAATTGCAGACCTGATGTTGGGACGCATCCATGGTAGTAAGGATTGTTCCCCACAGGAAATTGATGAATGGGAATTAAAAAATTTGCATTCTTTTAGCAACGCTAACGCTGTTGTTGATATGGCTACACTTCGTGCCAACAACATAAATACATGTGGCACAGCAGTTTCCAACTTCACTCTCAGTACTATCCTGGAAATTGATGAAGATGATAGATTTATTGGACAACATACTAAGGATATAACTGATCCTAATAAAACTGTTGACGTTGTCAACATTGACAAAAACATTATGAGGAAGAATAATAGGTTAAATAATAATGCTGGACTTAAAAGGAAACATAAAGTTAACACAAATAATTATGATGAAAAAGTTTTTACTTTGCCCAGCAAAGACATGTCTACGACATGTAGGAAACTTAATACCTTTGGTGATGATAGGTATCATCCTCAGTCCAGTCAGGATGATACGACATCCAACAGAAAGACAATGTCGGTGTTGAAAGGGAAGGTTAATTCTTTGACAAAGAATACATATCATCATTGTCCACTATTTCGTGACAATGATACTATATATATTGGGAAAAGTGCGTATTCTCGCACAGTGTTAGTGCGAAATCTGCCGCAGGATACTACCTGGCAGGCACTTAGAAATTTTTTTGATTATACAGCAAACGTTAAGTTTGTTCGTCTTCTGCCATCATGCAATGGGCAGAATAGACAGGCGATGGTTACATTTCGTAACAATCGAGACGCTCGTTGGGTAATCGAGCGTGATAATGGTGTTTATTTTCATCACCGTTATCTAAAGTTACAATTAGTACATGATTCTGCGCCACGCAGATAATGGTGTACGCTCACCCTTTTGTCTTATTTCTTGATGACTCAGCTCTAGTCAGTCATCATTTCTTTTCCTTATTGGTCATTTATTCTTATACGTCTTAGACATCAAGGGACACAAAAAGATATTTCATATTAACATGCTCAAGCAATTTCATACACGTCCTGAACACTTACAGTCAATTTTTCATGAACTAGATGACAACACAGTATCTACTTGTTATTATTCTAACTTATCTGTCATCCAGGAAGAAGAATCTTCTTTTCCTGAGGTACAGTTACCGTTACCGGTACCAGTAGTTCAACCTACTGAATCTTGGCGGGATGTAACCATCTCTTCAACGGTTACACCGCAACAGCGTCTACAGATTGCTAATCTATTACAATCTTACCCAGATGTATTGACCGACGTCCCGGGTCGCACATCGGCTATCAGTCATGACATTACTCTCAATGATGATACATCTATTCGTGTACATCCCTATTCTGTTCCTTTACATTTCCTTGCTAAAACTACTAAGGAACTTGAACAGATGTTGTCTCTGGGAATCATTGAGACTAGTAATTCGCCATTCTCTTCTCCATTAGTGATTGTCCGGAAGAAGGACAATAACATCAGACTATGCGTTGATTATAGAAAATTAAATGCTAAGACTATAGTTGACAGCGAACCACATCCACTTATCGACGACTTACTGCCACGTCTATCCAACGCAACTATATTTAGTAAGATAGACTTAACTAAAGGTTATTGGCAGATACCACTGACCAAAAAGGCTAAGTACTACACCGCATTTTCCACTTCGTCGTTTGAGGAACATGTTTCAGGACTTAGATATGTTTTCGACACTCTAAGGAATTATCATCTAACTGCTAAACCTACAAAGGTGCAAATCGCGTGTAATGAGATAACCTTTTTGGGACATATCATTGGATCGGGATATATCCGAACGTTACCTAGTACAGTCTCCAAAATTCTAAACATAGCAGTTCCTCAGACGAAGAAACAGGTCAGGAGTTTGTTAGGACTTGTTCAATATTACAGTAGATTCATACCTAACTTGTCATCCATCACGGCTGTATTGTCTTCATTGTTAAAGAAAGACATGCCGGTGAAGGTGACATGGACTGGTACATGCAATGAAACTTTCAACAAAATTATAAATTTGTTCTCGCATGAACCAATTTTAAGACTTCCCGATGCTTCCAAAAGATTTTTCTTACGAACAGATGCTAGTAACTACGGCATTGGTGCATGCCTGCTCCAGAACCATGATGGCATTCTACATCCTACCTTATACATTTCAAGAAAGCTAAAGCCCGCAGAAACAAAGTATTCAACAGTCGACAAGGAACTTTTATCTGTGATATGGGCAATAACTAAACTCGAAAAGTTCCTGCTTGGTGCTCCCTTCACCATACAGACGGACCAACGTGCTGTAGCATCCTTGCGTCGATCTAATCATAAAAGCCAGAAACTCGCCAGATATTCAATCATCCTACAGCCATTTGAATTCTCCATTGAACATATTCCTGGCACTGAAAACATTGTGGCTGATGCGTTGTCACGTAATCCTATTGACGACGAATAATCAACATTGACATTCCTAAAACATATCAACTATAAGAGAACTAACCTTGCCTTCAATTTAAACTTTATAAACACTATATGCATCACAGAATGGAACTAAAGACAATCAAGGTATACATATTGTCATTCAAACTTCGTCTAACGTCCATACACGATATATGAATATTCGTTGAACAATCATAAAACAATATCTGACGACAAGTCGAACTTATTGTCCTATGTGCACTTAATTCTTGGATGCTGTGATAAATGACATTTCTTTCCAACGTAAACGTTTGAACATTTTTGCCTAAAAGAATTCATCAGGATCAAGACTACGGATGGATCATCATATCCTATACTAATTAATTAGTTAACTTAACTTCTTAATTGAATTATTATCAATAAAATGAAATGTGAGAAAAAAATGAAATGAAAGAACAAAAAAAAAAAAAAGAGAACGAAATATAAAAAGAAGAAATTATGAAAAGAGAAAATAAATCTCACACAAGTATTAGATTAATATATTTTCTAATGTACCTATACATTAGTTAGTTAGTTAAATTAGATAGTTATTATTCACTAACACTTAACACACACAATTAAGTTAAACTTATATTCGAATTTCTTTCTACTTCTTCTCACTTATTTGTTTTTTCTTCTCTCATAACATCGCGTTACATTAGAATCTTAATAATTTATCTCTTAGCTTAATTCATTAATTTAATTTTAATTAGTCAAAATAATTCCTATATGACATACTAATACGACAGACATTACTTTAATTTAATTCTATCATTCACTATTAACATTGGACATTTTATTTAGTTGATATAATAATATGTATAATTGATATATCATGTGATTAATGTTAGATGACTATGACAAATAGTTGGTTGACATGACCGCGACACGGTTCTACTCAGAACATCGTCGGCCATATGTCACAATTGTGTTAAATTTTTTTTGAAAAATTGTTAAGTCGGATAGATCTTGAAAAAAAATCTATCGATTTTTTTTTCCCGGGTGTACAGGGAATTGTTACGGTATATGATATTAACGCCGTCTGCTAAAGGTTATCAGACGTGCAATTGTAAAAGGTTGAGGCATTTAATATATTGCGATAGATGTTTCAATTACTGAACGCTCCATACACGATCGATCATGACGTGTATAGCGTTGTTTAGGACACAGTCGGTAACTAAGAAACGCTACCCTTTGTTACTTGACCGCCAAGCTGAATAGCTGCGTTTTTCTAACCTTCCAATTCAATGGCATGATATAGCCATTTATATATGCATTTTTTGATGGACCAGGGTCAGTCCTAGAACTCTATATGAGAGGGAAATTTATGGAGGTTAGTATTTAACTAGAATTCTCAGAAGGAGAAGAAGAATCGTCAAATTCGTATGAATATATTCAGACTCGCAGTCTCACTGTCGGCAGGTAGCCATGTCTAGCTGCGCGTGCATATAGCTGTGATGTTCTGACGACAATACTGCATTGTATCCTTAAACGGACATTGACACATAACCAGCAGTCTACGTTATTGATTAATTTATGCATGACTTATATGGACTTATGCTCTACTCCTATTGAAATGATCATCCTGTGTGTACAACTGTGAATTAAATGTACGGACTCAATGAAATGACTTATCAAATCAATCGTATTCCAAGGTTCAATTATTGTTCGGAATCTTCCACCCCCGCATTCGCTTAATCTTCCATCGAAGGCACGATGCACTATCACTGAACAAACAAAACTAACATATCAATGAAAAAACAATGGCCAGAAATTTATAATTGTTTTATTCATATCACATGGAACATTGTTCAGAGCAAACCACCACCTTGTAACAGTTTGTAACACCCTATCAATACGACATTTACAACCCATTCTTGACAAACATGACCTAGTAGACGTTTACAGAAAACTACAACCGAACACACAAGCTTTCACATTTCACGACAAGACAAACCCATATTTTAGACAGGCCTCAAGACTGGACAGGTTCTACGCATCCAATAATTACAATATACACAAAACTTACCATATAAAAAACACGCTTAAATTTACAGATCACCAAGCAGTATACACAGTTCTAAGTACGGGACACACATATACAAAATTAAAGAGATCCCCGCATTGGAAATTCAACAATAACTTGCTAACAAATACCTTCTTCACAGATACAATAACACAACTCATTCAGGGTTACACACAGGATATCCCCAATAACAACATTGCAGAATATTGGGACCTGCTAAAAAACACAATAAGGGACAGAACACAGACTTTAGCAACAACAATACACAGGGCTTTTAAGAGGGAACAAAATATATTGGAAGACGCAATAAGTTTAACTAAACAGATAGACAAATCTAACCCACACATTCATACTTTAGAAGAGAAATTAGACCTGTACAAACAACACACATACCAAGGGGCTCTCCTTAGGTCAAAATTAAATACTATTACACAAGAAACACCCAGTAGACAATATTTAGCGATTGAACAAAATGTACAACACAGTAGGCAGATCCAGGAAATATTTGACATGAATGGGAAACAACAGACAGAAGACATTAATATTAGACACGCTTTTTTTGAATATTACACAAAATTATACGCTAAAGAACCAACTAACGTAAACATACAGGATAAATTTCTACACTACACAAAACGTTTAAGTAATGATGAGAGCAAGAAATTAGACGAAACTTTAACTTTAGAAAACTTAAGGGAAGCGATCAGTACTTTCCAGAAAAATAAATCACCCGGCCCAGATGGGTTAACGGCAGAATTTTACTTTTTTTTTCCCAATTTTAGGCCCCCTTTTAATTAAAGTATTTGAGGAAGCCTTCCAGAAAGGAGAGCTTCCGAATAGTTTAAATGAATCCTTTATTACTTTAATACCTAAAGATAATGCTGACAGAAAGTCAATAAAAAATTACAGGCCTATTTCGCTTTTAAACACTGATTATAAAATCTTGGCCAAAGCTCTTACTCTGAAACTTAAATTATTCATGAAGAATTTAATACACGCTGACCAACAATGTAGTGTACATGGTAGGAACATTTGTAGACATACACACTTCATAAGGGATTTCATTACATACACGCATGATAGACAGTGTCAAAGTGCAATACTATCACTAGATCAGGAAAAAGCCTTTGACAGGGTATCACATTCCTTCCTACACAAAACTTTACAAGCAAACAACATGGGTACTTATTTTAGAACATGGATAGAAATCTTATATAAAAAAACCCATAGTAAAATATTAATTAATCACAGTTTAAGTGACCCAGTTAGGCTGACACGATCAGTGAGACAGGGTTGCCCTTTGTCTCCCCTGTTATACGTTTTAACACTAGAACCAGTGCTGGAAAAAATAAGACAAGATGTAAACATCGCGGGGACTTTTATACCCGGGCAAGGGGAGAGGAAATCATTAGCGTATGCTGATGATACTTTATTCCTTCCAGCAACTGTAGATTCCATAAGAAAGATATTAGAAACCTTTACAGAGTTTGGATACGCTAACGAATCCAAACTAAATATTCAAAAATCTAGTTTAATGGGATTAGGTAAATGGGCAAATAAGACAGATTTCCCCTTTCAGTTAACGCAAGTTAACAAAATCAAAATTTATGGGATAAACTATTCTTGTAGCCCCCACGACCCTAATACAGAGACATGGGTAAAGTTAGTAGATAAAATTCAAAACATGTTAGAGAAATATAAATACAAGACAGCTACTATTTTTGGGAGAAGTATCATAGTGAACTGTTTCATTATGCCTAAAATAATATATACAGCAAATATCCAGATTATGCCAAAGTCAGTGGTAACTAAAATAAATGTACTAATTAGGAATTTCATTTTTAAGGGCACCTTTAAAAGCATTAAACATTTAACCCTAATACAGCCCAAACATAAAGGGGGGATAGCTTTACAAGATATCAACACTAAAATTAAAGCTTTAAGGATTAAATATATAGGGGAGATAATTAAAAACCAAAGCTTGTACCCCCTAGCACATTACTATATCGGACTTAGGCTAATTAAGTTACACAAACTAGAAAACAACCAACCACATTCCTTTGACACCCCACCACCTTTTTATAGGATATGCATAGAAAATCTAAAAGGGAATGAACAGTTAATAAAACAAGACACTAAACTCATATACAAACTTTTAGTAGGAGCACAGGAACCCCACTTAGGTACTCGAATAAAACGAGGGTACAACCTTTTCATAACAGACTACACACAAAGCTTCACAAACATCCATGCAATAGACGTCAAGCCACAAGCCAAACAAGTTACATTTAGGTTACTGTACGGTTTAACACCTATCATGAGTAAGCATTCAGCAATGAAAGCAGGCAAGGCGCCACCAAGGTGTAAACTGTGCAGTAACAACACAATAGAAACAGAGGACCACTTGTTTTACACATGTAAAACAGTGGCCCCCACATTAAATAAACTAAGAACACTGATAGCTTCCAAAACACCGCAATCACTCAACATGTATCAAGCGGTCATGTTGAATACTTTACCGACTTTACCGAGACAGACGGAGCTTAAACTCTTAACTTTATTAGCAGAATTTAGATACTTAGTGTGGATATGTAGAAATAGGGCAGTACATGACGGCATACATTACGACAGCAGAATATTTTCACACATATACGAACAAATAACACAAAACATAATAGAACAGATTTGAAACTGTTGTGTTGTTGTTTAAATACTTAAACCTTTATTGACCTTTCATCTGTCATGCAAAGCAAGGTAGCTTTGCTTGTAAATATTTCACGTCATGTAAAAATCATACTTGAGGCCTTTGGGTCATCATGCAAAGCAGGTTGCTTTGACTGTAAATAACCTTTGTTATATACGTCTTCATAAATCATCTCATAGTAGGGTGTCGATGTTCATAGCCTCATTTGTTTCACCATCTATAATAATGTTGGTACTCACTATGATATTGTTTGGGATATTGCTTGGGATATGGTTGGGATGTTTTGGGTTTTAATATGGCTTTTGCTATGTATCCTTTTGTTATAATATTGCTGACTTGTTGTTATTACTTACTTGGGGATAGGGGGAGGGGGGAGGGAGGGGTAGTAGTTCACACGATGTACTATTTAGAATGTATATGAATTTTAACTCTTGTAAATACTATGGATGTTGTAAAATATTGACCCAATAAAGGTTTTTATAAAAAAAAAAAAAGTTCTTTAGTTTAGGTTTGGAGCAACCTGGCGCTACGACTACTATTGAACGAAAAGCCCTTGACTCCTACGTTTTGTCTAGAGATCTCCTACCGACCAGGAAAGTTAGTGAACCAGCGCTAACCCCTGCCACGATCATGTGTGTGGTTCATTCCACCTGAAGTAAGTTCGAACTAGTTTTGATTGAAGTCTCGAATCGTATTTTATTTCGCTAGGATTTCCTCAGATCATAAAACGACTAGAGTATTGAGGTGCCGTAAGCCTTTCGCCTTGGAGGCTAAAGCTGGCAGTTTTCATTTCCTTCCCCACCAGAAATATATCTCGAGCTGCCACTGTTTGTTTGAAATATGAAACGAAAATAAAAGAACATCTTTTATAACCATTTGGACTTATCAAATGCTCTGCACCATTGAAAGTTTCCATTGACTGTTCGAGTTGCTGAATATTTACCAGCCTTTCAAGATCCATATTAAATCCGTAAAGGCACTTACGAGTTCTCTTAATTACCTGGGTTGTCCTCTCTTCTGGAAGCAACAACTCTGGTGTATAACCAGTCTTCCCCAGAAGAACCCCTACAAAGAAAGTCCTGGGATTGTTTCTCTTATATCGAGTGATAGACGGATTTACGTCCCCTCCACAAAATTCTCCACGGTCACACAATAACTCATTATGGCGCCGTGACCTTTCACATACCAGAGAAATTGACTTTTTGGTGCTGTTAACCAGCTCGTAACTGCTTTTTTACGATGGATTTGGCTACTCAACAGCTTGAGCATCAGGTACTTTTGTTGCAACGGCAAAATCAAATGCTTCAAGAACAACTGGCACTACAACAAGCAGCGAATCAAAATTTGCCTGATTCTTTTGAAAATTCTTCAAGCACGTTGCAGTCGATCGCTAGTACTCTTAGCTCCATAACACAGAGCGCCAACTTCCAGAATATTAATAACATTGTGAAGCCATTTCATGGTGATGCTACTCAATTTCGCCAATGGCTTAATGACATTGACAAATTTGTATCTCTGATCCCTACGGCAACCGATGAGGACCGAAAGCGTGTTGCATTCCTCTCTTCACAGTCATTAGTGACTGATTTTCTGCGCCGTCGTGCACAACACTTTCCTAATGAAACTTTCGCCTCACTAAAGAAGGCACTGGTCAGCCGTTATTCTTCCATAACTGTCAACACGCGTGGACTTTACTTCGCGGAATACGCCAGGATAGACAGGAACCTGTCCAATTCTATGCGGACAGACTATTGAACTTGGCTGAAGATGCCTTCATTGACTCTTCGTCCACATCTGCGGATATTGATCGGCAGCTTGTCGGTATCTTTATTGATGGATTATCATCCGACACATTAAAATTGCATTTGATCCGCAAGGATCCTCAAACTGTAACAGATGCGATTCAACGGGCCATCACAGAGGATAATGTAAAGAAACGCTTTACCAACCGTCTCGGTCGTGAGCCTCGCCTTGATCACAGAATTGACGAGGAACCGATGGACGTAAGCCATTGCCGCCACTCTTGGCAGCAACCTTCGAGATTACCACAGCCCCCCTCTAATGATTGTCACCATCAGTGCCAACCTCGACGCCTTCATCATTCACCAGCGCCACAGGTCCACCAAGTATCTCTTCAGTAATATGTTACACTTGTGGACAAAGGGGACACGTCTCGCGCAACTGTTTTCAAAGGCAACATTACAGCCCACCACAGACACAAAGTAATACCGTGCCACAAAGACAACATTACCAGAACAGGCAACAACATCCTAGTCAACCTTTATGGCTCCCTACCGCTCCTGTGTCCTCCCCCCAAGGTCATCCGCTTTCCTTCTCACGTACAGTCCCGTCCTCCACCCTTAATAAATCAGGGAAACTCTTGGGTTGCTCAGTAGCTAGGACCATACCGGGTAACCTGAAACCATCCTCACATCGGTCCTTCCGTAATAACTGTTTTCTTTCCTCCCCACCTACGGTGTCCTCCGCCTCTCTTTCTTATGTCTCTCCTCCTTCTGTCACTCCGGATCCTTCATCGTGCCTTATCTCCATCAACATGAAAAGCTACCGTGCTCTTGTTGATACTGGAGCAACTGTTAGCCTAATCCGTGAACAGTTGTTTCGTCAGATTCGTAGGCACGTAACATTGTTTCTTTCTTCTACTCCTTTAGCCTCCGTTACTGGCCAACCTTTACGTTCCATTGGAACTGCCATGATAAGCCTCAAGATTGGTTCACAATCTGTTGTCCATCCATTTATCATCACAAGAGGCATGTCCCGTAACTTTATTATTGGTCGTGATTTTCTCCTTCGTCATCACGCCAGAATCTATTTTGACTTGCGACAGATTCGCGTCAATGGTGAATTCATCCCTCTTCAGGATGATATCCACATTGCATCCCTTGTCCGCCTCATTAGTCCTGTAACCTTAAAGCCTCACTCTTTAACTATAGCCACTGGTCGGGTCAAACGATCTGACTATGTCTCTTCTGGCCATTCTGTCATGGTGGAACCATTGCCTGATGTAGACATCATTGATGACCCCTGCATCAATATTCTTGATAGCATTGTACAGATTTCCACTAAGCGCGATTTTCCCGTCAAGATATTAAATACTTCTGGAAAGCCTGTGAATATCAAACGCGGTACAGTGATTGCTCACTTAGCATCACATTCCCTGCCTCATCGTGCCTCTGTTCCTCCCTTCACAGTGTGTTATACACGCCCCTCCGCTACTCCTTCCCGTTTATTTACCTACCCTTCCTACTCATACCCCACCACCATTAGTGCTGTTACTAATCCGCGTGTATCGTTTAGTAACTACCCTCCTCAGTGCCGTTCACTTTCCTCTCCTACCTTTACAACCGTCCCTTGTGCTTCCAGTAATTGTACTTCTCCTCAGCCTCTTTTCCCGCAACTTTCTCATTCTCCCTCCTCATCCTCGTATGTACCGCCTAAACGCCCCAACACTGTCCCTCCTCCCGCTCTTCAGTCTGGCCGCTCCATGCGAAATGCTACCCTCCAATATAACCATTTAAACTCTCCATCCATGTCTGAACTTTCATTTAGTCCTCCATCAGACAACATCAGATCTGCCCCCGTCTCACTTAACACTCCCCCTGCTCCGCTTACACCTGTTCAGCCCCATGATTATGATGCTTCCTCATCAGATAGTGATAGTCCTACCAGAGATAATGCTTTACACAGACTCCGGTCTAGAGTAGTCCGTCGAGCTGCTGTTCCCTCCACCTCCAAGGTACCTTCTCCTTCTTCACCCTCCCATATGGTTGATCGTACGAGACGTTACCGTTCTTGTTCCACCTCTGAAGGTCCTATCCCTCCTCCTGAATTGTACTCCCGTATCCACGCCCGTGACGCGCGTTTAGCTGAGTTACCCTCCAATACTCCGGGCCCCTCTCATGCTTCGCCTCAGCATGAAGTTATTATACCTCCAGTTACAACAACTCCTGTCGTTTCCTCCCCTCCTCCCTCTGCTCATATCTCATCTAACCCCGCTCTTCCTCCCTCTGATTATCTTCATCCACCTTCCTCCGACCTTGATACCGCCCTTGATTCCGACCTTTTGGAAGTTGAACCTGCTCTTCCAACCTCTGATTGTTTTCCTCCCCCTCCCTCAGATCTCGACAGTTACCCCGATTCTGCTTCTTCCGATACTGAACCTGATCTTCCTCCTACCCCAGCTCGTTTTACTTCTAAACGTCGTCATTCGACATCATCTGGCGATTCTGCTCCCCTTCCTAAATACCTTCTCCAGCAGGCCGCGCATGTGCGTCCCCGTATTCGTCACTCCAGTGGTTATGTTCATTCTCCTCACCGTAGTCCCTCTCCTCCGCCTCCGCCCTCACCTGTCACACCTCCATCCCGTAGATTACGCATTCCCCGCAGTTGTCCTCCCGCCGGTCCACAGCCTCCACTTTGTCCCTCCCGTTATGGCCCATCCGCTCCCGTTGTCCATGCGATTGTTCCTTCCTCCCAACCTACACAGTACGATCCTCGCCTACCACCCCAAACCATTGAAAGATTAGAAGCAATGAACATTTTTGCGAAGATGTTTACGAATTGAATTTTACATACTTCAAGATGCCAGTTCCTGTCATGTCGACATTTCCAGCCCTGAAATCGTTTTCTCGTATGATGTCCACCCTGATTCTCGTGTTTTACGAAGCAAGTCTCTTACCCAATGCTTCCACTGCTAAATTGTTTGATCCTGATGTTGCAGTGAAGACCAGCTGTTATGCATCCCTGGACATCTCGGTTGCGGACTTTTATCAATTTTGCAAGTTATGCTATGAAGTCCAAAATTGCTATTTATGGAGAACTAACACAATTCCGTCCGCAAGAAAAACATTGATGAATCTCCCAGTACATGAACAGTTACCCTTGCGGCCTCCTTTCAAACATTGATGATGGAGATATCCCGATTCAAAAGAACAGTGTAGTCCACATATATTGCTGATGCATTTCCTTTTACACGCGTATTGTTATTAAGTCACGTTAGTTTTGACTAATTTAATGTTTGACTATCTTTTATCTCCCTTTGTTTTTTTTTTGTTCCCATTACTTTTCACCATCTTTTATCTCCCTTTGTTTTTTTTTTCTATGCTTTTGACCATCTTTTATGTCCCTTTGTTATTTGCTATGCTTCTGAAGCAAGATTTTGCTCAGATTTGAGTGTACTGTTGTCCTGTGGTACCTAATAAAAGTGTTTAACTAAAATACATTTTCACCCGCCACTAATGTTGGCATCATCCATGACTTATTATAATATTGACTACATTTTTGCTTCATGATTGTTTGAAGTTCCAGTTATTGTTCCACTAACATATGTGATTTAACTATTTGCCATTTCTCCATTGAGTACCTTAGTCCGTTGATTGCCATGTTTCCAATCCTTGCATTATTTCCGGTTACTGTTATACCGGTGTAGTCATTTTTATTATTGAGACGTACCCATGTTTCCCATACTTTACCACCAAGTTTTGTGGTTCCATTTTCATTTTGTTCCATTATTTTATTTTATCACCCACTTCAGTTGAAGTGTAGGGTGATAGCCATATTTTATGGGCACCCGCCACTTTTGTTTCCAGTTCTCCTTTGCGACGTTAACTCGCTTGACATGATGTATTATGTTTTATAATGTATTTTGAGAGATATTTGATAACTATCGACACATAAAAGCGGTTTGCTAGTTGGTTGATGATTGTTCAGTTCCATTACTGTTATATTTTAGCCCATTATTATTGCTAATGGTTCCTACCATGTCATCCCCTGTCATTACATATGTGCATTAACTGTGTCCATCAGTCCTTACTTATGTTCCTTGATTATGTCCATCAGTCCTTACTTATGTCCCTTGATTATGTCCATCAGTCCTTACTTAAGTACCTTAACTATGTCCATCAGTCCTTACTTAAGTACCTTAACTATGTCCATCAGTCCTTACTTAAATACCTTAACTATGTCCATCAGTCCCCCACCACTTACAATTAATTCTTGAAATGTTAATTGAGTCATCATTCCCATATATTGATTGTTGTATTCCATCCGACATGATTTCTGGTGGGATACCTGAACCCCGATATTTTTTGTAGGGATTAGTCATTTTTTTTAGGGACTAAAGTGTCTCCCTACGGGATACACTTTGGCGGCCCCCGGGCGTATGTAACAGGGTAGACTATTAAGTAGCTACAACTGTTAGCCTTATAGTAAAGTATTTTATGAATGACTAGTTAGATAAATAAACTACTAGTCAAGAATCAATGACATCATCAGTCATGACACACATGAACCCATGATGTCATCAAACCTTGTGTGGCCTCCATACAAGTCAGACCGGAAAACATTTAGATTAGAGAGAACTTTAAACAATGGTTGGTCATCATCACATAGAAACAATAATGTTAGACTAGAGGATTCGTAGCTTGTTAGGTTAAAGATTATTTCAACAGTCCACTAGCCCCCAAGACCAATCATTAGAAAGTTTCCGGTCTTAACTCCAATAAGAAATACTTCCTCTGGCGAGCCATAGCACCAGACCAGTATAAAGACTGATGCATCTTAGTAACCAGTCAGAGAGCTTGAGACAGTAACTCAATGCTAGAGTCAAACCATCATAGGGCGTTCTTTAGTTTAGGTTTGGAGCAACCTGGCGCTACGACTACTATTGAACGAAAAAGCCCTTGACTCCTACGTTTTGTCTAGAGATCTCCTACCGACCAGGAAAGTTAGTGAACCAGCGCTAACTCCTGCCACGATCATGTGTGTGGTTCATTCCACCTGAAGTAAGTTCGAACTAGTTTTGATTGAAGTCTCAAATCGTATTTTATTTCGCTAGGATTTCCTCAGATCATAAAACGACTAGAGTATTGAGGTGCCGTAAGCCTTTCGCCTTGGAGGCTAAAGCTGGCAGTTTTCATTTCCTTCCCCACCAGAAATATATCTCGAGCTGCCACTGTTTGTTTGAAATATGAAACGAAAATAAAAGAACATCTTTTATAACCATTTGGACTTATCAAATGCTCTGCACCATTGAAAGTTTTCATTGACTGTTCGAGTTGCTAAATATTTACCAGCCTTTCAAGATCCATATTAAATCCGTAAAGGCACTTACGAGTTCTCTTAATTACCTGGGTTGTCCTCTCTTCTGGAAGCAACACCTCTGCTGTATAACCAGTCTTCCCCAGAAGAACTCCTACAAAAAAAGTCCTGGGATTGTTTCCCTTATATCGAGTGATAGACGGATTTACGTCCCCTCCACAAAATTCTCCACGGTCACAGAGCAAAGTGGAATCAATTTGTTGTTGCCCTGCAAGACGCTACCAGGCGTAATGGCTATTGACTGCTTTGAAGGTCGGCGGCTAAGGATCAAAGACAGAAAGAAAATGCAGTTCTCTTACTACTGCAAAGAAAAGTTCTAGTCAGTTCTGGGAAGGAAGAAAAGTCCTTGAGCATCTGTGTGGGTGGGAGGAAGGTTGATTGATACATGGAATGTTGCTGCATAAGAAATGAAATGTATAGGACTCGGGAAGAAGATGAAAAACGATAAGTGATTGGACGAGAGGATGTGGTTGTGAATTTTAAAGATGTGTGAAAAGCAAAGAGTAGAAAAGTGGTGAAGATCAAAATCCTGTGGATGGAAAGGATGTCTTGGAGAAGTAGAGAGATATAAAATTTTATATACATACTTGTGTATCCGTTTGCACATGCATATATATGTATCTACAATATATCCTAAACCTCGACATGTACATGAGTTAATATCTACATAGATTGATGTGGTCTCATGGTTCTTAATGTTTTTAAGCATCCACGAGTTTCGTCTCTGTACCTGTGGGTCGTCTATGTAATGCGCGATACGTTTGGGAAAGACTTCCTTGTGCGTTTTTAGAAAGTTAGGTTTGTCCCGGTGAGTTTCCCTCTAAAACAAAACTGCTGTTCTCGGACTTTGCTGTCTACCTCACTTACAAGTATTATTCTTTACTGTATGATTTTGAGCAGCATATTTACTTCATCAGTCATCAAGCAAATTGTTCTGAAGGGGTATGCCCGACCTACAAAAATACTAGAAATGAAAACCATTAGTTATTTGTGAAACAACGTGTGTTGTGTCGGCTGTTAATGCCGAGCCAAAATTGAACTACCATTTAAAAATAAATTTAAATGGGATTATACAAAGTGATCGAGAAGTCTCTCCGCAGTTGGTTCAGTGCTTTAATAATATGAATGTAACATTTTATGATGCAGTAAACAACATTATTTTAATTGACGTTAATTAGATTTATTTTACTACTACACAAAAGTAGTATTTTTTATTTTTATTTTCGCATAAAGCATTAGTGTTTGTTTAAATAATTTAAATTGCAATGTAAAATAAAGAAATGTAGAGTTGTAAATTACGACCTTTTAATAATAATGTTGTCGTTTGGATTGTTTCCCTTGATTCATAGTATTCAAGCACTGAACCAACTGCGGAGAGACTTTTTTTTCAATCTTTATTCGTATTCAGTTTGAATTTACAAACATGTTCATTTTACATATTTCAATATTCAATGAAAATATAATGAGCAGCTGCTTAGAAAACCCTTTCACTTTCTCGCAACCACTTATTTACACACTCTTACTTACACTATGAAGTTGTATATTGCCCATTTATTTGTGATGATACTAATGATTGAAAAGAAAGGTGAAAAAACGGATAAAGAATTCATACACCCTCCTTCTTTAAAACTTTAAAGCGCACTCTTTTTTTATAGTGATAATAGTAAAAAAAAAAAAGGGATGAGGAAAAAAAAATAACACCTGAATGGACTAAACAGTTTCAGTGAAGGGACAATGAAAACACATTTAAAAACCAGGCAAAAAACAAAAAAACAAAACAAAAAAAACCTGAATAGACATAACTGTCCGCTAAGAAGTTTCAGCGAAGGTATCATGAAGAACCAAATGTACGGCTAAAAACTTGGTAAAATATTGTAAATTTTTTTTTTTAAATAATGTTTTGCCTCGTTTTGGCGAAGCGCGTCGTTCAACCTAGTCGGTTATATTAGGGCGCATGTCCAAATATAAAAGACCCTTTATTCACATTCCGTGGACATTTACAAAGCCATTTGCATTGAAACATTGACAATAGCATGAATATAAGTATAACAATGAAAATGCAATGAGCAGCTGTTTAAAAAAAACAAAAAACAAAGACAAAACTTTCATTCCTTGCACACAGTAATTTATACACTCTTTCTTGTACTCTAAAAGTTATATATTGCAAATTTTGTAATGATAGTGTTGAAAAAACCCTATTTTCAACCGCAATTTTCCGATTATCAATGCTGGCGGTCGTCGTGACTGTCCACTCCCTGTAATTACGGGTGCCGGATATCGTTGGTCGTAAATCTTCAACGTGTCACAGCACTCCATAGATGTAGGAAATGGGGCGAACGGCCGGGGTCAGCATTAACGTTTCTTTAGAACATTTTTTTTTTTTTTTGGGACTCCCACTTACTCGTATTCTGCACGGTCTGCTGTTGACTTGTGCAAAATTATCCTATAAAAAGCTAACTTCTGCATCACCTGTTTTAAAATAATAATAAAATAAATAAACTACACATGTACATATGCATTAAAAATTTAAAAATAATAACAATGATAATAGATACATATGTGACCGTGAGTTAGTCAATCATACTAAGAAAGATAACTCATTAAAAATTTATCACTTTTAATCGAAACAGAAGATAGCTCGGAAAGTAAAAATTGGGTATAAAACTAAATTTGCTAATTATTATAGAAACGGACCATCCCCATAACTATTTAAAAAATACATTAGGAGATGGAAAGATGATGGTAACATAGCATTGAAGAAACTATTGACCAATCGCTAAGCTGAAAATTGAGCTCATGCACGCTTTATTTACCGGCAGGTTTTCGCGGGCTTAGCAGTAGCAGAAAGACCTCTGAAGTCACCAGACGTCTATATGAACTGCAGTCGAGGTTTTCCTTTCGACAAAATGAAATGAATTTTCATTATCTGCAGCCTGAAACCACTAACTATTGTATAGCCACAGTGGTTTTCTTGTAAATTGTGTATTTCGATAATGGAGGAATACAGTAAGTAGTTCACTAAAGATAAACTATGCCATTACCATGTCGGCGCTGTGTAGTTTTTGCAGATATGAAGAATCAAAATGGCAGTAGGCATTCCCCCCTGAGATATGCACCGATTTTTAATGTGTGAGCACAAGCACTAGCATATTATTATGATGAAGCTTTTTATCAGGTTGAATGAAAATGATAGACACTCTACTGAAACCCCATATTTACTGAATTTATCAAAGTATTTGCTTTTGAAGGAGAAGATTTAACAAGGAGTTAAATCAGATAGGCCTAACTAGGAGTCAAATCAGAACGATTGAAATGAAGCTTCGACTCCTGTGCTGGTTTGTTGCAAGAAAATGCGGATTGACTTAAATGAAAAACTTTGAAGGACATTCGCTATATTGTACTATGCCTTATGTTTTGAAAATGTTGCAAATTAAATTGTTTGCTATGATCAAAGATGGTCACTCCCTTGTTTTGCATGTAAAATAGAAAGGAAGAAAAGCATGTCTGCGGAAAAACTAATATAAATTCATTAACTGCTCCAAACCTAACCACCTTAGAGGATCAACCCAGAACCTGGCAACCTATTAAGTCTGTAGGAGAGAAATTACGAACTCTAGCGCATAGGCTATTTAAACAATCTACACTCTCTGACAAACAGCAAAAGCCCATTACACCCACGGTGACACATAGACAATAAAATAAAAATAATTTAAAGGCAAGCTTCTCTCTGCGGACATGACAAAAAGGAGTATGAAACATTTTAAACATGCAAACACTCTCGCACGTGCGTGTACTTAAGATAAAAATATTTGGTGATGGAGTACCTACTCTTTAACGTTGTGTGTGTGGGGAGGAGGAGGGAGGATGAGGATGTGTGTTTAAGGCGGTGGGGAAGTTAGGGAAAGAAAAAAGACACATTTGTATAAATACATATTTACATAAATATGTACATTTACACACACACACACACACACACACACACACATATATATATATATATACTGCTCAAAAAAAGTTAAAGGCCACTTTCAATTTTTAGGTCATTTCAACTAAGCTGTTTTTTAAAAACCTGAACACTCAGTCAAAAAAGTTTTGCTGCATTTTGTTACATGCTTAAACAATGTTTGTTAATCTCACAATAAATCAAATCTGTGTTACGTGTGTGTACCTCCAAGGTCAATCAAATGTACGTGGTGGAAAGGGAAATAATGCATGTTTGAAAATGCTTCCTATGGCAAAGCCTGTTGATAACATTGCTGAAATTTGCTTTTCACGTGCAAGTCGTGACTATAGTGAACACATGTCACCCACTTTTCGGAAGGAACTGGCAATGGGTATGTTGTGATTGTTCTTTGTCTGAGAGCCAATACAACAACAAATGTGTCTTGCCGTCTTGTGGTAGACCTTGGACGTCCTGACTTGCGTTGTTCTGCGACACTGCCGGTTGCATTATAACGATCACGCAGAGTTTGCATGACAGAGTGATCAACTCCTAATCTCCTAGCAACTTCTCGCAGCCCTACATCATCCTGCAGCCATGCCATCGCTCTCCATCTGTCAACATTGGTCAAGCGTCTTCGCTGAGCCATGGCTAAAATGGTAAATGTTACAAACATTGATCTTGACAGATCAGCAACATTTGAGCGGCCGCACTTAAACTGTTGACACCAGTTTTTTACCGAAATATATGAAAGACAAGAATCACGAAACACTGGTTCCATGTCCCTGTGTATTTCTGTAGGTGTTTTTCCCTGAAACATCAGAACTTTTATCACAGCTCTGGCCTCCTTCTTTTCCAGTGTTTTGTCAAATCTTTGGAGCAGCAGATCCGGCCAATAGGGTACATTGCGCCGTGCACCGTAGCGGGAAAACCCATTGAAGAAACAAAGTTCCAAAGGTTGTTATTGCCGGGAGTTATAGTGAGGATAAGCTCTCACTGCAGATAAAATACTTCTATGGCACGCGCCTCAAACAGCCTCTGACAACCAAGTCCAGCTCCCGGCCTTCACGTGTGGCTCAATTTGAGCCCGGCGGAACTGTTTCCACTGACGGGAGAAGGGGCAAAGGCGAGCGACTGGCGCCTTAAAACCAGCAGCTTCGGGCAGATAGGGCTCGTGATCCTTGGTTGGTAGCTTATCTAAGAGAAGGAACTCTGAATTCAAACCACCGCTGCCTTGCGGGAATATCCATTTGTGGAATTGGCTTCGGGAGTAAACCCTGAGGATAAATCCGGAGTCGGAGTCCCTAAGGCAGTCTAATGTCGATTCGACATTATTCTGGCAACTCCTGCGACATGGCTGGTACCAAACTGTATCGGCTACTGCCGTTCCTTTGGATCTATCGGCTGTGTGGACAGGGGGAACATGCTGCGTGGGCAACAGCTTGATCTCCGTATAACTGTGCCCAAGCTTGCGCCCTGGAGAGGACACTCCAGCTTCACCCTATAGGTGTCGGCAAAACACGGGAAGTAGCAGTTACCGGTTATAAGCATTTTGCCCAATCGGCGTAGGGCATGGCGCCAGGGGCTACTTCCGACAGTAGGAGAGGTTCTAGGATCTCACTGGACAGCTACCGCCCGCTTCAAGCTGGGCAGCCCCCAGTCAATAAGGTGTTGTCCCGCCACTGTCTGCTTTCCCCATTGGGTGCATGGGGATTAGGGTCAAACCCGAACTGTGGACAGAAAATTTTGCACCAAGCAATTAGCCACCTTTGCCCGCCTCACATCGCGTGTTTGGGGAAACTCTAAACTCACAATGAAGACCAAAGCTGCGGTACATAATGCCTGCGTCACCAGCACACTCCTATATGGCAGTGAGACCTGGACGACCTATGCTAAGCAAGAAAGAAGGCTCAATACCTTCCATTTGCGGTGTCTACGCCGCATCCTCGGCATCTCGTGGAAAGATAAAGTGACAAATGTCGAGGTGTTGTCACGTGCTGGCCTTCAAAGTGTTTACGCTGCTTAGACAGCGCAGACTTCGCTGGCTTGGCCATGTTCGCCGCATGGAAGATGGTCACATCCCAAAAGATATCTTCTACGGACAATTAGCAGATGGCAAGAGAACAGTTGGGCGACCACAGTTGAGGTTCAAAGATGTGTGCAAGAGAGATATGAGGGCACTGGACATGGATCCAGCAACATGGGAGGATGAAGCTGCCGATCGCACTTAGTGGCGATGCTATTTACGGCACCACCTCAGATTGGGCGAAGAGAGACTCACACAAGAAGCAGAGGTGAGGAGAAAACATCGAAAGGAGCACCAGGAAAATAAGCAGCTGAGGGCTGCCACCTCAGGGGCGCATTCCCATAGTCAGTTATGACTGAAGGGGCTATTATTATTATTATTATTATTATTATTATTATTATTATTGATTATTATATATATATATATATATATATATATATATATATATATATATATATATATATATATATATATATATATATATATATATATATATAATATATATATAATATATATATATATATAATATATATATATATATATATATATATATATATATATAATATATATATATATACATATATATATATATATATATATATATATATATATATATATATATATATATATCCTGAAGCACATTAAAAACGCACCACCTGTATAATCCAGGAACGGAGTGTGAAATGTAAATATAAGTGTTTACAAGTTTACATATTTGGAATCTTTATTCATTTTACTATGAATCCATGCTGGTCATTAATTTGTACATTTGATTGTTATGAAATTCGTTGCATTCTGTGCAGGCAAGGGAGAAAAAAAATGCAACCAATAAAAAAATTCATTCACACTATCTTCAGTATCTGGTATGTCCACCGTGTGCTTGCAAACAAGCTTGGCAGCGGCTCCGCATAGAACTCACAAGTCTCTGAAGGAAATTCCGGGGAATCAAGTCCCATTCACGTGTAAGAGCAGCTTCGAGCTGTTGCAGATTAGCTGGAGAACCTTGCCTGTAGACTCTGCGTCCAAGCTCGTCCCACAGATGTTCTATTGGGGACATGTCTGGTGATAGGGCAGGCCAATCAATCGTTAAAATGTTCTACTGCTGTAGATATTGCTGCGTAATGCATGCGGTGTGCGCACGTGCGTTATCCTGCTGGAGAAGCTGCAAGTCTGGATAATTTGTGAACGCAGGAGCAACCAATGCATCCAGCACTTCATCTCGATATGTCTCAGCATTAACATTTCCACGGAAGACGTGAAGAGGCAAGCGATGGTGAAAACTGAATCCTCCCCAAATGTGAATACTGCCACCTCCAAATCGGTTGTGCTGACGAACACAGCAATCTGCAAAGCGCTCTCCACACCGTCGAAAAGGATATGTTGAATCTGCTCTCGTCTGTGAATAGGACAACATTCCACAGCAGTCTAGTCCATCTGACATGTTGCTCTGCCCATTGCAGGCGCTGCTGACGATGTCTGTGAGTCAAGTTTGGCCCAACATAAGGTCGTCTTGCAGTAAGGCCTGTATATATGACTGTCGTTCAAGAGACTTGCCCACGTCTACCCACTATTGCTCTTGCTGTTTGACTTGCCGGGAGAGAACGATTCCTTAGGTGACTCAGCACAATATGGCGATCTTGCGCAGGGGTAGTAACTCGTGGTTGGCCACTCCGAAGTCTATCCCGGGCACTGCCAGTGGTTCCGTAACGTTCATTAAGACGTACAATAGTGCTGTGGTGGCAATTCATCCTTCTGGCAATGGCCCACGAGCTTATTCCGGTCTCTAACATACCAATGGCTCGTTGGCGGTCGTTTTCAGATAGTCGTGGCATTTCAAGCACATGTACTGGGTATTTTGTCTCAACGGCCTTTTTATACCGAGTATACTGCCACAACGCGTACACATTTTCAGAATCATAGCTGTTGGGAATCGTGTTGCACGTGTAACTTTCATTGTTTTAATGTATCTGTACACAAACCCGTGGGTTGAATCATGCACTTTCCATTCCAGCCGCCATTCGCTCTCTACCTCATGACAAACACGGGGAAAATCCATTCCCACACTTTTTTCCAGCAGCTTCTCGGCATCAGTATATATATACTAGTGGTCCGTTTTTAATGTGCTTCAGTATATATATATATATATATATATATATATATATATATATATATATATATATATATATATATATATATATATATATATATATATATGTACATACACACACACACATATATATATATATATATATATATATATATATATATATATATATATATATATATATATATATATATATATATATATATACACCGTTGCCTTTTACACCATTTACAAACATCATGCGCATTATTAAAATACAAAGCTAAATTGAAATGCAGATAAAAGTCATATACACTCGTACACACATATTCCTATCAAAAGTCTACTTTCATTAACATAATTATAAAACAGCCAACGTGTGATATATACAGATTATAATGTTAGGCAATGCTGGAAGGGAGGGGGCACAGAAGGCCGAAAGCGGACTTACAAAATGTTAGGATAGACAGAGAATGAGATAGTAGTGAGACGGAGGGAGGGCCGTTGGGGAAAGAAAGAGTCGTTTTACGAATCAAGGCTGCCTCGTTAAGGAAGAGGTACCATCTCAGGGGCTATTGATAAAACTTTCTGACGAAAAATGTGCAGAAATAAACCAGCGTTGAAAATACGATGATTAAACATGGCAAGATTCCGAAAACACCAAATCTGATTCCGAAATTCTGATAAAATAATCAAGATCAATGTGTGTGTGCTATTTCTGCTTTCGGAATTATGTTTAACATGATTGCTTTCCAGATATCTGATTTTTGTGTTGTTTGTAAATCTATGATTTTCTGCAGTAGTTTCATTGTAGGTGTGATTGTACTGCATTAAAAAAACAAATGATCTTCTGTTTCTTGGATGCTTTTCCTACATAGCTGACATTTTATTATTTGGTTGGATATGTGTGTTTCTCGTTTTGTTGTGGGTGTCATGTTGTATATTAGTCTAAAAGTGACCTCTCTTGCTTTCGCAGTGATTTTTGGGTTGTGCAAGTTAGTGAAGGTTTCAGTGTAATCTTTTATAGCATATTTCTATCCTCTTTTAATTCTTAGGTGTAATGGTAGTGCTTGGAGTTTAACTAAATCTTTATATATTGCATTTGTTTTCTGGTGAATTAATTTTTCATGTCCTTGGATGGCTTGTATGCATGTCTTATAAAATGAGGGCATAGGGCCGAAGTGATGGGGGATTGCATTGTTCAGTTGTCTCAGTTTGGAAAGTCTGAGTCCCGAGTAATAATGAGCTAGTGTGTGTCGTTCTAGGTGTTTGATGATGCTGCCTGTGTGTTTAATTCTGAGTGCCTAGATCTTTGTTTCTATGTCTTGAAGGGCAGTCCCTCCGTGTTTCTTTTCTTGTATAAGTGTCTTGTGTTTAATGCTGTAAAATGTGCGACCAAAAACGAATGCTCTGACCTGTTTGTTTAAATCTGTGATAGTCTGTTTTGGGGGGTCGAAAACTGTGGCAATGTAAAGTAGCTTAGGGAAAATGTATGTATTTACATTTAAACTTCGTCCAAAAATCGTTGTTGTTTTGTATTTTTATCTGTGCAGCATGTCTCGTATTTTGGATGTTAGATTTTTCCATGTGTCTTTGTGTGTGCGATTTGGGTGTGAGGGAAAGGTTATACCATAGATTTTTATGTTGTTTGTTGGTGTTAGTCCAAAGGGAAAGTCTGCTTTGTTCTTCCATTTTCCTATGCCCATTATTGTTGATTTTTGAACATTTACTTTTGCTCCGCTACCTTTGCTAAAGTCTGTGAATGTGTTTAGGATAAATTCTATAGACTCCTTTTGTTTGGTGGGGAAAAGATGGTGTCGTCCGCACAGGCGAGCAACTTTTGTTCACCTTTCCCTTGTATGAAAATGTGCCCTTAATAAAGCTATCTTTTCTGATGTTCTCTAGTAGTGGTTCTAGTGCAAGAACATACAGTAAAGGAGAGAGAAGGCATCCTTGCCTTACAGATCTTGTTAGCCTGAAAGAGTTAGTTAATGTATTATTTACTAACACTTTGCTCTCGGGCTTCATGTACAGAATATTAATCCATTGTCTGAAGTGTTCACCTATGTTGCAATGTAGTAATGTTTTCTGGAAGTATGAGTGTGGTATTCTGTCAAAGGCTTTCTCCTGGTCAACGGAAAGAACCGAAGACTGACAATCCTTCTGGTGTGTGTAGGTGATTATGTCTCTTATGAAATGTGTGTGTTGATGGATGTTTCTGTGTTGGACGCTACACTGCTGGACTTCGTGTATGACGGTCGCCATGAATGGTTTCAGTTTGTTTGTTAGAGCTTTTGTTAAAATTTTATAATCTACTTTTAAGAGTGATATTGGTCTGTAGTTTTTAAGGAGTGTTTTGTCGGAGTTTGGTTTTGGTATTAGAGTGATGTAAGACATGTTTAGGTTTGGTGGGAGGTCCTTATTCTCAAAGGCGTCTTTGTATACTTGTAGTAAAATAGGCCATAGGGTAGGAAAGAAATGTTGGTAAAATTATGTCGTAAGTCCATCAGGTCCTGGTGATTTGTCTTTTTGCATTGCATTCACTGCGAGTGTTATGACTGTTAGTGTCAGCTCAGTGTCTAGGGTTTGTTTGTCTGCGTCAGATATTTGTTTTGTAAATTGCATACATCTATCTTGTATATATGGTTGAATATTTTCTTCTGTGTACAGGTTGCTATAGTAACTTTCAAAAGCCTGCACTATGTGTTGTGTTTCTGTCTGTGTCGCCCCTTCTAAATCCACTATTTGGCTTATCTGCCTGCAGCGTTGTATATTTTGTTCTATCGCCATGTATTGTTTGCTGGGAGTCTCTTGTGTGATTGTGTTGAGTTTTGTCCGTAATAGGGCTCCCTGGAACCTGTAGTGTTTACATCGTTCTAGTTCATTTTTAGCGCGAGAATGGAGGGAGAGTTTTTGTCTGTTTCCTGTGTTAGTTGTATAGCTTTCCCTATCAATGTCTCTTGTTGTATGCGGTGTCTGTGTATGATGGATGACATTAGCTGTGTTCGTTCGCGTATGGTGCTTTAAAGTGTTTCCCAGTGTTCTTGAATATTTTCTATTGGTATGTCGCTTGTGTATATTAGAATTAGTTTGGTCATATGCTCTACGTATGTTTTGTTTTGGAGCAAAGTGTTGTTGAATTTCCAGTGTGGGGAACGTTTGGAATGCGTGCTTGCTTGTGTAGTGCTAATGGCTGCGAGTACTGCTTTGTGATCTGTGAACTTAAGAGCTTCAGGCAAGTGTTTTGCTTGAATTACGTGGTGTGTTGACGGCACATAGATTCTGTCTAATCGTGCAGCTCTGTTGTGTGCGGTGTGTGCATGCGTTGTTTCAATACTGTGGGGTTGTGTGTGTCTGTAGGCATCTAATAAGCTGTGCGTATCCATTATGGTTTGTATTATGTCTAGTTGGTGTGCGTCTTTTCTGTTTGCTTACCTTATCTGTGTTCTAACTACTCCACCAACAACGTCCATATCTGTCAAAACGCAGTTAAAGTCGCCTCCTAAAATAATATTATGTCCTCTGTATGACTGAGTGAGTAAGTTGTCTAAGTTTTCGTAAAATTGTGGTTGGTGGTTGTAGTTTGCTGGAGCGTGTATATTCACTATCGTGTATGTGTGTGTGTGTGTTGTTTCCAACCTGAGCGATGGTTTTTTTTTTGCCCTCGCTGTCTCGGTTTGTCCTAAGCATTTCCCACCTGTCTGATGTTTGTAGTATTGCTATTCCTGAACCTGTGTTGTGTATGGTAAACTAAAACATGAGTGTCGTAGTCCTAACTGGGATGTGTTTTGTAATGCATGTTTGTCTGTGTGTATGTTTGTTTCCTGCAAAAGTATAAAGTCTGGCTTGTGTTTATATATAAATGTTATGATGTGATGTAGTTTTGAGCGAAGTCCGCTAACATTTACACTGATTATCAAAATTTCATCTGCCATTTTTAACATATAACAATGAATACATTTGATAAAATTCTAATTAAATAGTTTGGTAACGTACCCTAAGTTATGGTCCTAATGTCTGTATTGCTTGTTTTCCCAGATGCTGTCATTTTCTTTCCAGTCAATAACACTGACAAACAACATTTTTCTTTCTTATATAAGAATAAGTGTTCTTAGGTCAGTTTCTTGCGCTGATTTCAAATCTGAAATCCGTTTATCTCTATCACGTCGGGTTCTTAAGATATTTGTGATTAAATATATTTTTGGGAAACCGTTATTTGCTCCGTTTCATTTTTACTATATAACTTATTAAAAATTAATAAAATGCAAAATAATTCTACTTTTTATACCGCTAAAAGATGCATGACATATGTTACAATATGTTTCAAATAGTTACTGTATTTTGAAATAATTCTGAGCGAAATATGGCTTCTAGAAGTTGTAGAAATTCGGCTGATCTGTTCTGTTACGTGTGTGGATATTTTACCGATCGTGTTCACCAGAAAAACTTTACACCATTACTAAAGAAAGCATATGAACTTTATTTCGATTCGAAAGTTGATGATGCAAATAAATCTTAGAAGCCAAATGCTGTTTGTTTGACTTGTGCAAATACATTGGCAGGTTGGTTACGAAAATCGCCGAAGCATAAGTCGATGCCTTTAAGAGTGCCAGTAATATGGCGTAAACCGACAAATCACGCTACTGATTGTTACTTCTGCTTGACAAATATCCATGGTTTCACTTTTAAAACTAGAAAGTCTGTGGTTTATCCAAATATTGAATCGGTTTCGAAACCAGTGCCTCATGATCCAATCACGTGTCCGATCCCAGTTCCACCAGAACAATATCCTTTGGACGTGAATGAACCATCAGAAAGTGATAGTTTACCTGCTTTAGAAACTAATTCTGACTCGGATTATATACCGGTGAATGATGGTGTTCACTTAATTAACCATTCAGAATTTTCAGATCTAATACGTGATCTCGCTCTTACCAAAGGACAAGCGGAATTACTCGGTTCGCGACTCAAAGAATGGAATCTTTTAGCGCCCAATACTCCGATATCTAAATTTCGTCATAGACACAGAGAACTTGTTCAATACTTTGAGATGGATGATGACATTTGCTATTGCAAAGATGTAAACGGTCTAATGGTGCACCTCGGTCATGAGCACATAGTCAACGAATGTCGACTTTTCATCGACTCTTCCAAGACTAGTCTAAAAGCCGTGTTATTGCATAACGGAAATTTATTTTCATCAATTCCAGTCGCCTACTCTGTTCATATGAAAGAAACTTATGACAATATGGCTATACTTTTGGCAAAAATAAAGTACAATGACTACCAATGGCGGATTTGTGGAGACCTAAAGGTCATTGCAATTCTCACGGGCATGCAGACTGGGTATACTAAATTTTGTTGCTTCCTATGTGAATGGGACAGCCGCAACAGACAGAACATTATGCAAGAAAGGTGTGGCCTATCAGGGATCGTATGCAGCTCGGGCATAAAAATGTAATACACGAGCCATTAGTTAACAAAGACAGCATCATTTTACCACCGTTACATATAAAGTTGGGGCTCATGAAGAATTTCGTAAAAGCGTTAGATAAAACGAGCAAAGCTTTCACTTATCTTCGAGAAAAGTTTCCGCAAGTTAGCGATGCAAAGATAAAGGAAGGTATCTTTGTAGGACCTCAGATTAGGAAAGTTATTGCAGACAAACAATTCGAGAACTTGTTACATGGTAGTGAACTTCGCGCATGGATGGCATTCAAATCGATCGTCGATAACTTTCTGGGAAATCACAAATCTGTCGACTATGTGCATATTGTTAAGCAGTGCATAGATGCATACAGAATTATGGGCTGTAACATGTCCCTCAAAATCCATTTGCTCGATTCGCATCTTGACTTTTTCCCTGACAACCTTGGCGAAGTCAGCGATGAACATGGAGAACGATTCCATCAAGATATCGCCGTAATGGAGTCACGTTATCAAGGACGGTGGAGTGTGACCATGCTTGCCGATTATTGTTGGATGCTTCATCGCGATGTACCACATGCCATTCACCGACGAAAGTCGACTGCAAAGAAATTCAAGCCTACATAACTGTTGTACTTCTTGTACAAATGATGTTGTAATACTGTATGCTTTGTTTAAAAAACTTCAATTGCGTATTTCTAGAGATCCCGACCTGATAGAGAAAAACGGTTTGCAGATTTAAAAACAGCGCATTAAAATTGATCAGAAAAACATAGAAATGTTAGAGAAAGAAAAAAAAAATTTTTTTTTTGTTAGCCAGTGTAATCAGTCTGGGGGGTGTCTGAAGTGAACCATTTTCTTCTGGTGCCGTATTGTTTATTTCCTCATGTGTTAGTGTCGATGTCTGGAGCTGTGGCAGTGCTTAAAATGTTTTCTTCAGTTTGGGATGTTGGTCTTTGTCTCATTATTGATGAATATGTTGGGGGTGGTTTCACTTGTAGTTTTGTATTGTCTGGTACTTCAGTGGTAGCTTTTGGTGTTGTAGTGTTGTTTGGGCTGTCTGGGGCCGAGTATCGTCGTTTCCTATCGTTCCGGTGTGTTACCACTTGAAACCCGTCGTCTGCAATTTGGGGCTGTAAGGGCATGGGTGTTTTAGCCGGTGCTTCTGGTGGGCTGTTCTCGGTGGTCTTGTCAGTGGAACGATTTCTTCTCTGGCTGGCTTGTTGTTGCATTTGTTGGCCCAGTGAGTATCATCATCGCAATGAAGACAAACCGTTCTCCGCCCTTGCATGGTAACTAGGGCCTTATGCTTTTGTGCTCCAGTTATTCGGAGCTCTAGATAGTGCGAAATGGCCGTCGTGGCTCTACAGAGTAGACCCCATTTGTCAGGCGCGTTGCGGATCTTGAAAACTTCCGCCCTTGGATCGCCTGTAATTTTAGCCGCAATGGCTTCAACTGTTTTTTTTTATTGTTGGTAGAAGCTAGTGGAGAGTTAGTTTGGATCTTTCTTTTCCTAAATGTTCTATGGTGACAGTCAGCTCGGGGTTTGCCAGTTTTAAAACGACCGGTAAATGAATTCTTATTAAAATTGTAAGCTGAAAGACTAGTTCTAATACTAAAACGTAAGACTGGCTGAAAAAATGTAACTACCATCAATAGTTATTTCGTTGTTTTATTAAAACAAAATGGTAATAAATTATTTTCTTACATCGTACATAGTATTTGCTATTTATTTTAAAGAATTTAATCACTGCAAAAGCAGTTATACATTTTTTTTAAAATTTTATAATAAAAAGAAAAATATTTTCTAAAGTTTTATTTCCCTTGGCTGATTAACAAATTTATTTTTGTATTTCCCTTGACAATACTTACGTGCTCACATTCTTTGTTATCTCCCATAATGCCGCGTCTTTTTAAACTGTCAGAGGCACTACTTGTCTATTATTATCACCATCACCAGCTGCCATCTGCACACGAAGGTCAACAGCAATGGATCTTCGGCGTCTTCCGTCTGTTTCCTTGATAGCTCATGTCCATCTCTTGATGTTATCTTCCCATTTATACCGCTGCCTTCGTCTTGCAAGTTTGCCTTCAGCTCTGCATTCCATTATGGTCGTTAGCAAGGTGTTATGTCTTTTCTTTGGCCAAAATATTTTAGCTGTCAGATTTTGACCTCTTTCATTAATTCTCCTTGCACTTCTAGGTTTTCTAGGACCTCTTTATTTGATTTCTTCTCATTCCCAATCGTCTAGACATTCACATCTCAAGGGCCTCTATTCTTTCTTCTAATTGTTTGTTAATTGTCCATTTTTTTTATACCATACGTTCATGAAGAACACATATATATGACATTTGATGATTCTCAGTTTTAATTTGACGAACGAGAAAGAAGAAGACAAAGACGAATGAGTTTTAATTTTTAAGCTAATTGTTTAGAGTGTTAGTATTTGTCTCATGGTGTTGAATATAGCTTTGGCCATTCCTATTCTCTTCCTGATTTCTGTTGCATATCAGCTGTTTTCTGCTGTTATGTGACTAAGATATTAGAACCTCTTAAGCTGGTCCAGAAAATTTCCATTTGTTTTTATCTTTAATGTTGGCTTATCGTCTGTTTTGCTAATTATCATAGTTTTCGTTTTCTCAATGTCAGTACCCAGTGCATATTCACGACTTATGCTGTTTACTTGCTTCACCAGTTCTTATAATTCCTGATCACTTTCAGCTAACAAAACTGTATCATCTGTACATCTATTATCTAAGGTTGTTTATTGATTTATTTCAAATAAACAACCCTTCCCAAATGATAATAGACGCATAAGTGGATGATACGAATCAAAACATCATACAGTAGTGATTGGTTTACAAAATAAACTAAGCCTGAAATTAAATTTGTTATGGCCGAACTTTTCGACTGTAAAGACTCGCAAGGTAATTAAAGGCTCGGGATTTATTCCTTTTTTCATCACAGAGACCACACGCCGGAGAGTAGATAGAAAGAGTTTGCTAGGTAGTGATTCACTCTTTAAGGACGGGAGCAGTGTTCCTTTAATTTTCAATTTTCTGACATTTTGAGTTTTCATAGAGTTTTAAAGTTTAAAGGCCACTTCTTTTCAAGTTTTTGTTTTTTAAAGTATGGTAAAGTTATACACAGCTGTAAGGGAAACTGAAAGGGAAATAAAAACATACAAAAGTCGGACGAATCCATACAACAACTTAGTTCAAACGTACGTGCCCTAAAACATGGGCCCCCGTCTCAAACGGCAATGAAATTCGGTCTCGAATACTGGCCTGTCGTCCTTTGAAAGTTGATATAAGCAGTGACTTTGTAAAATTACTGTTATTCAGTCCTAGCATTTCCTCTACTTGTCCATACAGTATTTATAAAATACATCCATCAGATCCTTCTCCGTCTTAAGATGATGGTAGCCAACAGTAAAAGAATTGGCTCATGATAGATGTAAGAGAACGTCAAAGACGTACTCATTATCATCATCATCATCTCGTTCAACCTTATCACATTAAGATGATGGTAGCCAACAGTAAAAGAATTGGCTCATGAGAGATGTAAGAGAACGTCAAAGACGTACTCATCATCATCATCATCTCGCCCACCCTATCACATTAAGATGATGGTAGCCAACAGTAAAAGAATTCTCTCATGATAGATGTAAGAGAACGTCAAAGACGTACTCATCATCATCTCGCCCACCCTATCACATTAAGATGATGGTAACCAACAGTAAAAGATATGGCTCATGAGAGATGTAAGAGAACGTGAAAGACGTACTCGTCATCATCATCATCATCATTTTCCTTTCTGTTCCTCATGGACCATGGGTCCACGGCTGCAGCTTTTCCCCTTGCAGGAAGCCTGCACTAAGCAGTCACGTGATCTTGTGGCGGTGTTTATGTGGCCATTTGTATTACATGATCAGGTTGTCAGCCCCATGCACAACCTGCTAATAACGCCTTGTACGACATGCCTGAAGATACAGTAGGCCCATTCTTTCTTTGCCTATTCAGAGACCACGGGAACCTCAAGAGGAATACACTTAATAAGTGCAAATAACAGGAATGCGCAAAATGTATGGGTGCCGACAACAAAGAAATCTTGCTAAAAATAAATGTTTACAAATTGAAAACATTTGCTGTAATAAAGTTCGTTTTTCCAACAGCAGTAGCTACTATGGAGTTAAACAAGGATGTGTACTTGCACCGACTCTTTTCAGTATCATGTTTTCTGCTATGCTGACTGATGCTTTCAGAGACGGGGACACAGGAATCGACATCAGATATCGTATTGATGGAAAATTGTTTCACCTTAGGAGGCTTCAAGCAAAAACCAAGGTCAAATTCACACACCATCAGGGATCTTCTGTTTGCTGACGATTGTGCCCTCAGTGCTGGCTCAGAGGCTGATCTGCAGCGTAGCGTTGATAGATTCTCCGAAGCCTGCTCCAACTTTGGGCTTACCATCAACACGGGGAAAACAGAAATCATGTACCAACCAGCTCCTGGCACAATTTATACTGAGCCAGTCATCAAGGTAAATTGTGAGAAACTGAATGTTGTGAACAGGTTCACATACCTTGATAGTACACTATCCCAGAACATCGTCATTGATGATGAGTGTGGTGAAGTGGGATGTTATAAATATGTATAGGGGACTTAGTGTACTGACTGAGATCAGCTGTGAAGGTATATATATCTAATAAGAGTAGTGTATTATATATAACCTTACTTGCTGCCACATATGTATACCTCAGTCAGAATTATTCTGGAATAGTGTGATGACTACGTTGTATGTCTAGGGTATGTGTATGATGAAGTGTAAGTCATAACAACAACAGACAGATAAACAATTTAATTTATTCCACCACACTTGACAACACTGTGACACTCACATACATATAACACTCTAAAGGATATCTTAAAGGAGTCACTGATAACTTTTCAAATAACAATATGTATTCATTGCTGTTATGAATGAATATGTGTCCTGATTCAAATACAAAGGGAACCAGGAATCACAATCAATTTTAATTACAAGTTATATGTACAGAATTTATCAATATGAATATTGTAGTGACATATATTATTAAAAGTATCCTATGTGTGTCAGTTGTGTAGTAGTAATATGAGGTAATACTGGTTTTGTTTTGTTCAAGCTCTGTTGGTATTTGTCATCATGACTTCAATAGTTTGTCTTTATTGGAACTAGTATTGGAGATGTTCTCAGTTCCTGATATTAAAACAATTTAATTCCCCTCTTAATGTTATTTTTACAAGGTCATTTTAAGATGGGGGTACATAATTTTGAGCTCAGCTGGCCACATCAGCTTATCTTGCGTGATGGCGGCAGGAAAAGACTCCTCTGCTCGATTTCTCCCCTGGGCTCTGGAGACACCTCACTGATAGCTAAATGGACCAAGGAGTATGCTGTCCGACTCTGGATTCAGCAAAGCTCTGACCAGGTGCTGCTCAATACCATCAAGACCACGGTCCCTGAAAACAAGAAGGATGTACCTTCTACTTCATAACTAATTGATACTCTAGTTCTACACTGAGCACAATACATCACAAACATTGAGTTCAGAGCGTTAGGCCAACTGTCAGCTTCATCTGAAATACTTTATACCAGTATTAACCTCCTTAATGGTTACTACGCCTCTGCACTTCCAGCATTATTTCTTTCTAGTCAATCATCTAGGTGTCAGTGTACTGTTTGGCCATTCCATGCCGTTTTACTTTCCTCCGACACCTTCTGTTCAGGCTGGAGCATTATAGGCTTTACATCATGTTTGCTACTGAACTACACATATATACAGGCATAAATTAACAATTCACATTCAATTTTCATTAAAAGATACTGAATGTTTCAAGCTTACCACAATTCATAGAATAAACACAGATACGTTGACTAGCAATGAATTCTGGCACAAATACTGGCACAAATTCCCATCTGCTTATGTTCCAGGCTTTTATTTAGCAAAAATATGAGCTGGCTTCAACGCACTGTTGCTTTATCAAGCTTATTTGAACTAGTGGTCTCGAACTAACGCTCCTAAGTGATTATATCAGCGAGTCTGGCCAATGGAGCCACGTTTCGACAAGTGTTTGAAAAAAATTTACCTTCCTACGTCTCCCCTAACAACCAAAGATAGTATTTATAGTCCGACCAATCGTGTTTAGTCTTATATTTGTTGCGCTCCAATCAATTTGGAGTTTACATGGTAGGCTATTTCCGTACGCAAGGTTTTTTCAAACACGTTATAAAAAAAATTTTATGAGCAGAAATGATTTCATGCTGTCAGGCATCCCCACTATTTTATTTTGGTTATAACTTGTTAATTCCTAGACTATTTGCGTAACGTTTTACATATTCTTTGTCAGCAAGCCCTAAGGAACCCAAATATACAAATTTAAAAGAGCTAAGTGGCTGCGTTCAAAATATGCAATTTCTTCTACCTCCTGTTTCGAAGATGTGCTGTCTGGGTACTGTAATGTTTTCAAACGTAAACCCATCTATTGTCATCTTTTCTAATAAGAGTTTTTCAGGATTTAAAAACCTAACTCTGGGAAGGTTAGTGTTTTTATCACTGTCCGTCCGAAAAAGTTAGTGCATGTGGCCTTACACGCGTGATAGTAGTAATTGTGTATCGCGTTACGCTTGTTGGGGTGGCATTAATAGCGAGACGCGTGTTCAATTTTGCATGCGTTCCTGATTTTCAGCCCTCCCTTCTCTCTATCCTTTAGTCCATCTGTCTTTAGTTACGCCGTGTATAAAATGGAATGAATGAAATATTAAAATTAGGTCATTGATCAGCTTGGTATCTCAATGTTTTTCTTAGAAATACAGCACACGTTTTAATGTGTTGTGGAAACGCTTGTATTTATGCAGTGGCTTATATTTAACGTGGAAACGTTACAATTTGCAGACGAAGCATAAAACAAAGGGGGATTTCGAGTACATTCTTTGTGACAGCACTGTTATTTTACCATTGCTCTTTTCTTTATTAGAATTTATTTGTTAGGCTTTATATTTACCTGATAATTTATATATGTGGATTAGAATATTTCACGACACCTCCCCTCTTAAAACAGACATCCCATGTCAGTCCTTTATTCTATATACACATAGATAAATGTAAGTCAACTTGACTTTACTCTGCTGTGGTGCTATCATGGTTTTATGTAGTTGGGTCCATTCAGAGTAGGCACTACTCATGAAATCTGCCTCAGACTTCTACAACCAATAATATATTTCGGTTATGTTACTGAACAGCCGCAAGTGTGAGTGCTTGTCTTAATGCTGCTTCGCAACCCGTATTCACCATTTCTCTTCTCTGAGTCTGCGCAATGACATGTCCAGAGAACATTATATTTCCCTCAAAATGTACGTTATGAGGAGATAACATATACCTGGTGATAGCAGAGTTTTCGTAGTGGATCCCATAATCTTCTTATTATCCTGTATGAAACATTCGGAATATCCTCAATCAAAGAGGCAACTCAGGGATTCATTACGTTCCTCCGAAATGTTTACATCCAACAATTTTCTCATCATTCTAGAGAAGACGCTAGGCGCATTCTTCAATCCAAATGGCAATCTATTAAACTCATAGTGTCCTTCTGAGGTACTAAAAGCTAGGTATGGTCTAACCTCAGGCTTTACTGGAATCTGATAGTATCCTTTACTCAGATCCACTTTTGAGAAATATTTAGCTTTATTTAGTCTGGCAAACAGCTGATTTGTATCCGGCAGTGGATCCACCTGTCCTTCTGTAATAGCATTCAGTCTCCTGTAATCTATACAGAGTCTATGTTCTCCAGAGGGCTTCCTTAAGAGTACAACACCGGAACTATACGAAGATTCACTGTGCGAAATAATTCCTTCCTTCAATAGATAGTCTATCTCTTCCTTCAAAGCTTTCTCCTTAGCAAACGGAATCGAATATGGTTTCATACAGAAAGGTGTGGGGTCTATCAGTTTCATATCATATTCCAATAGGTTTGTATGCCCTGGTCGGTCTGTTAACACCTCTGCATGATTATTTAGAACCTGTTGCACTCTCTCTTTCTGAGTTTTCGTTAAATGTGTACTGATTTTCACCTGTGCTGCTGTCTCACAGGGGTGTAATGGATATTCAAATGATGAAAGTGGTTCCTTTTTCATCTCCATGGCGATGGACAAGGTCAACAAGTGTGTCTCTTCCTGATGTTCTCTTTCCAAATATTTCTTCAGGAGATTCACATGATAGATTTTTTCTTTCCCCTTCTTATCTATCTTATAATTTGTTCTAGACACCTTCTCTAAAACTGTATATGGACCCTGCCATCCAATTTGTAACTTATTCTGACTCCCGGGCAAAAGAAGCAGTACTTTCTCTCCCACAGCCAAATTTCTGTCTTTCGCCTTCCTGTTATAATAGGCAGCATGTTTCTTCCTGGCTTGTTTCAAATTTTCATTGGCAAGTTTCCAGCCAGTTTTTAAACGAGTGGTCAGCTCATTCACATATTGGTATGAAGATGTAATGTTTTCCTCTGCCTTTTCATCAGTCCACGTTCTTAACAAAGCTACATATGGACCTTTAATTGTGTGGACCTATTTGTCCATGCACCGGTATGGTCTCTTCCACTCGAAGCTTTATAGTGATGATTTTTCCTCCCAGAATTATCATTCACAAAACGACCGCTACCAATTTTTCTTTTGGGGCTTTCTCCCCACTTAAAATTCTTGATGAGAGATTTCCTCTCTACATCCTCTTCCTCCAGTTTGTTTAAGTCCGATTGAGGGATTTTCGGCTTATCCTGGGGTAAGACATCTTTTTGCACTCTCCGCATAGTGGCCATTGTAAAACAGTTAAGTGAAGCTTGTCCGTGAAAAGGGGCTTCCCATTCCATTTGGTCCACTTTATCAAATCTATTTTTCTTTTTATTATCAGGCCTAATTTTGCCCCGTGGCGTGTCCAGGTCCTGATCCATGTTCCCACTTGTGGGTGTTCCCTCATGTGCTATGCTACACCTTTCTACAAAATTCTCAATGTCCCATCTTGCTTTGGGCCAATAATAATTGTGAGCCACCTTTTGAATGATGGTACCTATCTTCTCATGGTCCCCATCTGGTTTCACATGTAGGCTCCTTATTAAGTCTGCCCTATATCTTTTAGGAAGTACCAGCTGTCCCTGACCTTTGGATCTAGCTCCAGTCTTCCTATACATCAACTTGTTTTTCATGTAAAAATCTCCCTTGCCTGGAGTTGTATGACAAGTTGACAATTTTCTGAAACAAGGCTTGAGTGTTTTATCCCCAGCCTGTGCCTTCCTCATCTCTTCTGGAGTGGTATCCAACATAATATCCTCCTCCTGTCTTGAGGTCGACCTGACCTGAAGGGTTGCCATATACACAGGTTTCCTTCTGCAACGGTCAGTGTCATGATTGTCCATCTGACAATTCTTACACCACCTTTTTCCTTGGTTGAAAGATTTTCTTTCATCATATTTCCTTTCATCGAATTGTGGGAATTTATTTTTATTTTCATACCGTGGCCTATCAAATTGGTGCTTACCTTTGTTTTGATCCCTAGGATCAAATTTATTAAAGTTCTGTGGTGCCCTAAAGTTATCCACTTGTTTCTTTTTATTACCTGTTACCTCTGCTTGAGCTGCTTGATACCTTTCAGCAACATTTAGCAACTCACCCAGCCTCTCTGCACCTTGTTCCATGAGAAACTTTCTCAGGTCTGGAGCCATGGACTCTCTTAATTGCTCTATAAGGACCATTTCCTTAAGATCTTGGGTTTTCCCCAGAGAAGTCCATTTCTCCAAGTATGTCTCTATTCGTGCAGAGAACTGGTGATAGGTTTCACCTGACAGTAGTTTAGCATTCCTAAATTTTTTCCTATAAAATTCTGCATTCTTTTCATATCTTAACAAAAGAGCCTGCTTTAGCATGTCATAATTTTCCTGATCACCTCTGCTCATTTTTGCAAAAACTTCATAAGCTGCCCCACGAAGTCCTTGAGATAACTTTAAGCTCCACCTTTCTCTCTCTAACCCATACGTGGTAGCTAATAGTTCATACCTATTTAGGTAGCTCTCTATATCATCGTCTTTCTCAACAAAATGATCTAAATGAAAATTCATAGCTGAGGTTGAGGCTCCTTGGCTAGCAGTAGCATCAGAGGCAAAGGGACTGGCACCATTTTCAGGAGCATGGCCCTGAAACTCAAACTCCCTTAGTCGTAACTCATGTTCCCTTTGTAATCTCTTATCTTCTGCTTCCCTTTCTGCAGCTAATTTCTTCTCTTCCCTTTCTGCAGCTAATTTCTTCTCTTCCCTTTCTGCAGCTAATTTCTTCTCTTCCCTTTCTGCAGCTAATTTCTTCTCTTCCCTTTCTGCAGCCTGTCTTCTTTCCTCGGCTTCCAATGCCTTAGCCTCTTTGTCAGCCTCAATCTGCAACCTCTTAGTCTCAGCCTCAGCCTCAAATTGTAACTTCTTAATTTCCCTTTCAGCCTCTAACTTTCTTTCGGCCTCTTTTTTCTAATCTTCTTTCTTCGCGTTCAATAAATTTGTCACATTCCGTAGTGACATAGGCAACCATAACTTGCCCATCTAATCCTAACTCTTTTGCAGTCTGAACAGCAGCAGATCGAAACTTGGCCAGGTCCGCCATTGTCTATCAGGTAAATTTATACAATGTCTAACCAACAATTCAATCTCTAAATATATATCTAATGGACAACACAGGCACCGTGAGCTCAACCTTATTTAATTCCACCCAAGGATAACTTTTAATTCTTATATTCCCTGAAGTGAATTACCCCCAATATTTTTAATAGGGAAAGATTCAAAATCCCAAGAGCGAGACCCCAATATATGTGGTGAAGTGGGATGTTATAAATATTTATAGGGGACTTAGTGTACTGACTGAGATCAGCTGTGAAGGTATATATATCTAATAAGAGTAGTGTATTATATATAACCTTACTTGCTGCCACATATGTATACCTCAGTCAGAATTATTCTGGAATAGTGTGATGACTACGTTGTATGTCTAGGGTATGTGTATGATGAAGTGTAAGTCATAACAACAACAGACAGATAAACAATTTAATTTATTCCACCACACTTGACAACACTGTGACACTCACATACATATAACACTCTAAAGGATATCTTAAAGGAGTCACTGATAACTTTTCAAATAACAATATGTATTCATTGCTGTCATGAATGAATATGTGTCCTGATTCAAATACAAAGGGAACCAGGAATCACAATCAATTTTAATTACAAGTTATATGTACAGAATTTATCAATATGAATATTGTAGTGACATATATTATTAAAAGTATCCTATGTGTGTCAGTTGTGTAGTAGTAATATGAGGTAATACTGGTTTTGTTTTGTTCAAGCTCTGTTGGTATTTGTCATCATGACTTCAATAGTTTGTCTTTATTGGAACTAGTATTGGAGATGTTCTCAGTTCCTGATATTAAAACAATTTAATTCCCCTCTTAATGTTATTTTTACAAGGTCATTTTAAGATGGGGGTACATAATTTTGAGCTCAGCTGGCCACATCAGCTTATCTTGCGTGATGGCGGCAGGAAAAGACTCCTCTGCTCGATTTCTCCCCTGGGCTCTGGAGACACCTCACTGATAGCTAAATGGACCAAGGAGTATGCTGTCCGACTCTGGATTCAGCAAAGCTCTGACCAGGTGCTGCTCAATACCATCAAGACCACGGTCCCTGAAAACAAGAAGGATGTACCTTCTACTTCATAACTAATTGATACTCTAGTTCTACACTGAGCACAATACATCACAAACATTGAGTTCAGAGCGTTAGGCCAACTGTCAGCTTCATCTGAAATACTTTATACCAGTATTAACCTCCTTAATGGTTACTACGCCTCTGCACTTCCAGCATTATTTCTTTCTAGTCAATCATCTAGGTGTCAGTGTACTGTTTGGCCATTCCATGCCGTTTTACTTTCCTCCGACACCTTCTGTTCAGGCTGGAGCATTATAGGCTTTACATCATGTTTGCTACTGAACTACACATATATACAGGCATAAATTAACAATTCACATTCAATTTTCATTAAAAGATACTGAATGTTTCAAGCTTACCACAATTCATAGAATAAACACAGATACGTTGACTAGCAATGAATTCTGGCACAAATACTGGCACAAATTCCCATCTGCTTATGTTCCAGGCTTTTATTTAGCAAAAATATGAGCTGGCTTCAACGCACTGTTGCTTTATCAAGCTTATTTGAACTAGTGGTCTCGAACTAACGCTCCTAAGTGATTATATCAGCGAGTCTGGCCAATGGAGCCACGTTTCGACAAGTGTTTGAAAAAATTTTACCTTCCTACGTCTCCCCTAACAACCAAAGATAGTATTTATAGTCCGACCAATCGTGTTTAGTCTTATATTTGTTGCGCTCCAATCAATTTGGAGTTTACATGGTAGGCTATTTCCGTACGCAAGGTTTTTTCAAACACGTTATAAAAAAAATTTTATGAGCAGAAATGATTTCATGCTGTCAGGCATCCCCACTATTTTATTTTGGTTATAACTTGTTAATTCCTAGACTATTTGCGTAACGTTTTACATATTCTTTGTCAGCAAGCCCTAAGGAACCCAAATATACAAATTTAAAAGAGCTAAGTGGCTGCGTTCAAAATATGCAATTTCTTCTACCTCCTGTTTCGAAGATGTGCTGTCTGGGTACTGTAATGTTTTCAAACGTAAACCCATCTATTGTCATCTTTTCTAATAAGAGTTTTTCAGGATTTAAAAACCTAACTCTGGGAAGGTTAGTGTTTTTATCACTGTCCGTCCGAAAAAGTTAGTGCATGTGGCCTTACACGCGTGATAGTAGTAATTGTGTATCGCGTTACGCTTGTTGGGGTGGCATTAATAGCGAGACGCGTGTTCAATTTTGCATGCGTTCCTGATTTTCAGCCCTCCCTTCTCTCTATCCTTTAGTCCATCTGTCTTTAGTTACGCCGTGTATAAAATGGAATGAATGAAATATTAAAATTAGGTCATTGATCAGCTTGGTATCTCAATGTTTTTGCAAGAAATACAGCACACGTTTTAATGTGTTGTGGAAACGCTTGTATTTATGCAGTGGCTTATATTTAACGTGGAAACGTTACAATTTGCAGACGAAGCATAAAACAAAGGGGGATTTCGAGTACATTCTTTGTGACAGCACTGTTATTTTACCATTGCTCTTTTCTTTATTAGAATTTATTGGTTAGGCTTTATATTTACCTGATACTTTATATATGTGGATTAGAATATTTCACGACAATGAGGTGAACACTAGGATCTCCAAAGCCAGCAGCACATTTGGCAGACTATACACCAACGTTTGGCATCGAAGTGGCATTAGTCTACAGACAAAGCTGAAGGTATACAGAGCTGCGGTGCTTCCAGTGCTGCTTTATGCATGTGAAACATGGACTGTATACAGGCGCCACGTAAAAAAGCTCAACCACTTCCATACAGTCTGTCTCAGGAAGATAATGATCATCAAATGGCAAGACAAGATCCCGGATACCGCCGTTCTTGACAGAACTGGTATCCCTAGCATCGATACTATTCTGATGCAGTCACAGATTCGCTGGGCAGGTCATGTAGTCCGCATGCCAGACCATCGACTGCCAAAGATACTCTTTTATGGTGATATGCAGAAGGGTAGACGCTCCCATGGTGGCCAGAAAAAGCGCTTCAAAGACACACTTAAGGCTTCATTAAAAACCTTTGACATAAACCCAGACACATGGGAAGCTGCTGCGCAAGACCGAACTGCCTGGCGCACATCTCTTCGTAAAAGTGCAGTGGCATGCGAATCTTCCAGAAGAGCAGCAGCGGAACAGCGGAGACAAGCTAGAAAAGATCGTGAAATAAAACCTTCACATGAAGCAAACATTCCCTGCCCACACTGTCCGAGATCCTTCCAGGCCCGCATCGGGCTCATCAGTCACCTTCGTACTCATAGACTATCCTAACATCCTAATAATTGGATGAACAGAGTGGTCTTCATCACCTGTGATGGACGAACAACAAACAGCTACTATGGGACTCTAAGCTGCTCACCTCTGGTGCAATATTTCACATACCCTGAAAAATATTCTCATTCTATAGCACAAATAATATTTCATGAGTACTGTTTATATGCCACCCTCACCTGATTATGTTTCAAATCATTGTCTAATGCAGTGCTCCGCAACGTTTTTTGACTTCACGGCATACTTAAGTGCACTTAAAAATTCCACGACACACTCGGTAGCGCATCTAGGGGGAGCACAGGGAGCGGCCGTTCTCATAGTAAATATGTGACTGAGACTTAGACGAGAAAGAAATAAGAAAAAGGATACACTGGTTCCTTACCACTTGCGAGAAAATACCAAAACAAAAGATGATATACTTTAATATGGGATACCTCCTCCAAAATATATAGTATCTAACTATCGCTGCTATTAATCGGCAACTATGCCAAATAAATGGTAGTTAAGATTACTCACTGAAAAATAAGTTGCTACAGTGGAAACAAAACAATTATTGAAAAAAATGTTAAGGAGAAAAAAAAATTCCCTTAATTATTAAGTCCACTACAAGTTCACCCCTGAAGACAGTTAGGGTAAGGGAGGCAATTACAGGACGTATAGTCTGATCGTGCTCCTTAGCTTAGCGCAAACACCTACTTCTTCAGAACCCTGTGACTGTTAGACAATCACAAACTTTACCAGCGTTTAGTATTACAAAATCAATAATTAACATATATTCCGACAAAATCAACCTGTAACTCAAATGTATAATGCTCACTAATGCTGTGGAAAAAAAACCAATTATTAATTGTGTGGTCAGCACGCCCTTAAACAGATCGTTGGTCTAGGGGAATAGTTATTTTTAAAGATATTTAAAAATCCACGAGACAATCACACTCTTACTCTATTACAGAATAAAGAACATAACAGACGAGCTAATACTTGTCGTGCTCGTCTTCCTATTCTAAGTTCAAAAAAATCCTACGGACGAGACCGCATTTGTCGTAGATTTGTGATAGGTGATTAAGACTTAGTTTGGTCCCTTCTGAATAGACATAGAAATAGGTGATAGCTCAGTGAGATGATAAAATAGAAATAGATTTTCACGAGTGAGATGGAGGAAATATATTAGATTCTGTCTCTGACACTCGAGAATCTCCTCTCAGTCAGCCTATCATCTACAACAGAGTTAGATTAGTCAGACAAATCTGATATAATATATATTAATATATATACTCCTCACATACACACACACATAAGTGACTACAATAGACACACAGACGTGAAAACTATGACAAATGACAATATAGATATTTGGGAACGAACTGACCGCCACACTGATTAAGTTCAATTGTGAAGTTTAATTATCAAAAAAGTCCATCACAACATATAAAATTACATTTAAGCATATATAAATAGTCATAAAGTCAATGAATTGCTACAAGAAAGATAGACCCATTGGTATGATCTTTTCCTCCGATGTATATCCCACAGTCCTGTTAGAAGAAAAGTGATAACCACAAAGAGTCACGGATACATATGATTTAGTCTAAGATTTCCCTTTAAAGGTATGAACAGACTTGGATACTCTGATCTATCCTAAGGAAAAATATTGTTAGCAACAAAACAAACTTGCATAAAGAAATTTAAGACAGCGAAATGGGTGCCAAAATACAACAATAAAGGAATCACTCAGTCCTGCATTCACTCTATTCAGTCAGCCGTGATCACGTGCATTCGTTCATACTCACAGCTTTGGTAGCAACTTCTGGAAACACAATTTTTAGGACATGCACATACAGACTCTCCAATGATAGACTTGGCCAAGAGAACCCCAGTTCCAAAAAGACGGGTTGAATTCAATGCTTCAGGGAACGTTTTCTTGGTTATGCTTATTTTAGGATATCTGGTTCTGTCACATTAAAATTGTCCAGGCACGAACGTTAACAGCGAGCACAGTGTCAATAGCTTAGGTTTCTAGTAATTAGGAATGTCAGGTAACTGCCTTCTCTCAGTATAGGACTTTATTTGGTAGCACCACCGCCAGTCAAAACTTCGTCGGAATGTTACTGATAGTGATACTTTGCTTGCCATAAGAGCTTGAGGTTTTTCTCAGGAAGAAATAAATCTGGCGCGATAGGCCCGTTACTTTATTTAAATCTTAAAGTTTATGGAATGGGTACTCTGTCGTCCTGGATGCCAATGCAATGCCAGACAGGTTTTACTTGATACACCCACGTCTTTAAGAATAAAATGTTTATGTTCTTCACAGATACTAATCAGTACTCAACGCTGGTAGAGTTGGGTCACCCCAGTTTTCACTGAATAAAGAAAAACAACATATATAAAATACTTATACATACTATGTACTTGGTTATAACTTACATTATAAACTGCAAGCGGAGAGCTTGACTTTAAAACTTCCCGTGAAATAAGTTATATCTATAAAATCAATCATCATGAAATAGAAAAACATGTGTATTTCGTCAATACTCAATGATGAATCAGTGCAGTTATCAGTTTGTTTAAATATTCTCAACTGGTTATTAGCAGTTAAATTAAATTTATTATCGCTGCATGAGTTAAGCTAGAAATTTGAATTTTTCTGCTTTCCACTGAGACACGTCAACTAGAGAATATAACAGACTTAATATTATTTTTTCTGCACAGAAATCTGACTAGTAAAATGTAATAAGCGATTTAACACTTAATCGTTCGCAAAATACTAGATTATATTTACCTCAACACAGAACTACTAAGAACTAAATCCACTTCGACCAACTAAATGTCATCTTCTATCAACAGAGATTCGTAGGAATCGAACGTAGGTTGTTCTAGTCTTGACTGCGAAGTTACTGAGTGAATGAAATCTAAAACTCCGGTTAATATCTGAGAATCAGACAAAAGATCCCACGTTATTGCGAAACCCCGAAATAGTCTCCCCTTCTCGTCTTAACACTTACGTTAACTTAGACACTCGCCATAACTGCCAAGAGTGCGTCTTCACACCTCCGTCTAAGAAACTGGCCGTAGAGTGCCGTTTCAGATGGAAATGCTAGACGAATGTCTCATTTCTGGTCGAGGCAGATGGCAGTTTCCCCACCTCGCCGGGAACTTTAGCCGTGGAAGCTACGTGTCCGATGGAAATGCTAGACAAATGTCTGCTCTCTTGTCTGAGTAGACGGATATTCACAGTTTGTCGTCTACCTGCAGCGACTGACATCTGATGTAATACAATGCGTTACCAGTGTATGAGAAAAACGGTAAAGTCAGAATGGGAAAGAAATATATTTTTCGCAAACGAACGAATGCTAAAAATACAGGAAAAGGATAAAAGAGCGATAATAAAGTAGAGGACACGGGTAGAAAAGAAAAGAATAAAGAAAATTTATTGATCATAAATCTCTATGCGACAGTGGCATATAATAAGAACTCGTGACAATTTAGAAATCTGCTGAATGACCTGGGACTTCATGTGTTGTCAGCGCATGCGGAAAATGTTCCCACAGGTGAGCAGCTTTGAGTTCCAAGCAGATACTGCCACAGGGAGTGAATTGTTGACGCCTCCACTATACGAGATACAGCTTTATGACATATGCTCCTTAGGGAGGTAAAGGGTATTGACTGATAGATGAGAATCGTACATATATGCCCGTCTTGCATTTTGCCCTTCCTCTTACTCATCTTTTATTGTTAGTTATCCAGACATTCTCTAACATACTTAAGGTATTAGTTCAATGGCGATGCAACATTATAAGTAGTATAAAAGCAAACATTTACAGTATCTGATTACAATTAAGAAGTAAGGTATATTAAATTGAAAAACTAGATCATCAGACCCTCCATACAGTATATTAGATAATAAAGGAAGTAAAGGACGTAAAGGAAGAAGATTAGGTTGAGGCTAAATATCTTCTCCTTCCAAGTTATTTTCTTCAACAACAGCCGAACATGAAACTCGGGTGTTATCGTTGGAAATAGAGTCAGTCACTGCCTGTAGCTGAGCTGGACGCTCATTATAGGGATTCAGCATTTTTAGATGAAACAACTTACGTTTAATTCACATCTGAATCATGTAGTCCACAGCAGTTACACTACTGACAACACAGAAGGGACCTTGCCAACCAATCGGAAGTCGGCGAACCATTGAAGGCAACAACAAAAAACCTCTTTGCCTGGAGATATGAAATAAGCTTTTTATTACGACTCGCGTATGAGTTGTATTTTGCTCCAGCAAGCTTTAAAGGTTCACAAGCTGTGGTGCAGCAGGAAATTATACGCTCTCGCAGATTCATAACGTACTCATAGGTCGACCTCACGTCAGCATCTAGATATCTTCCCAAAATAAGATTTTTTAAAACCGACAAGGGTCCTCGTAGATTAGCCCCATAAAGAAGCTCGAAGTGGGAAAATTCAGTACTTTCCCGAGGTACCTCTCGGTAGCCGAACTAAACAGCTGTTAGATGATCAAATGTAACTTTCTCGAGCATTCGTTTCAATGTACCATTGAATCTCTCACAAGTACCGTTGCTCTCAGGATGGTACGGTGTTGTAAAAGATTGTGAGATGCTCAGCATGTTAGTTATCTGTCTCATCCTTTCAGACACGAATTGTCGGCCATTATCGGACAAGATTTCCTCCGAGAAACCCAATGGACTAAATACCATAATCAGAGCCTCAGCAACGGCCTCTGATGTAATTGTCCTCATCGCAACTGCCTCTGGCCATCGAGTGCACAGGTCAACCATTGTTAAAATAAATTGAAATCCCCTATCGGACCTGACCGACAGTGGACCCACAATATCAATGGCTACCTTTTGAAAATGCCAAACTGATAGGTCAGTTACTTGTAAAGGAGACTTTGGAAATTTCACTTTATAACTCATGCTCTGGCATACGAAACAAGACCTGTAATAAAGCTTGACATCCGTATTGAAGCCTGGCCAATAAAATTCGGCTAACACCCTAAAGCGAGTTCGGGCTATTTTCATATGTCCCGCAAACGGGGACTCATGTGCGATCTGAGTGGTTGTGGCAAAACTATCTGACGACGGAAATAAGGATGTTGCAAGAAACATCTCGTCAGAATGTCATTTTTCACTTCAAACCAATATTGTGCCGATTTACAGTAGTATGTCTGACATCTTTATTATCAGCGAAGATGAAGAATCGTTGAAGTGTAATATCGGAACATTGTTGAATCTGAAAATCTAAAGTTGATTGTTGATCAACAGGGGGAGATTGTGCGACCACAGTGTTCAGTGGTGTTGTGGTATTGTGTTGGATTACCAAATCATCAGCCTTCTTCATAGCTCTAGTAACCACTGCATTAGCACACTCAATGTGTCGGACAGACAACGCTTAAATGCCCTCTGTAGTACATTCTTTAACGTCAGGGACATTGCCAATGATAAGATCTGCCATATGAGATTCAAGTACGCAGGCACGTACTCAACCCGATAAGAAAGGCGTATGGATTGTCACAACAGCCAGTGGGTACTTTTCGACTTTGCCACTGAATGTGATTCATTTAGTGGTCTTTCCAATAAGACAACTTTCATCAATGCATGAACGTCGCACACCAATAGTTGTGCAGCAACTATCACGTAACACAGTCGCTGGCTCATCATCAATAAAATCCTCATGTAATTATAACCTACCATTGTCATGTAACACCGACAAGCATGGGAGAACATGACCACAAATAAAAAGTGGTTTCCCATCAGGTTCAAACAGCGGCCTGCAATCTTCACAATTTTCATTATTAATAGTTTCAAGGATGCATGCTGCATTAGCATGGTCCACTTTCCTCTTTGGACAGTCTTTCCGGAAGTGACTTGTTTCCTTGCATAAGTAGCAACGAAAACCCGTTTGGTTACTCTTTTCCGGACTATTCGTAGCATTCGACTGAGAAGTATTAGTAGGAGGGGCTTGCAACGTACCACAAAACCTGGTAGCATGAAGTCATGATCCACAGTATCTACATCCACCCCTAGTTTTCCTCACACTCTGCTGTCTGATTGGTTTCCTCGAGAACCAATCCTTATGGCTTTTAGTATCACGTGAATAAATTTTTCGACGGCTGGCATTTGCTCTCATAACACCAAACAACTGGTCACTAGTCGGATCCAGACTGCGGCATCCCGGTCTACCATAAGGTTTTCTATCAATCTCACGTTGAGCTACACAAGTAGCAAAGTTACTGCTTCTCTATGGATTGATTTTCCCGGATGTGCTCTAACATATTTTTGACCCAACTGCGTCATGACCTGAAAATCTTTTCTTTGACGTTCTTGGAAAAAAGCTAATAAATCTGCTCTGCAGGAAGACAGCGCTTTATCCTTAAAATTAAGTCGACTAGGTCATTGAAGTCCCTAGTGATACCGGACAATTCTATCCATTGATTCAGAAGTAACTTAATCTGAGCGGTGAAGTCACCAATATCTTGGTCTTTCTTGGGTAACGCATCCCGGAAACGGGTACGATAACCTTCAACAGTAAGATGAAACCTCCTCAGAAGAGTCTCCTTTACCACGACATAATTTAAACGATCGCCAAATGGGAGAGAGTAAAAAGTTTGTAAAGAGGATCCAGTTAAAAAGTCGCATAAAGCATTACTCCATTACTCCTTCTTAAGCTTCATGGAAAGCGCTTTAGTTTTAAAGCGTTTTAAAAACAAGTCCATAAAATCTATCGTGATTGAAGGAGGTGAGCCGCATCCTGACTGGTCGAAAACTTTCCTTACTAGTCGAGTCTGCTCCAGAAGCCTCCAATTCAAGCTTCCGAATAGCAATTTCTTTGTCCAACTTTTTTATTTGCAGTTCCCTCTCCCTGTCTGCTTCAAATTTCTTCAATTCTTTGTCCGTTTCTAATTTAAGTTTTGCGAGTTCTCTTTCTTCACGTCTTTCATTTCTGTCCTCATCCTGTCTACAACTGATTTCCATCTGTTTTTTAGTTTCCTCAAATTTGTTTTCTCAGACCAATCTCGCAATGAGTCTCCATCCAATCCAAGTTCCTTACTCATTTTAATAAATTCTTAAAGCCTGGTCATAATGAGCAACAAATAATCCTCGTAATTCAGTAAAATGTAAAAGAAGACAAACAGATCATTAAGAAGTAGCAATTATATATTTTTTAACGTACGCCCGCTTTTACTCGAGGCGAGAATCTCCGGTTAGTATATCTAACCTGAGACTGATTTTTACGTGAATATCCCTTTTTTCCCTGTACACTGACAGGTGTCCACTTGCCATTCAGGCAGACACTCGCCGTCTTCAGAGGGTACCCATTAGAGCTTGGTCGGCTCAGGAGCCGCCAGTCCCTGGTCTACGACTTTACTTTAAATGTCTTCACCAGGGCTCGAATTAATCCAATCCAAGTCCCGGTCGACGACACTCATTCAAATGTACTCGCCCGGGCTTGAACCTGGATCACCCGATCGTCAGCGCAGTGTGGCAACCATTACACCAGCGCGGTGTATATGATTGTTAATACAACCACTGCACCACGAGTTACCAAAATGCCTAGAACAGATGAAATGTGATAATGATGAACAAATAATGATACGAATAAATACTATGAAACATTAAAAAAAAACAAATGAAAAGGTTAAATACTAAGAACATATAAAAAACACAACAATAATGAGACTCGAGCATATACATCATAAAACAAGACAACATATAATTGTATATATAGAAACGAATATCTGTACAAAGCACAATAGTACAAACAAGTCAACTACAACAAACAGAAATTAGGGAGTTGAAGTGGCTCAGAGGTATGGCGTATGCCTCGTATTCAAGAAGCATCAGGTTCGAATCCTAGTTGAGGAATTATAATTTATTGAAATATTTTTTTCAGAACCAGTGGTCCTAATTACGTCATACTCCCCCCCTGGTCTCACGGGTAGTGAGATCGGATACCTAGCCTTCTCGGATAAGTGCGAAAAAATAGGCGGTTCCCGTATGCAAGTTGCGCACGTTAAAAATCCCACGGCAGTTGGAAATCGTAAAGAGTAGACCACAATGTAGCTGCCCTGGCAAAATTAAAAAATTAGAAACCTACCCACCATAAAAATATTTATAGAATATCTGATTCCAGTATTCACACATTGGGATTCTCGCTGTTGCTACGGAGTTCGTGCACTGTGCTGAGATCTTCCTTGTTTGATCTAAGGGAGGAGAAAGAAGCACTGATGGCGTTGTCCGTGTGCACTGAAAATCGTCCTTAAAACCCAAACCAAACCAAACCAAACAAAACCAAACAGAAATCATGTTCAACCTATTCAAAAGAGACACAAATAATTCCAGACGAAATCGTCTCCGTTCTCATATGAATAAATCAACAAGTCTATAAGCTGTAATTACCACCCGTCACTGCAAAGAGTAACCGGAAATAATACATCAACAAATTACACACCGACTATAACATACGAGCACGAACATGACAGAAATGAGAATTAACGGAAAGTTCACAAGATTATAGGGAGACAACACAGCAGGACAGATTGATCGAAACCCAAAAATGTTCTACAATAAATGTCATGCTAATTGTGCTGTGTTATCAGCAGGCTTGCGTAGATCTACAGTCCACAAATGTCACAGATCACAGCGAAGAAATGTAACTAAGTCCACTTGTGTGTATGCGCCAATATGACCAATATACTCCACAGTCCATCACCGCAATGTGTATGTAGTGTACGATGCTATGCAACCGGTCCTCAAAACGCGATGCTTGCAAAATCGGTTAGTAAACGTAACGATCCAGCAATTGGAAAGCACCACAAATCTGCAAATTGTAGCTGTTAGAAAACAGTCCTCGATGTAGCAGTTACAGGGAAGCTGTGTCAGTATGTGAAACTATGCTCGTTCAACAAAATCCAATTGCTACGTGAAACCAGTGTCATGGGCCCCAAAAATTGACGTGCAAAATTTCATATTAGCAGCCGGTGGGCTATATATGAAGTGAGCTTTCTATATGCTATAGCCATTCGAATGCATTTGTTTCCTATTTGGAAGCTGAGAGGTGATAAAACAGGACATGTTCAGTGGACGAGCAGCCCAGAATATCATGGACACAAGTGTGGACTGTGACCACCACACTCTTTCTTTTGTCTCGTTCTCTAGAGGTAATACATACAACTGCCAGCTTTTATGAAAGGGAATCAAGAAGACAGTTACCTCGAAAATTTGTAACGTTTTAATGTTAACATAACAATGAATGTTCAGCAATGAATGTTCCAGGCATTCAACATTCGTGGTATAACATGGCTCAGACCCAAAATTCCAGGTCATGTCAACAATCGTGGCATAACATTCATCAGACCTCGCATTCCAGGTCCATTTCTATAAACTGCCAGATATGCACATGTCACTGGTTTCTTCCATATTAGTAAATAAATATTAGACAAACATAAAGGTATGTTTTCAGGCACTCGTAAGAAATAAAGAAGTAGAAATCTAGACAACAGAAAAACAACAGACGTGAGTGGCTTACCCAGGACTCGAACGCAGGACCTTCCATGCGACAACCCCGCCTAGATATTCAAGCGAATCACACTATCCTCCCTGCCATCTAGGCATCACCAAAAAATGATGCTTCGATGACGGGTCATTAATGCGACCCGCACCACATAACACCGGAAATTTACCATGAGCAGCCCAGCCTATTAATGACGCAATCAGTTCTGTTGTTCCCCTATAATACAGTATAGGTCAGACTCACACAAGACAAAGATCTTTACTGTGTCTAGTAAATGATAGAAGACTAAGAACAGTAAGTGCAGTACAGAGGGTAGGTTTTGGTATTGTATAAACATTTATAACACATAAGGAAGGGAAACCCGAGGACTTTAAACAGTAAATACATATTAGACAAACATAAAGGTATGTTTTCAGGCACTCGTAAGAAATAAAGAAGTAGAAAACTAGACAACAGAAAAACAATAGACGTGAGTGGCTTACCCAGGACTCGAACCCAGGACCTTCCGTGCGACAACCCCGCCTAGCTATGCAGCTTCTTTCCCTTCTTGTCTTTTGCATCGCACAGTGCTCTACAACACTCGGTGATGTCACAGGCCTACAAGTTGCGCACCATTTTCACACACACAATCACTAATATCATTACTATGCATATGCCCAAACATCTACACCTCTGGACATGTCATTGAACAGACTCAGAGAAGAGTAATGGTGAATATTGATTGAAAATCAGCATTTGACAGGCAGTAGCACCTGTGCTGTTTATTAAACACAACAGGAGATTATTCTTGGATCACATAGGGTTGAGGCAGATTTCTTGAGTAGTGCCTACTTGAACTGGCCCTTAATTACTTAGTCGTTCCCTTTCTACCGTGAGGTGTAGAGGTTTGGAAGAGAGAGCGCCAGACTATTCTATCAGCTGTCTTCTTCCTGGCCTGGTTCCATTCTAGTCCTCGGTCCTTCAAAGATTGTCTAATGTTGTCCTCCCAGCGGACTCTGGGTCGTCCTGGATCCCTGGATCCCTGGCTCTTTGTTTCCCATGCTTGTCGTGGTAGCCGATCTTCTCCCATTCTGCAGACATAGCCAAACCATCTTAGTTGGGACTGTTCTATTTGGGTCTGCAGCGGGTGGGATTTTAGGCCTTGGCGTATCGTCTGGTTGCGGACCATGTCTCTTCTTGTTACTTCAACAAACACCTTCCTCAGATACCTCATTTCTGAGGTTTGGATCTGGTTTTTGTGGGTTGTAGTCATTGCCCATGACTCGCATCCATATGTCAAGACTGGGACATAGGTGGAGCGGTATACAGCCATCTTCGTTTTCTTACCAACATCTTTCTTGCTGAGGAATCCTCGATTTATGGCCTGAAAAAGTATCCCAGCCTCTGCTTTTCGAGTAGCCAACTCTTCTTTGATGCCTCCCTTTCGGTCTATAATAGCTCCGAGATATTTAAAGTGGTCGACCTGCTCCAGGACCTGTTCTCCCAACTTAATCTGATGTTTTCTTTCTTCTCGTGATATCACCATGGATTTTCTTTTAGAGCTACTTATGACCATCCCTCTCTTCTCCAGCTCTTCCTTCCAGACTTGCAGGTTGGATTGGAGATGTGTCTCTGATTTAGCAATCAGGACAACATCATCAGCAAATGCTAGCTCTGAAATACAGACCTGTCTCATCTTCCAGTACCCCACTGAATACTTTCTTGTTCTCTCCTTACATGCCTTGATGACATCGTCCATGAAGAGTATGAAAAGATAAGGTGACAGGATATCGCCTTGTCTTACACCAGTGGTGGTCCTGAACTTATCTGACTTTGGTGGTCCTGAACTTATCTGACTTATAGTTTGCTGTCCTCACATAATTTCTGCAAGACTTGTAGAAGCTCTGTATAGCATGAATCAGAGGTGCTGGAATGTTCTTCCTTGCCAAACAGTCCCAAAGTTTGCTCCAGGGGACCCTGTCAAACGCCTTTTCCAGATCTATGAAACAAAGATGGATCTCACTCTTGTACTCAAGGGCCTTTTCACTCAGCTGCCTGAGTGTGAAGATTAGGTCTTGAGTACTTCGGTTTGCTCGAAATCCGTACTGGGCTTCATCCAATTGTGGCTCAGCTAGGCATCGGAGTCTCTGCTCTAGGATTATAGAGTAGATTTTACTAGGGACACTGAGAAGGGATATGCCTCTGTGGTTTCCACATTGTTATTGTCACCCTTTTTGAAAATCGGTGTTATGATGGAAATCTCCCAATCCTTTGGTATGGCCTTGTTGCACCACGCTGCCTGTAGGTTCCTAAGGAGTAATAGGTCGCCTGATGCTCCCATGTACTTAACCATTTCTGGTGTTATACCATCATGCCCTGCTGCTTTGCCCATCTTGATTTTCTCCAGTGCTGCCTTCAGTTCTTCCATCTTTATGTCATCTTCACCACCATTGGTTTTCTCTTGTGTGCTAGTGCTTATCTTTTCTGATGCTTGACCTTGCTCACCATCCAGGAGTTCTGAGAAATATTCTTTCCATCTTTCCATTACTTCCTTCAGGGCAGTAAGCAATTTGCCTTGCTTGTCCTTTATAAATTTAAGAGGGCATTGTTTTTTCTTTGTCATGTTCTTCAGGGTCTTATAGAACAATTTCTGGTTTTCTTGCGCATCTTTTTTCTAGCTTTTCTCCAAATTCTTCCCAGGACTTCTGTTTTGCTGCTAGCACCTTGTTCTTTGCTTCTGTTCTGAGTATCTGTCGTAGATTTTAGATAGGAGAATTAAGACTGAGTTTGGTCCCTTCTGAATAGATTTGAATAGGTGATTGGCACCGTGAGAATTTGTAAAACAATAGAATTTCCACACAGGTGAGATGATAGACTGTGGTATAGAGGCTGTCTCTGAAAGCGAAAAGAATTCTTCTCTCTCTCACCTATCCTCTACGACGGTTTTTACAGAGTCAGACAGTCTAAACCACATATATATTACATATAATTCTATCTACTCACGGGCACGCACATACACGTGACGACAGTTAAACACACAGACTTGGGAAATCTATAACAATGATTATACAGATAATTGGGATCGAGCTGACCAACGCACTGATTTTTGTTCAAGAGAAATTTTAATTATCATCTCAAAATTTCTCACAACACCAAAAAATACATAAAGGAAGCATACAAATAGTCATTTTAAAAAATCAATGAATTTCTACCAGGATGATAGACCCGTTATGATCTGCCCTCTAGGTTTAGCCCCCAGTCCCGTTTAGGAAAAAGATGATGGCCCAAAGAGGATCAATGATACATTAGCGGTAATCAAATGATGTCCCCCTGTTAAAGGTATGGATAGACTTAGATATACTCTGATCTATTCTAAGGGAAAATATGGTTAGCAATACTTGCGTAAGGACAATTAGAACAGCAAAATGGGTACCAAATTACAACAATGGAGAAATCACTCAGTCCTACATTCGCTCTAGACATTCAGCCGTGTACACGTGCATATACTCACTGTTTTGGTAGACATATCTGGAAACACAATTTTGTTAGGACATTCACATACAGAATCACCAGAGGTAGTCGTAGCCAAGAAAACCCCAGCTCCACAAAGTCAGATAGAATTCACTGCTTCGGGGAACGTTTCCTTGGTATTTCTTATTCTAGGATATCTGTCTATGTCACATTTAAAAAATCTTGTCCAGGCACGAAAGTTTACAGTGAGCACCGTGTTATCAGCTTAGGTTTTCTAGGAATAGGAATGTCAGGTCGGTGCCTTCTCTCGGTATAGGATTTACTTTGGTCACACCACAGATTTGTTCACGAAAATAATCTAGTCGGACAATGTTAATGTTATTTCTTGTAATATTCATGACGCCAGGCAGAAAATTTACGTAGAGTTTATGGAAGGATTTAAGATCTGGCTCAAAGCCCCGTATTGATCATTACAGTCTTTGAAACCCGTTAGTGGGATATAGTATTTCTGTCTAACTCTGTTGGCATATGCACTGTCAGACTAGTGTTACTTGAAAAACCCACGTGGTTCAAAATAAGGACTGTCTATTTCTTCACAAGTATGAAACTCTTATTAAATGCCGGTAAAGTTCGGGTCACCCCAGTATTTCCTGAATAAAAGGAAAAGCACATATAAATCATTTACATATTATGTACTCAATATAACTTACATTTTAAATAGCAAGCCGACCGCTTGACTTATAATTTAAAACTTCCCGAAAAATAAGTTATATAAAAATTCGATCATCATGAATTAGGAATATCATGCGTATTCCGTCAATATTCACTGATGTCGCATCTAGAATTTATAAGTTTGATATAAAATATTCTCGACTGAGTATTTAGCAGTTAAATTAAATTCCTTATAGCTACTTGTTTAGTAAGCTAAAGATATAATTTATCATGTATTTCCACTGTAACTCGTCGACTCGAGAATATAACAAACTATAAATTAAGCACTCTGTTCAAAAGAAACTAGTTAGAATGAAATGAGCGATTTAACGCTTTAAACACTTTCCAAAATACTAGATATCTATTATATTAATCTCACCATAGCACTACGGTAACACAACGACTAGGATAATTCACTAGATAGGTAGTTAGAAGCTCGTCACAAATCTGACGAGAACTATGAAATTCGCTATAAAGCTTCATTCGCTAAGCCCGCGTGTTCCGTCTACTGAAGAATGTTGAAGACTGAAATGAAATCAGATTTCAGCTCCTGGGTGGATATTTGAAAACAGGGGCAAACAATCCCACATTTTCTCCAACTCCGAAATCATCTCCCCTTTTACGTGTAAAACAACTACGTCAGCTTAACGCGTGACGTAATCGCCATCAGTGACCGAGAGTACGAGTGAGTTGCCAATCTCAGACAGTCTGTCTCCCGTGCGGAGCGATTTTTCACGCTACGCCGGGTTTTTCTGACGAAAAACCTCGTGCGTATCTGCAAACTGTAGACAGCTGTCTTGTTCCTGCACTGTGAGGATGCCGGGTTTGACACCTTACGCTAGTGTCAGGTGAAAAATGGTAGACCAAAAGTCTGCTCTTTAGTCTGGGTATGAAACATAATCACGCCTTTCGTCTACTGACATCTATGTAATAGAATCACTATTGCGATTCTCCGTTTTGAGAAAGAAAACAGGTAACGTTAAGGAATAGTATGAAAAAAAAATATATTTCGCAAACGAATGGATGCAAAATATACAGGAAAAAGGAAATAAAGAGAGATAACAAAATTAAAGAATTCGGGTGAAAGAATAGGAAGACGCTATAGGCAATTTAATGATCAAAACCTACGTGACAGTATCACATATTCTCTATATTTCTCTATTTGTCCTGCTGTGTGTTTAGCTCCTAAGTATTGTTTTCATGCCATTTTCGTCTCTTTTATTTTCTCTTTGACTTCTTCTGTCCACCAAGGTGTCCTCTTTCTCTTGTTCCCAAGTCGGAATTCACCGCATGCTTCTGCAGCAGCTGTCTTTATGATGTCCTTGAATTTAAGCCACATGGTTTCCAAGTCATCAGGTTGTTCTTCTGTGTTTCTCACTGCTGTAGCAATAAGCCCCTGATATCTGGTCTTAATTTCTGGCTCTTTCAGCTTGTAGGTCTTAATGCTCATGTTTTCCGTTCGTTTACTTGGTTTCTTGCGTGGTGCTGGGCAGTTCCTAGGCTGAGCAACTCTTCCACCTGCAGGAAATCAGGATAACACTCAGAAAGAGTGAGCTTCACTTTAAATATTGTCGTGGTTGTAACTACAGACATGAAAGCTCTACCCTGTGGTGTAAGCTTTTAAAATGGGGGAGCTATGTCGTATCCTGGCCAGTTGAATGAAGATCATCATATAATTCAGTAAAGTGGAAGCTAATTCCACTGAATAGCCCATCCAGAAAAATAAAAACTTATAACCACCACTCAAACTAAAAGAGAATCTTATAAGGATGATATATGACATAAATTTGTACACTAAAGTGAAATCTACAGTCCAGGGACAGTGATTATAGATTTATAAAATAAAATAATTGATCTTATCTTGTTGCTTTTAACCTACCATGCATTATGGAAAAGTACATTCCATATTAGTTATTTAATGTTGTAAATATTATTTGACTTCTTTTTGAGAATTCCTGACCGAAAAAATAACTCGGTAGAGGACAAAATAAATTGTAAATAATTTCAGTCAGTCTTGCTTAATAATTCTTATTAAGTTAATGTTCTGTATTTAGATTTATTACATATAATTAATTCAATATTTCCCTAGATAGCTAGCCATTAACTTACTTACTTACTTAGTCGTTCCCCTTCTACCGTGAGGTGTAGAGGTTTGGAAGAGAGAGCGCCAGACCATTCTATCAGCTGTCTTCTTCCTGGCCTGGTTCCATTCTAGTCCTCGGTCCTTCAAAGATTGTCTAATGTTGTCCTCCCAGCGGACTCTGGGTCGTCCTGGAGGTCTGGATCCCTGGCTCTTTGTTTCCCATGCTTGTCGTGGTAGCCGATCTTCTCCCATTCTGCAGACATGGCCAAACCATCTTAGTTGGGACTGTTCTATTTGGGTCTGCAGCGGATGGGATTTTAGGCCTTGACGGATCGTCTGGTTGCGGACCATGTCTCTTCTTGTTACTTCAACCACTTTCCTCAGATACCTCATTTCTGAGGTTTGGATCTGGCTTTTGTGGGTTGTAGTCATTGCCCACGACTCGCATCCATATGTCAAGACTGGGACATAGGTGGAGCGGTATACAGCCATCTTCGTTTTCTTACCAACCTCTTTCTTGCTGAGGAATCCACGATTTATGGCCTGAAAAAGTCTCCCAGCCGCTGCTTTTCGAGTGGCCAACTCTTCTTTGATGCCTCCCTTTCGGTCTATAATAGCTCCGAGATATTTAAAGTGGTCGACCTGCTCCAGGACCTGTTCTCCCAACTTAATCTGATGTTTTCTTTCTTCTCGTGATATCACCATGGATTTTGTTTTAGAGCTGCTTATGACCATCCCTCTCTTCTCCAGCTCTTCCTTCCAGACTTGCAGGTTGGATTGGAGATGTGCCTCTGATTTAGCAATCAGGGCAACATCATCAGCAAATGCCAGCTCCGAAATATAGACCTGTCTCATCTTCCAGTACCCCACTGAATACTTTCTTGTTCTCTCCTTACATGCCTTGATGACATCGTCCATAAGGAGTATGAAGAGGTAAGGTGATAGGATATCACCTTGTCTTACACCAGTGGTGGTCCTGAACTCTTCTGACTTATGGTTTGCTGTCCTCACATAATTTCTGCAAGACTTGTAGAAGCTCTGTATAGCATGAATCAGAGGTGCTGGAATATTCTTCCTTGCCAAACAGTCCCAAAGTTTGCTCCAGGGGACCCTGTCAAACGCCTTTTCCAGATCTATGAAACAAAGATGGATCTCACTCTTATACTCAAGGGCCTTTTCACTCAGCTGTCTGAGTGTGAAGATTAGGTCTTGAGTACTTCGGTTTGCTCGGAATCCGCACTGGACCTCATCCAATTGTGGCTCAGCTAGGCGTCGGAGTCTCTGCTCTAGGATTCTAGAGTAGATTTTACCAGGGACACTGAGAAGGGATATGCCTCTATGGTTTCCACATTGTCGATTGTCACCCTTTTTGAAAATTGGTGTTATGATGGCAATCTCCCAATCCTTTGGTATGGTCTTGTTGCACCATGCTGCCTGTAGGACCTTTAAGAGTAATAGGTCGCCTGATGCTCCCATGTACTTAACCATTTCTGGTGTTATACCATCATGCCCTGCTGCTTTGCCCATCTTGATTTTCTCTAGTGCTGCCCTCAGTTCTTCCATCTTTATGTCATCTTCACCATCATTGGTTTCCTCTTCTGTGCTAGTGGTTATCATTTCTGATGCTTCACCATGCTCACCATCCAGGAGTTCTGAGAAATATTCTTTCCATCTTTCCATTACTTCCTTCGGGGCAGTAAGCAATTTGCCTTGCTTGTCCTTTATAAATTTGAGAGGGCATTGTTTTTCTTTCCTCATGTTCTTTAGGGTCTTATAGAACAATTTCTGGTTTTCTTGTGCATCTTTTTCTAGCTTTTCTCCAAATTCTTCCCAGGACTTCTGTTTTGCTGCTAGCACTTTGTTCTTTGCTTCTGTTCTGAGTGTCACATATTCTCTATATTTTTCCATTTGTCCTGTTGTGTTTTTAGCTCCTAAGTATTGTTTCCATGCCATTTTCTTCTCTCTTATTTTCTCTTTGACTTCCTCTGTCCACCAAGGTGTCCTCTTTCTCTGGTTCCCAAGTCGGACTTCACCGCATGCTTCTGCAGCAGCTGTCTTTATGATATCCTTGAATTTATTCCAGAGGGTTTCCAAGTCATCAGGTCGTTCTTCTGTGTTGCTCACTGCTGTAGCAATAAGCCCCTGATATCTGGTCTTAATTTCTGGCTCTCTCAGCTTGTAGGTCCTAATGCTCATTTCTCCTGCTCGTTTACTTGGTTTCTTGCGTGATGTTGGGCAGTTCCTAGGCTGAGCAACTCTTTCAGTTGTTCGTTTGATTGTTAGCAGGTAGTGATCACTTCCAATCTCTGGCCCCCTCCAGACTCTTGCATCTCGGACATATCTGAATGAGCTTCTCCGAACAATGGCATAGTCGATCACTGACTTCTCATTCTTGGTTGGTTCACATCTAGTGTATGCATGTATGCGCTTATGGGGGAACTTTGTGTTTGTAATGATCAGATTCTGCTCACTGCAGAATCTAAGGAGTCGCTTTCCATTGTCATTGAGAGTATCTTCTCCATATCTTCCGATAACTCCACCCCATCTAGCATGGTCATTTCCAACTCTGGCATTAAAATCTCCGAGCATAATAACTTCATCTAGGCAGTCATCCACTGTCCTTTGAAGCAGCTCGAAGAATTCCTCCTTGACCTCTGCTCTCTCATCCTCATTTGGCCCATACACTATGACCAGGTTGACTATGGTTTCTCCTTCTTTTAGTTTTACAACCATAATGCGCTCCGAGACAAAGTTCCATCCCTTGATACTATCTTTTTGATTTTGGGCCACAATGCAACCCACGCCCCCTTTAGCTCTTTCAGATATGGGTACACCACTGTAGAGCAACGTGTTGCCATCGAGATCCATGACTCCTTGTCCTTTTTTCTTCGTTTCCGTTATAGCCAGGATTTCTAGTTTTGCTTTCTTCATCTCTTCCACCAGCTCCTCTTCCTTCCCATTTATACTTCTTGTGTTCCAAGTTCCATAAGTCGTAGTCCGTAGTCCGTTCCAGTTCGTCGCCTTTAGAATCAGTCCGGTTTTCTCTCTTGTAGTTCGCGTAATCATGATTTAAAGCAAACAGGTGATTGGCCTGTTGTGCCTTTGCATGGTGGAGGGGCTGCCTCCTTACGGCCTCCATGCAGGCCGCCCTCCTCCTTTTTCATCCGGGCTTGGGACCGGCATTGGCGGAGTTGCTAGCCATTAAACAAAGGTTTATTTATTAATCAATGTGGGATCTAGAGAGGTAGCAGATAGATCTTCAGTACCCCACACTATCATCATACTTGAAGATTTACATAGCTTGACCCCACTATTGATGTCGATACACCCTTGCTCTTTTCAGAGAAGGGGGTATTTCTTATAAGACCAGTCTCTTATCTGGCACTATCCTGGTATTATCTGATACACCTTTGTGTCCAGGAAAGTCTATATTTTAATAACATCCAAACCTCTCGCGACAATGAGTACGTCGTTCACGTTCTCTTACATCTCTCATGAGACAATTCTTTTACTGTTGGCTACCATCATCTTAATGTGATAGGGTGGGCGAGATGATGATGATGATGAAGAGTACGTCTTTGACGTTCTCTTGCATCTCTCATGAGCCAATTCTTTTACGGTTGGCTACCATCATCTTAATGTGATGGGGTGGGCGAGATGATGATGATGAGTACGTCTTTCACGTTCTCTTGCATCTCTCATGAGCCAATTCTTTTACTGTTTGTTACCATCATCTTAAGACAGAGAAGGATCTAATGGATGTATTTTATAAAGACTATATGGACAAGTCACCCGTGTGTTACCGGGGCCCGAAAGGGGAGCAAAGAATAGTAACACTGTCCCCTGCCAAGCATGTCGTAGAAGGCGACTAAGGAGGGTTGGGCATGGGGCCGGTTACCCCATCCTGTAAAAAAAATTTAAACCACAAAAAACTTCAACAAATATGGACAAGTCAAATAAAGAAAATAAAACACAGCCATCCAAGACAGGGGAAGGTCCTCTCGCGGGGAGGCGTATGATGCAACACAGAGAAAGCCGAAAGGAGTCTGTGTTGCTGACTAACCTTCTTTCTTCTAGGAGAACTTCCAGATTTGGCACCTGGAATGTTCGGACATTGAACGAACAAGGGAAAGTGGCACAAGTAGCAGCAGAAATGAGGGAATACAAAATCGAGGTTCTGGGAATGTGTGAAACAAAGTGGAAGGGGGTAGACAGGAAGAAACTCATCACAGGTGAATTGGTGCTGTCCTCAGGACACGAAGACGAAAGTTCACACCACAGTGAAGGGGTAGCTCTTATGTTATCTAAAGAAGCACAGAAAGCACTCATTGAATGGGAAGCTGTGGGACCCAGAATAATAACAGCTATTTTCAAAACAGCTAAAAAGAAAATTCATGTCAATGTCATCCAATGTTATGCACCAACTAATGACAAAGAAGAGTCTGTGAAAGAAGCATTTTATACTAAACTACAGGAAATTATGGATAAAGTAAAAAGAAGAGACATCACAATTTTGATGGGTGACATGAATGCAAAGATAGGTACAGTCAACACCGGATTTGAAGAAGTCATGGGAAAACATGGGCTAGGAGTAATGAATGAAAATGGAGAACTATTCGCAAACTTCTGTGCTTCAAATCAACTGGCTATAGGAGGAAGCATGTTTCCACATAAGAGAATACACAAGGCAACATGGATATCACCAGACCATAGAACAGAAAATCAGATCGATCATATATGCATAAAGAAGAAGTTTAGATCATCATTGCAGGATGTAAAGGTATATAGAGGAGCAGATGTGGCATCAGATCACCATCTTCTGATAGCCAAAGTAAAAATGAAACTCAAGAGATATGCAACAATGCAAAATTATAGACAACAGTTTAATGTAGGACAGCTAAGAAATCAAGAAACAAGAGACAAATTTGCGGTCACAGTATCCAACAAATTCCAAGTGCTCCAACAGCTGGAAGATGTAGAGAATACAGAAGACTATTGGCAGCAGGTCAAAACGGTATGGAAGGAGACATGTGAAGAAATACTGGGGAAAAGGGAAAGACAACAAAAAGCATGGATAACAACAGAAACCATCAATAAGATAAAAGATAGAAAAAACAAGAAAGCAGAGTTAAACACAAGCAAAACCAGAAGTTCCAAAGCCAAGGCTCAAGAAGTGTACACAGAAGCAAACAAAGAAGTAAAAAGAAGTATCAAAAGAGACAAGAGGAAGTATATTGAGGAGTTGGCAAGAGAGGCAGAAGATGCTGCAGCCAAAGGAAATATGAGAGAACTGTATAGCAGCACAAAGAAGCTAACAGGGAAATACAAGCAAACAAGTTGCCTCATAAAAGATAAGAATGGGAAACTGCTCAGCAATATACAAGAGCAAATGAAGAGGTGGACAGAATATTTTGGGGACCTTCTCAATAGACCAGCTCCACAAAACCGCCGGACATCCAGCCAGCAGAAGAAGAGCTACAAATTAACGGTGAAAGACCAACGAAGGAAGAAATAAAGAAAGCCATAAAGCTTCTAAGAGATGGAAAAGCGTCTGGACCTGATGGCATTCCAGCAGAGGCCATCAAAGCAGATATCGACACGGCTACAGAGATGTTATATAAATTACTTGGTAAAGTCTGGGAAAAAGAAGAGATACCAGCAGAATGGAAGGAAGGATATCTGGTTAAGTTGCCTAAGAAGGGAAATCTACAAGAGTGCACAAATTATAGAGGAATAATGTTACTATCAGTGCCAGGAAAGGTATTGAACAGGATTATCCTTGAGAGATTAAAGGAGTCCATAGACAAGAAATTGAGAGATGAACAAGCAGGTTTTCGACAAAACAGATCATGTACAGACCAGATAGCCACTTTGAGAATAATAGTTGAACAAAGTCTGGAATGGAATTCACCACTATACATCGGATTTGTGGACTACGAAAAAGCATTTGACAGTGTGGACAGAGAATCACTTTGGAAATTGATGAGGCATTATGGAGTTCCCCTGAAAATCATTAATTTAATAAAGAAAACCTATGAAGACATGACGTGCAGAGTTCTTCATGAAGGACAGCTTACAGAACCATTTGGGATAAGAACAGGAGTGCGACAGGGATGCCTCTTGTCTCCATTTCTTTTCTTGCTGGCAATAGATTGGGTTATGAGATCATCGACAACACACAACAGAAATGGAATCCAGTGGACTCTGACTAAGCAGTTGGATGATCTGGATTTTGCTGATGACTTGGCTCTCCTGTCCCATAACCGTAATCAGATGCAGGACAAATTGAAAACACTCGATGAGAGGTCACAGCAATTGGGTCTGAAAATACACAGGGAAAAGACAAAAATAATGCGAATAAATGCAGGTAATGAAAACAGGGTTGAACTTGAAGAAACGCCAATACAAGATGTAGAATCATACACATATCTTGGCAGTAATATAGACAAAGTTGGAGGGACAGACAGCGATATCAAAATAAGAATACAAAAAGCAAGAGGAGCTTTCATTGCATTGGGAAATATATGGAGATCAAGAGAAATAGGATCCAACACGAAAATAAGAATCTTCAACTCAAATGTGAAGTCAGTCCTATTGTATGGCTCGGAGACATGGAGAACAACAAAGACAACAACCAAAAAGCTACAGACTTTCATAAATGGGTGCTTGCGTAGAATAGAGGGATTGGAATGGTATGACAAGGTTACCGGTGTGGAACTGATGACAAGAGCTGGACAGGTGCCAGTGGAGCAAGAGATGAGAGGAGGACGATGGCGATGGATGGGACACGCGCTAAGGAGACCTGTTGATAGCGTTGCAGGGCAGTCCTTGTTCTGGAACCCCCAGGGCAAGAGAGGCAGAGGGGGACCAAGAGGTGCGTGGAGAGGAGAGTTGGAAACAGAGGTGAAAATGATGAGGAGAACGTGGAAAGAACTTGAGATGATGGCACGTGACAGGAGGACTTGGCATGTGTTTGTTGAAGGCCTATGCTCCTTTGGGAGTGGAGGGTTATGAATGAATGAAATGAATGAATATGGACAAGTAGAAGAAATGCTAGGACTGAATAACAGTAATTTCACAAAGTCACTGCTTATATTAACTTTCAAAGGACGACAGGCCAGTATTCGGGACCGAATTTCATTGCCGTTTGAGACGGGGGCCCATGTTTCAGGGCACGTACGTTTGAACTAAGTTGTTGTATGGATTCGTCCGACTTTTGTATGTTTTTATTTCACTTTCAGTTTCCCTTACAGCTGTGTATAACTTTACCATACTTTAAAAAACAAAACCTTGAAAAGAAGTGACCTTTAAACTTTAAAACTCTATGAAAACTCAAAATGTCAGAAAATTCCAAATATAGGAACACTGCCCCCGTCCTTAAAGAGTGAATCACTTCCTAGCAAAATCGTTGCATCTACTCTCTGGCGTGTGGTCTCTGTGATGAAAACAGGAATAAATCCCGAGCTTTAATTAACAAGGCGAGTCTTTACAGTCGAAAAGTTCGCCCATAAGAAATTTAATTTCAGGCTTAGTTCATTTTGTAAACCAATCACCACTGCATGGTGTTTTGATTCGTATCATCCACTTACGCGTCTATTATCATTTGGGAAGAGTTGTTTATTTGAAATAGATCAATAAACAACCTTAGATAATAGATTTACAGATGATACAGTTTTGTTAGCTGAAAGTGATCAGGAATTATAAGAACTGGTGAAGCAAGTAAACAGCATAAGTCGTGAATATGAACTGGACACTGGCATTGAAAAAACGGAAACTATGATAATTAGCAAAACAAACGATAAGACAACATTAAAGATAAAAACAAATTAAAATTTATAGACCAGCCTAAGAGGTTCTCATATCTTGGTCATATAATCGCAGAAAACAGCTGATATGAAACAGAAATCAGGAAGAAAATAGGAATGGCCAAAGCTATATTCAACACCATGAGACAAATACTAACACTCTAAACAATTAGCTTAAGAATTAAAACTCATTCGTCTTTGTCTTCTTCTTCATCGTTCGTCAAATTAAAACTGAGAATCATCAAATGTCATATATATGTATTCTTCATGAACGTATGGTGTAAAGAAATGGACAGTTAACAAACAATTGGAAGAAAGAATAGAGGCGTTGAGATGTGGATGTCTAGACGATTGGGAATGAGAAGACATCAAATAAAGAGGTCCTAGAAAACCTAGAGATGTACATGAGCTATCAAGGCAACGGACGGAAGACGCCGAAGATCCATTGCTGTTGACTTTCGTGTGCAGATGGTTCTTGTGATGATGATAATAGACAAGTGGTGCCTCTGACAGTTTAAAAAACGCGGCATTATGGGAGATAACAAAGAATTTGAGCACGTAATTATTGTCAAGGGAAATAAAAAATAAATTTATTAAAAAGCAAAGGGAAAAATTTTTTTCTTAATATTTTTCTTATTATTTTGAAATTTGAAAAAAAGCGTATAACTGCTTCTGTAATTGTTAAACTTCTTTACACAAAGGAACAAACCTTATGTATTTTATAAGAAAATAATTTACTACCGTTTTGTTTTAATAAAACAAAGAAATAAAAATTTTAGGTAGTTAAACTTTTTCAACCAGTCTTTAGTTTTAGTATTAGAACTAGTCTTTCAGCTTACAGCTTTAATCAGTATTGTCTGCATCCACACTGTACGTGTTCGAGAAGTCTTCGCAGTTGGTGATGTAAATATCTGGCCTTTGGCTAGGATCATGTGTCTAGACGAAGGGACCTGTAGTGACATTTATGTCATGAGGTCCTTTGTGTAAGAACATAGAAGACCACTACAATGACACATGGTGTCATTGGGTCTTCGTGTGTTGGGACATGTGGTCTTGACCAGAGCCGGGTTTGGGGCGGGGACAATGCGACCTCATGCGAGGAAAAAATATGCGACCTCAAGCGAGGAAAAAAAAAAAAAAAGTTTCTAGACACAGGGACCAGTACAGTGACATTCATGTGTCATTAGGTCCTTTGTGTGAGAACACAGAAGATCACTACGGTGACACATGTTGTCATTGGGTCTTCTTGTGTTGGGACATGTGGTCTTGACCAGAGCCGGATTTGGGCGGGCATAATGCGACCTCATGCGAGGAAAAAAATATGCGACCTCAAGCGAGGGAAAAAAAAAAGACATTCATGTGTCATTAGGTCCCTTGTGTGAGAACACAGAGGATCACTACAGTGACACAGTTTGTCATTGGGTCTTCTAGTGTTGGGACATGTGGTCTTGACCAGAGCCGGGTTTGGGGTGGGTGCCAATGCGACCTCATGCGAGGAAAAAAAAAATCAGTGCTCAGGCAAGCACGCATTTCAAACGCTACCCACACTGGAAATTCAACAACACTTTACTCCAAAACAAAAAGACATACACGGAACATATGACTCAACTCATCCTTACATACGCAACTGATGTGCCAACAGAAAACATACATCATCATCAGTTGCCATCTCCACAACGAAGGTTGGCTGTAATGGATCTCCAACGTCTTCTGTCTCTTGTCTTGGTGGTACACTCTGATAGACTCTTTCCCGTCCATCTCTTGATGTTATCTTCCCACTTATAGCGCTGTCTTCCCCTTGCACGTTTGCCTTCAACTCTCCCTTCTGTTATGATCTTCTGCAAGGTGTTATGCCTTTTTATGTGGCCAAAGTATTTTAGCAGAAACATACAACACCACTGGGAAATACTAAAAAATACAATACGTGAACGAACGCAGTTAATGTCAGCTAGGATACACAAGGATAGGATAAAACAAGAGAAACTAGTAGAGGATGCAATAATGCTCACAAAACAAACAGACAGAAATTCACCCAGCATCCTCACATTAGAAGACCAGCTACAACAATACAAGCACCATAGGTTTCAGGGCGCCCTACTACGGACGAAACTGAACACAATCACACAAGAAACACCCAGTAAACAATACATGACAATAGAACAAAACATACAACGCTGCAGACAGGTAGGGCAAATAGTAGATCTAGACGGAACCACACAGACAGAAACACAAAACATAGTACAGGCTTTTGAAGATTACTACAGAAACCTGTACACAGAAGAAAACGTCCAGTCACGCATACAAGACACATTTATGCACTTTACAAAGAAACTATCAGATGACGACAAGCAAGGTCTAGATGCCGAGCTGACACTTACAGACATAACACTCGCAATAAACACTATGCAAAAAGACAAATCACCAGGGCCAGACGGACTCACAGCAGAATTTTATCAACACTTTTTCCCATCCTAGGCCCCCTTCTATTAAAAGTATACACAGAAGCTTTCGAGAACAAAGAACTCCCGCCAAGCTTGAACATGTCATACATCACTCTCATACCTAAAGACAACGCAGACAAAACACTCCTTAAAAACTACAGACATATATCTCTCTTAAACATAGACTACAAAATTTTAACAAAAACGCTAACAAACAAACTAAAACCTTTCATGACCACCCTCATACATGAAGACCAGCAGTGTAGCGTCCAACACAGAAATATTCACCAGCACACACATTTCATCAGAGACATAATCACCTACACACACGAGAAAGATTGTCAGTCGTCAATCTTATCTCTCGATCAAGAGAAAGCTTTTGATCGAATATCACACTCATACCTTCACAAAACATTACTACATTGCAATATAGGTGAACATTTTAGGAAATGGATTGAAATCCTTTATGCGAAGCCCGAAAGCAAGGTTTTGGTGAATCACACTATTACCAACACTTTCAGGCTAACGCGATCCGTGAGGCAGGGGTGTAGTCTCTCCCCCCTACTCTACGTTCTAGCACTAAAACCCATGCTGGAAAAAATTAGAAAGGTCAGCTCTATTAAGGGCACCTTTATACCAGGGAAAGGCGAGCAGAAGTTGATTGCTTATGCAGACGACACCACCTTTTTCCCACCAAACGACAGGTCTATTGCAAACATTCTAAACACATTCACAGACTTTTGTAAAGGTAACGGTGCTAAAGTCAACGTACAGAAATCAACAATAATGGGCATAGGCAAATGGAAAAACAAAACAGACTTTCCATTTGGGCTTGTACCAACAAACAACATCAAAATCTACGGCATCACTTTTCCTTCACACCCAAGCCGCACTCACAAAGACACATGGCAGAACCTAGCAACACAAATGACAGACATGCTACATAGATACAAATTCAAAACCACAACAATTTTTGGACGAAGCACGATTGTAAACACTTATGTCATTCCCAAATTACTATACGTAGCCACAGTTTTTGACCCCCCGAAACAGACTATTACAGACATAAACAAACAGATCAGAAGATTTATTTTTAGTCACACAATCTACAGCATAAAACATAAGACACTTATACAAGAAAAGAAACAGGGAGGGATTGCACTCCAGGACATACAGACAAAGATCCAAGCACTTAGAATCAAACACGTAGGGAATATCATCAAACATCCAGAACAACACGTGCTAGCACACTATTACGTGGGGCTTAGACTCACCAGAATGAGACCACTAAACAACTCAACGCCACACCATTTCGGCCCACTACCATCATTTTACAAGTCATGCATACAAGCCATTCACGGACACGACAACTTAATTCACCAGAAAACAAATGCAATCTACAAACACTTAGTCAAGCTACAAGCACCCCCGCTACATCTCAGGATCAAAAGGGGACAGAAATACTTCAAGACAAATTATACTGACACTTTCACCAACTTACACAACCCTCACATCACTGCCAAGGCAAGAGAAGTTACCTTTAGACTCATATACAACATGACACCCACAACAGAAAGACAAGCTCACAGATCCAAACAAACATCACAGTGCCAGCTGTGCAAAACACGCATTCAAGAAACCGAAGATCACATTTACTACACGTGCAATACAATCATACCTATGAGGAAAGGATTGCAGGATATAATTGCATCACATATACACAACAACGTTGACTTTTACAAATCTATTTTTCTTAACACGCTCCCAAGATCAACTCCCGAAACACATACAAAACTTCTCATTTTATTGTCACAATATAGATATCTCATTTGGAGTTTTAGGAATTTAGCAGTTTTCAAATACCGCCATTTTAATCCACATATACCTTTACAGGTATTTTTGCAAAAAGCACTGACAATTTCACCTGATTTTAATGTACAGCGGAGCAACACTCCTCCGCTCTCTTCATCTTAATTCCCTTCTTCTCTTCATGTACCGGTAAGTACGGGCTAGCCTCTTGAAAGGCGACTCAGAAGTGTGTTCAACTGTTACAAGTTGAAGCCTGCACGACTGAGAATAAAGCAATCCGTAACACATACCGACCTTACTCCTACCCGGGACCTTCAATAGTGTCTCTCCCGCCCCATTCTGCCTGTCTTCTTGATGCGTTTTTCCAACGCAGACCGACCACTATTCCTGAAACTGGGGTCTTTCATAGCTCTCTATTCTCCCCGCACCGCTTATTGTATTGTAAAAGTAAATTTAAATTTGTGAATGCATGTGTATACAATTTGCTAATGTAGGCGCGCTAGTTTTTCTTTTCTATATACCATGTATATGTACTTTTATAAATTGTTTAGAAATGTACAAGTTTTGGTTTTTTTTATTGGAAACAAAACACAAATCATAAAATTTGTTTACAGAACCACCAATTGGAAAAATATGAGAAAATGGTATCTGTGAAAAGTATGATTGACAACTTTGTAATGCCGTTTTTGTTTCTGGAAACGCTTCAATGTGTAACACAATTTTTGGTACAAATACGTTTGTGTAGGAGTGGATGCAGAATTTCCAGGTTTCACCTGCGCTCTTGGTGTGGGTGTGTGCGTGGTTCACATTTGTGGTTTTAAAGTCTAAATTATATTGTTTTGAACGTAAAAAATGAATTTTTGCACGAATATAGATATGTTTTCAATCCTGGGATTCACCCCCCCCCCTTCCCTATTTCACCTTGGAATTATTAATGGACACAGTCTAATTCACGTGAATGTACAGAAATGCCCAACTTTAGTATTTTACTTTCCAAACCTTGTATTTACAGTTTATGAATGTATTTTGTTGTATGTTGTAAATTGAACTTGTTTTAGAATTTCAAATTGGATATGCTTTAGGGAACATGATTACAAATTACCCCTTGTACCTTTCTCGAAATGACAGTGTGCCTAGCCGACTTTATGGCTCTAGGTTGTGTGCTCAACTTGCCAAGGAGAAAAAAAACGTAACGCAGCACACAATTGGCGATATGCTTTCAACCCGGTGGCATTCAATATCTCGCCATGGAAAAATTTTCAAGTAACCTTTGTCCTGTCAGCCAAACTCTCCAAATAAAGCATCCAAGGCTTCTTTGTTTCCGAAAACCAGCTTGTACCGGCTTATCTTCAGAATACAGTCCTACCTTTCCTTTCACCGTGTGCGTGCACGCGTGCGATTTTTATTTATCGCCTTTCTCCCAAAGTATGTCATACTAAGAGGCTTCCATTAATATTAGTATCTAAAGGAATGTAATGAATATGGGTTTCTTAGAATATGTATGTATATGGTTAGACATACGTGCACCAATACTACATATCCTGTTTCTTTTTCTTCTCACACTTGTCTCTCGGGATTTATACATACCAATCCCTTGTCACAAACACATAAATTCTGCCACTTGGGTTTGCATGTGTACAAAAGTACTTGCGAGAACAGAAGAGTTTTGATTTTACATGTAACCCTTTTATCATGTTTCCTTTGTGTGAAATGCTCATGATTTTAAATTGAAAACTTGTCAATGTAATTTCATTCTTACTTGTTGTAAAATGTACACTGATTTGTAAATTGAAATGAAAGCAAATAAAGTTTCACTAAAAAAAAAAAAAAAAAATCTGTTCTTATCACCCCCTTTCCCCCTTATTTCACTTTGGAATTATTAATAGTCACAGTCTAATTCATATGAATGTACAGAAATGCCCAACTTTAGTATTTTACTTTCCACACCTTGTATTTACAGTTTATGAATGTATTTTGTTGTATGTTGTAAATTGAACTTGTTTTAGACTCACTGTCTTCCTTTTCGTGACAGTGTGTGCTGAGCCCTCGCGGCTACTCAGCGTTGTGCAACACATACTGACCACCCTCTTTAAAACTTGGTCTTTCAAGCTCCCCTCTTTTCCCGGCCCGCCTATCGAGCCTTTAAGGCATCTATTGTTTTGAAGAACCAGATTGTACTGGCTTACCTTCCGAACGCAGTCTTACATTTCATTTTATTCGGGTGTGTGTGCGTGTGCGATTTTCATTTATTGCACTTCTATTCCATGTATGGCACACTAAGAAGCATTTCCTGATATAAGTACATAAAGAAATGTAATGAATATGAGTTTTTTAAAACATGTATGTATATGGTTATACACACATTCACCAAAATACACACCTTGTTTCTTTTCCTTCCCACCTTTGTTTTTCTAGTGTATTATACATAACCCTGTCTAAAACATATAAACTCATTCTCTTGGGCATGCATGTGTACAAAAGTACTTGCGTGAACAGAGAAGTCTTTATATTGAAATGTAACCCTTTTATCACGTTTTCTTTGTTGTAAAATGCACATGATTTGTAAATTGAAAAATTGTCCATGTACTTTCCATGTATTTCACTTTGTAAAATGTACATTGATGTGTAAATTGAAATGAAAGCAAATAAAGTTCACTTAAAAAAATCAAAACGTCAAAAAAAAAAAAAAAAAAAGTTGGTTCAGTGCTTGAATACTATGAATCAAGGGAAACAATCCAAACGACAACATTATTATTAAGAGGTCATAATTTACAACTCTACATTTCTTTATTTTACATAGTAATTTAAATTATTTAACAGACACTAATGCTTTATGCAAAAAATTTTTTTAAAAATACTACATTTATGAAGTAGTAAAGTAAATCTAATTTAAGTCAATTAAAATAATGTTATTTACTGCATCATAAAATGTTACATTCATATTATTAAAGCACTGAACCCACTGCGGAGAGATTTCTCGATCACCCGGTATAATCCCATAATTTATTTTTAAATGGTAGTTCAATTTTGGCTCGGCATTAACAGCCGACACAACAAACGTTGTTTCACAAATAACTAATGGTTTTCATTTCTAGAATTTTTGTAGGTCGGGCATACCCCTTCAGAACAATATGAGTGATGAAAATTAAAATACTGCTCAAAATCATACAGTAAAGAATAATAAGTGAGATAGACAGCAAAGTCCGAGAACAGCAGTTGTGTTTTAGAGGGAAACTCACCGGGACAAACCTAACTTTCTAAAAACGCACAAGGAAGTCTTTCCCAAACGTATCGCGCATTACACAGATGTTACGAGGGAAGGTCAAAAAGTAATGCCTCCTATTTTTTATGTATGTAAATACTGCATTGGTGTGCAATTTGTAAATTTAGCAGGATTCCTCAAACACTCTTCTGCACTGTATAGCATTACCAACCTGTTTCAGTAACAGGTGGCACCACTGTAACAGTTTAAAAATGGCTGCCAAAGACGTTCGGTTAAAACAACGTTATGTCATAGAATTTCTCACTGCTGAAGGCGAGACCCCAATTCGCATCCACGAACGTTTGAAGAATGTTTATGGAGATTCAACAGTGGATGTTAGCACTGTCCGACGTTGGGTGCATCGATGTGACGAAGCTGAAGTAGGTCAATCCTCAATGGCTGACGCAAAGCGAACTGGCCGTCCGTCTACCGCAGTGACTCCACACAACATTCATCGTGTTGATGGCATAATTCGTGGTGACCGTCGGGTAACACTGGATGAACTTTCTTCCATGTTGTCCATTAGTAAAGGCAGTGTCCAGAACATCATTAAAGACCTGGGTTATTCAAAAGTTTGTGCACGGTGGGTACCCAGAATGTTGACAGGCAGACATAAAGAACAAGGAAAACCATAGCCATCAACCTCCTGCACTGTTATGAAACTGAAGGAGAAGAGTTTTTATCAAATATTGTGACAGGTGATGAGACTTGGGTTCATTTGTTTAAATCAGAATCCAAGAGGCAGTCAATGGAATGGCATCACACAACATCGCCGACAAGAAAGAAATTCAAAAGTTCACCATCTGTAGGGAAAGTTATGGCCTCCGTGTTTTGGGATGAGAAGGGTGTGATTCTTCTCGACTTCTTGGAACAGGGAAACACGGTGAATGCAGACCGTTACATTGAAACTTTGAAGAAGCTTAGAGGTCGTCTTCGGCGACTTTACCCATTAAAAGATCAGAGAACTGCACTACTGTTGCACGATAATGCCACGCCACACATTGCTAAACGCACCATTGATGCGATTGCAGAATTTGGCTGGACGTTATTACCACATCCCCCTTACAGTCCCGATCTTGCACCTTCTGACTTCCATCTGTTTGGACCACTGAAAGAAGATCTTTGCGGACATTGTTTTGAGGACACCGAGACCCTTAAACGCGCCGTACGCCAGTGGTTTCGGAAAAAGAACACACATTTTTACCGTGCGGGGATACATGCCCTTGTGAGAAGATGGACAAAAACTGTAACAAATAACGGAGACTACATTGAGAAATAAATTTTTGAAGTTCAGACTCGGGGCTACATTTCAATGTGAATTTTATCTGTTTTCTTGCCTATTGAATGAAATTAAAAATTACGAGGCATTACTTTTTGACCGTCCGTCGTAAATAAAGAATATTAGTGTATTTTTCTATCATGAACACACATAGGCTATTACCAGTTAATTTTGCGGTAATATGTCTCTCTGTGTTAAATCATGTGTTTGCACGGGTTTTCACTTATATTGATCGCTACATATTTAATACGTCACCAGTTGTTAATGACGTAACGCGTTCTGCACTAATTTATGCTAACGGCTAAGATTCTTGGCCTTTCGTGATCTGTGGTCTTCATGGTAAGACGTATTGTATTCAAGCTCCTTATATATTGCGGAGGAAGAGTTCCAAGTGGCATGTTATATTCTTTGAAGGCCGGCACTATTATTACTAAGATGAATCAGAACTTAGCGAGAAGTCCGTGATAACTTACGAAATACAGTATTCAAGTATAATTTTACTTCCACATTGTCTGACCCACATTACTTGGGTGGATTTCACCTCTAGTACAGCGGCCAGAAATGTATGGTTGAGACGAGACTGTTGAATGATTCGACGATAATACATGTACAATATGCCATGCCATTTCTATGATGTCGTTATCTCTGATGTACATTAAACGTAAGGATATTTTGTGAACCCTCCACCTGACGGCTTGGGTTCTTCAACCATTGATGTCATGTATGTTTTCACCCGTCTCCATTCGTGTTATTAGTACGATGCATGTACCTTAGATGATCTTCGTTCTATGTTCAACTTACTTATTATTGCAAGAAGAAAACTCCATTTGTAACAATAGACTAACCAGAGGTACAGAGACGAAACTCGTGGATGCTTAAAAACATTAAGAACCATGAGACCACATCAATCTATGTAGATATTAACTCATGTACATATCGAGATATAGGATATATGGTAGATACATATATATGCATGTGCAAACGGATACACAAGTATGTATATACAATTTTATATCTCTCTACTTCTCCAAGACATCCTTTCTATCCGCAGGATTTTTATCCTCACCACTTTTCTACTCTTTGCTTTTCACACATCTTTAAAATACACAACCACATCCTCTCGTCCAATAGGCCCTTTTATCACTTATCGTTTTTCATCTTCTTCCCGAGTTCTGTACATTTCATTTCTTATGCAGCAACATTCCATGTATCAATCAACCTTCCTCCCACCCACACAGATGCTCAAGGACTTTTCTTCCTTCCCAGAACTGACTACAACTTTTCTTTGCAGTAGTAAGAGAACTGCATACTCTGTTTTTATTTATGTAAACAGTTAAGAAGGTAATGTTTTGGTTTCAATGGCGCACACTTTTTTGGACCCAACTCTATACTCTTTAGTTTAACCTTATTGTCATTAAATATAAACGGATTAACAAATAAACTAAACTCTCTGGTAAAGCTAATTAAAAATACCAACCTGATTTTTTTTTTTTCCTTCAAGAAACTAGAGTCGTTTCAGACTTCCGGGCCAAACAAATCATAACAAAATTAGGATTAAGACACGGATCGTTTAGTGTAGGGACATCACACAGGTGTTGCGATCTTACAAACATCAGAAGACTGGGAAAAAACACACCATAACATAGACACCAATGGCAGATTAGTGTCTGTTCAAATACACAATAAACAAAGCGAACAAGACACATACACATTAGTCAATATATACTCTCCAAGCCAAAGAACAAACCAGCCAGATTTATTTTTTGGTGAACTCTCTGACGTTTTGTCCCTACACCAGCGGTTTTCAAGCTTTTTGAGTCCATGGCTCCCCTGACCAACTACATTCTTTCTGCGGATCCCCTGTGGGATACTGGTAAAAACTCGACATTTAGCCTAACTTTTTTTTTAGCAGGAGTCCTTTGGAAAGGCTTTTAAACAATGTAATTTGTTAATGTAATTTTTTTTAAAAACGCAATTGGACAATCTGTGGAAAAATTACACGTACTAGAAAAAATATACACAAAGCGCACTTTGAAAACCCTCACTATAAAAAAAAAAAAAAAAACAGCACAGATAAAGTAGTTTCTTTCTAACATTTTTTAAATTTTTGTCTGAAAATCATTCACTGATATACTGCACTCATGATTCAATCTCCATAACAAAAACCTTGCACAGTAAAACTTAAAAAAAAATGTGATACGTAAAGTACCAGTCACCTCAGTGGGAAACATGAGCTTGCTTGTTGTTACACAGCTGGTCAAATCTTGGCACCAATTGAGATACAGCTACTCTCATTTCCTTCTCCACATCAAGTCTTGATCTGAACTTGGTTTTTATGACAGCTTCTGCTGAAAACCCAGCCTCGCAGAGATAGGAGGTTGCAAACGAAATTAATATCTTCAGTGCTCTCTTGCTCAAGCTTAGGAACTCCGGTTTTACTGAATATCAACATTTTGGCAATGCCATGGATGGAAACTTCGCTTGTAGTGAAGAGTCTGATGAAAGTTGCATCAGTTCTTCCTCTTCTGCAGTACAGAAGCCCGAAGGAGCATCACTACTGAACCCACTGAAACCTGTCAAAGTTTTCAGGAAAGTATTTTTCAAAATGAACACTGAGTTGAGATAAGTGTCCTTGAATTATAGAAACAATATCTGCACTAAAATCTATTTCATTGTCTGTAATAAACTGCTGCAAACCTGGAAAGTAGTCCATTTCTCCTCCTTCATTGGTTTTTCTCTTCGGGGAAGCGGGACTTCAAAAGCTAGCCAACATCAAACGTGAAATTTCTCAGGGGTCATGCAGGTTGACAAACACCAAAAATGAAACTTCCCACAGCTCTGTGTTTTCATTACAGCTACATACGAAGAAAATCCACGCCCACCCACGGCGCCCTGACCGTAAGTCATGGCGACCCAGGGCGCCGCGGCCCACAGGTTGAAAACCTCTGCACTGCACTATATAGGAAGGAACATAATTTTAGGAGGGGATTTTAACTGTGTTTTGTCTTACCTTGATATTGCCGGTCGAACCTTACAAACACAGAACCTATGTGTAACTAGGGATCAGCTAGGTATCTCAGTTGAAGATATTAAAGACTATATTAGAAGAGCATGCTCTAAATGATGCATACAGAAGTGTTGAACTAAATAATAGATGTTACACTTACATAGATAAAACACACCCGGGTTTACGACGAGCATCTAGGATAGTGATAAGGTTGATAATGTTGGATTTTTATTCCCGTTAATGATATCCACCAAAAGATAGATATAAGTGGATGGAAGCAGACATCATCATCATCATCAGTTGATAAGATCTCTATGGTGTTGTTTGCTCCACTGTAGTGTATGGAATGTCAACTTGACCTACGCAGTGGTGTGTAGACATGGATTGAGTGTACAATGTGCGAATGATGATAAGGGTTCGTGTTGTTGACAAATGTTCTTTTCTCACACTCATGTATGACTGGAAGTCATCGACACCAACGACTGTGTACCTTTTCTAAAGTTTAATTGGACGTACACACTCGACAGCACAGATAGTGACAAATCACAGGTTGGCATAATACATCATAGTACAGTGGATAAATGGTCTTGCAATGTTATGTTACATGGGCACTCATGTAGATTAATATTATAATGGACTGTCAGTAGCCAAGCCCTCAGTATCGCCCATACATATAAATCATCTGACTTCACTGACTGAGCACGTCAGCTTATAAACAATATTTCAGATGGCTTCTAAACCTAATCTCGTTTAGCGACGATTCTCCCACATAATGTTCAGCACATATTTTTTCATATAATAATATTGAACCGCTGATAAAGGGTTCTCATGTGTAGCAGTGATCTCTGGACTAAACAAGCGATAATACGGGCATCCCCTTTTCTCTTCTTGAAAGTCACTACAGGTTTTGGTTCCAAGATGGCTTCACTCGTGAACTGTCACTCACGTTTGGATACAGATAATGAATCTGTCCTAAAGTTAGTCATTCATAAAACATTGCATTGCTCTGTAGATTTGATCATGAACAATTGACTGCATTCTACAGAATATAGTGCTGCTAGGAATCGAAGTCGTTTTCATCGAGTCAAATATATTCTCTTAGACATTCAAATCGTAACTATCGAAAATGGTGGCTTCGATCGAGAGTTCATAAGAGTATCTTTGATTACCTTGGTAGAGGAAATATGAAACTGCCATTCCTTGGCAATATGAATAAACACTGGGGTAAAGCATACACGATAGGTTTAGACGACTATCACTTTCCCCACAAATACTGAGATCACTTTTTCCCGGCGACAGGCCGACATAGGAAAAACACACAGTCCCTATCAGGACGAAGCCAAATCACACCACACTCTAGCGACACATCCGCCGAATAGCCTTTGACCTCTCTAGAGACAACAGAACATATAGTTCGACTTAGATATGTAAAGATATACAGATATAAGACAGACTCGTCCTACTCAGACAAACAATACACATAAATTCAGGCCATAGATATTCTGAAGCAAGAACAATCTATTATTACCCAAACAACGAATAAATCGCAGTAAAATGGATTTATCCGCGGAGTTTGATCGAAGAGATGGCACAACTTTCAAGGGAAGTAACTCAATAATGACTTTCCCTTAAGCACAAAAAATTACCTATGTATAATATTGTAAGATATCAAAGACTGCACGTAACAGTCTTACCACACCTCCCGGGAAAAAAAAAATGGAACATTTTTTTTTTTTTTGAAATACATCTAGGAGCAACGTACAATAGGCTCACAACGCATGAATAATGCGCAGATGAAAATATCAGGAATACCTATAACGCCTAATATGAGGCTAAGTCGACTTATGGAGCGACTGGTGAGAATGTGTCTCATAAACTGAGAGAAATTATTTCTCTACAAGTATATTTTTCCAGGAAGGTGTCATCAAAGTATAATACAATTCTGGCAATTACACAATGCCTAAAAAATTCATATCATCATTTCGTATTAGATATCTTAAATTTATGATTTATGAAGAAAAAATCATCAAAGCACAGCGGTGAATAAACATCAATGAACCGCTATGTAGTGATACAATCATTATATTATTAAATTACAAATGTGTATCTATCATGATATAGAAAAGGAACTACTATAGAACTAGACATATCAAGAAGTCTAAGCCCTAATAGTTATGTGGAATCATGTGGGCATCTTGACAGAATGTCTGCCATCACATTATCTGATCCACGAATAGCTCGCACAGAGAAATGAAAAGGTTGAAGAGCAATTGCATATCGAGTAGACCTCGAGCTCTTCAAATTCTTACTCTGTATAGCAGTAAGAGCTTTTTGGTCGGTTTCTACTATGAAATGTGCGCCTAGAAGGAATCTCTGTAGTTTGAGGATCGACCAAACCATAGCTAATAGCTCACGGTCTAAAACCGAATAATTCCTTTCTGCCGCATTAAGTTTTCTGGAAATATACATTACAGGATGCAGAGTTCCAGAGTACTCTTGCATTAGTGCCGCTCCAATCCCAGTGGATGAAGCGTCACTACGAAGAACGAATGTCTTATCTTTAGTGGGTAGCACTAAAATAGGTGGTGTTGAAAACAATGTTTTAATCTTATCCAGAGAGCATTGGCATTCCTGAGACCAGTGGACCACATTAGGCGAACCTTTCTTTAGAAGTGTTGAGAGAGGTGCCATGATAGAGGATAGATTCTGAATGAATCTGCCATAAAATTGAATAAGACCTAACAGACTTCTCACCTGTTTTTTAGTCTTAGGGATTGAGATGTTAAGTATCTTACTAGTATTATGGTCCTCTGTCTTTAGGAAACCATGACCAACTCGGTGGCCTAGGAAAGAAATTTCGCTAAAACCAATATAGGCTTTAGAGGGTTTCGCTGTCAGGTTGTGCTCACGCAAAGTAGACAGCAATTCATCTAACCCTGAATAGTGATCTTCCCAAGTATCGCTGAAAAGACAGATGTCGTCTAGATATGCAATGACATCTGACCGATAAGATAGGATTCGGCGCATCATGCGTACGAACGTAGCTGGTGCGTTCATAAGACCGAAAGGCATAAAATTCCATTGGAACAAACCTCTAGGTGTTGAAAAAGCCGTGAGAGGTTTGGCGCGTTCAGATAAAGGAACTTGCCAATATCCTTTAGACAAATCAAGTTTAGTGAAAAAATGAGATTTGGAGAGTCGAGTAAGTAGCTCTTCCAGTAAAGGCATAGGTTCGGCATCGAACTTCGTTACTTGATTCAATTTTCGATAGTCAACGCAAAGACGTATGTTATTGTCTTTTTTACGCACAATAACCATCGGCGAAGAATATGCAGAGGTGGATGGTTCGATTATTTTCAAATCTATCATCTCATCCAACTCTTTCTCGACCTGTGCTTGAAAATGTATAGGTATAGGATAAGGTCTAACCCTAATAGGAGTATGGTCAGTTAGAACAATGTCATGTTGAATGACATTCGTTTGTCCAGGGATGTCAGTGAGTACATCCTGAAATGTTTGCAACATAGTTGAAACTTGTCGCTGTTCTCCTAGAGACAAATCAGGAGAGACAGTAACGTTCTTCCATGATTCACTGGAATGAAGTGGGATCATTGGAAGAGGAAGATTTACATCTGAAAAACTTGTTTCCTCATCCTGTATCACGGACAGTGATGAGTAATGACCATGTTGTACTGGAGAATTGTCCGTTGCTTGGAAAATGGGTTGCAAATAATCCGGACGTTCATGGAATTCAGTAAGCATATTGATGTGGAAGGTTTTATGCTTCCCATCAATATCGACAATATAGTCGACATCGGAAATTTTCGATATTATATCGTACGGACCTTTCCAAGAAATAAGTAATCTGTTTTCCCTACAAGGTAGTAATACAAATGCTTTGTCACCAGGACAAAGTTGTCGTAAGCATCTCTTCTTATTGGCAAATTGCCTTGCCTTCTGTTTCGCAAATTCAGAAGAAGAAGTTGCTAATTTGCATGCTTCGATAATTTTTTGTCTCAACGCGATGACATATTCGTAGGATGACTTTGTGTCATCGTCAATATTGTCAGATGTTATGAGATCGTGAAGCAACGACATAGGGCCACGCGGACGCGCGCCAAAGACGAGTTCAAAGGGAGAAAATCCCGTATGTTCATTGGGTACCTCTCTGTAAGCGAAGAGGGCCGCAGGTAAAACTCTGTCCCAGTCTTGAGGATGATCCTCAGTTATCTTCCCCAGTAAGTTTTTAAGTGTTCTATTAAGGCGTTCGACCATACCATTAGACATTGGATGGTAGATACTACTTAAAGATCTATCTATCTGCAGAGTAGACATTACTTGAGACATGGTATCTGATATTAGTTGGGTGCCATGGGCTGACAATATCTCTCCGGGGAACCCCAGACGAGAAAATATAAGCCAAAGAGCATCTGCAATATCAGCAGTAGTAATGCTCTTCAGAGGAATAGCCTCTGGCCAACGTGTGCACATATCAACACACGTCAAGATAAACTGATGTCCTCTGGCAGACTTGATCTTAAATGGACCAATAATGTCTATGGCCATTTTTTGAAACGGCCGAATAGGAATGTCCGCCGCCTGAATGGGTGCAGCATGCCGTGGACCTTTGGATTTAACTTCCTGACATACTTTACAAGATCGACAATAAATCCGTATGTCCTTGTTTACCAATGGCCAAAAGAAAGCCGCAAGGACTCTTGACTTAGTACGGGAAAAACCCATGTGTCCAGCACACTGAGAGTCGTGAGCGTGCTGCAAAATTTTAACTCTCAAATTCTTGGGAACCAGGATTTGAGAATGACTTGACGTAATGGAGTCTTGAACCATACGTACAAGTACGCCATTCTTCTTTGTAATCCACGATTTACGACTTGTGTCTTTATTCGGATCACCTTTAGTTGCAAGAATGAAGAATTTCTTCAGAGTGGGATCATCTTCTTGCTGTTTTATAAACGAGTCACGAGAAATTACCAAGGGATTATCTTGGTTATGCACTTCATTATCTTCAGTAGATGAAGTTTGAGGCATATTAAGAGCCTGAGCTCTAGTGACTACAGCGTTAGCAATCTGCATGTTTTGCCTTTCCCACGTGGAAATTTGTTGCGGAGTGCATTCCTTGACTCCATGAATGCGACCGATGATGAGGTCAGCGATCGGATTCGGAAGAAGACATGCGTGTACATCTCCTGTAAAGAAAGGAGTAGCAATCCTAATGATAGCAGTAGAGTATTTCTCTAATGTGCCGCCAAATGTTACACATTTGACTACTTGTCCAGTGGCACGGGAAGGATCTACGAGTGACTGCCTAACACCAATTGTGGTGCATCCAGAATCAAATAGCACAGAGACTGGATTGTTATTCACTAAACCCTTATGTAAGACAAGAGAACCTCTTCCATCATGCGCGACTGATGCCGGAAGAGCAGGAAGAGGATGGCCACAGCTTAAAGTAGACACTGTGGTTGGCTCAAATAACGTTTTGCATTGGGGGCACTGAGATGCTCTCCCAAAATCAAAAGCGGCACATGCCATATTACTAGCATCATTATTATCTTTACTCTGTTTATAGGCTTCATGGGACTCTTGTTGTGCAGAGTTTGCCTGAAAATGTGGTTTATGTCTTTTGTTTTGAGATCTACCTCGGTTATTATCACCTCTGTAGTTATTGTTACCTCTATTGTAACCCCTATTTGGGTTTGAGTCATAGTTCCCTTGGTTACCATTATCATATTCATTATAATGAGTATCTCTGTAATTATGATCTTGTTGACTCCAAGACGGATAACCCTGATAGTTTCTATAATTACTTCCTCTACGGAAATTCCTATAATTATGACCACCCCTGTGTCGAGAGCTATCAGGTCGTCTCCAGTTCTTTGAAGAAGAACCCTGAAATGATTGGTTACCTTGGTTTTGATAACTATTATGGTTACCTTTTTTATCAAATCTGTTTTGAGGTCCCTGAAATCTGTGTGAATAATTGGGATTGTATGGTGTTGCTGAAGCAACTGGCATACTCTCCTTAATCTTAGTGTTGCCAAAAGTCACGTCGGGGTGTGCAGTGACATATTGGGAACAATATTCTTCCATTTCTTTTAGAGATTTGGGTTTACGCTCATGTATAAATTCAAGGAAAGGTTTGTTCACACATGACATAATCTTATCTCTGAGCAACAAATCCATAAGTCCTTCATACGTTTTTTCTGTTTTGGAAAGCTCAATCCAACGATCAACTGTGAGACGTGCCTTTGCAGTGAATTCTGAGAATTCTACACCCGTCTCAGGTACCATCGTCTTAAATAAAAGGCGATAGCCTTCCTCACTTAGCTGATATTTTTTTATCAAAGCCGCCCTAATGACATCATAATTATCCTTATCTGCTTCTCCTACAAGGCATAATCTAGTCAAAGATTCACCTTTCAAGTTTTCTGATAATTGATTAGCGTATTGTGATTTATCCACATTATGTGTACGACAAGAACGTTCAAATCTATCCAGCCAGAATGTAATATCGTCACTGGACTGATTGAACGGTGGAACCTTAACCTTGTAAGTAGAAGGTTTACCATTACCACTAGATGCCTGATTAACATTACTCATACTTGTCAATCTCAATTTCTCCAACTCAAATTCATGTTCTCTTATTGCTTTTTTCTCTTCAGCATCTAATCTTTTTTGTTCAGCTTCCCTGTCTAATCTTTTTTGTTCAGCTTCACTGTCTAATCTTTTTTGTTCAGCCGCAGCTTCTCTTTCTAATTTTTTTTGTTCAGCTTCCCTGTCTAATCTTTTTTGTTCAGCTTCACTGTCTAATCTTTTTTGTTCAGCCGCAGCTTCTCTTTCTAATTTTTTTTGTTCAGCTTCAAATCTCCTTTCCTCCACCTGCATCTGCAATTTCTTTTGTTCAGCAGCAGCCTCAGCTTCTCTTTCTAATCTTTTCTCTTCCGCCATAGCTTTTCTTTCTTCTGCAGCTAATCTTTTCTCTTCTGCCATAGCTCTTCTCTCTTCTGCAGCTAATGCTTTGTCATATTGAGCAACTGCCCATTGTTCTAATTGTTGACCAGTCTTATCAAGGGCTTTCCCTTGTGTAATGAAGTATTCTAATGTAGACATGATGTCTAACAATAATACTAATCACCTGAAATAATAATAATACCACAAGTTCTCAATGACTTGATTAATCAGTATACTATCCCAATATCTGTGGGTCACAAGCCTTTAATAAGGTCTTGTATAATAGTAATAATAATCAGGTACTGGTTTATACCATAATCCAAGTGCAGTGCACAGGCAATTGTGTCTTATGAAATATACCTATATAAAACATATGTCAACCAACAGAATACATAAAGTACAAATAGGACTGACAATACAAGAACGTTTGCAGAAATCAAAATAAATCAAATAGGGAAATCAATGAAAATAATCACTGAATCTGCAAAGAATAACAACACAAATGACGTCACAATATATGAATATAAATTGTGAATAGAACTGAAAGATAGAAAAGGTTAGACCAACAAATTACAAACAAATCAAAACAAAACTAAAGAACAAAGAAATATTACAAAAATAACAATAATTACAGACTTCACAGCTAACACAAAAGCAACAGTTGTCGCAGCAAATTTTCAATCAAGAAAATTGCACCTATAGAAAACGCCCACAACGGACCCTCTATGACGTGGGATATTCTGTTGTGAGGACGCCGCCCAACCTTAAACACAACCCGCTGACATAGAAACTAACATACTATACAAACAAATAACATGTAAACATAAATATATATAAATTATGTGTATGATAGTATGTGTTGCAAAATAGGCTCAGTTTTACAGTAATGGCAAAGTTATTTTTATGAAAATAAACAAACTGCCACTTTATTCAATTAAACATTCTGGCCTTAAATATTAAAGTTCATATATGGAAAACAAGAAGATCCATCGATGAAAATAGGACTTCTTAGTTCACAAATACTGTCTTCCTGTTAACATTGACAAGAATTGATCCAACTGTTCTGTGAAACTCTGTAATGTCTAATGTAAAAATGTCAACAACGCTGACCTACATACTGCATTCACTTGACAGGTCACGTGACGAAGTAGTGACAAAGAGCAAACCAATACTGCAAGTGTGTCGTATCAGCCACAGGAAACGGTCTGGTATCGGTAATCTGTTGACTTCTGAACTTCTGCGAGGTCAAACCCAGAAAGCTGGTCCACCAGTTGATAAGGTTGATAATGTTGGATTTTTATTCCCGTTAATGATATCCACCAAAAGATAGATATAAGTGGATGGAAGCAGACATCATCATCATCATCAGTTGATAAGATCTCTATGGTGTTGTTTGCTCCACTGTAGTGTATGGAATGTCAACTTGACCTACGCAGTGGTGTGTAGACATGGATTGAGTGTATAATGTGCGAATGATGATAAGGGTTCGTGTTGTTGACAAATGTTCTTTTCTCACACTCATGTATGACTGGAAGTCATCGACACCAACGACTGTGTACCTTTTCTAAAGTTTAATTGGACGTACACACTCGACAGCACAGATAGTGACAAATCACAGGTTGGCATAATACATCATAGTACAGTGGATAAATGGTCTTGCAATGTTATGTTACATGGGCACTCATGTAGATTAATATTATAATGGACTGTCAGTAGCCAAGCCCTCAGTATCGCCCATACATATAAATCATCTGACTTCACTGACTGAGCACGTCAGCTTATAAACAATATTTCAGATGGCTTCTAAACCTAATCTCGTTTAGCGACGATTCTCCAACATAATGTTCAGCACCTATTTTTTTCATATAATAATATTGAACCGCTAATAAAGGGTTCTCATGTGTAGCAGTGATCTCTGGACTAATCAAGCGATAATACGGGCATCCCTTTTCTCTTCTTGAAAGTCACTACATGTTTGGTTCCAAGATGGCTTCACTCGTGAGCTGTCACTCACGTTTGGATACAGATAATGAATCTGTCCTAAAGTTAGTCATTCATAAAACATTGCATTGCTCTGTAGATTTGATCATGAACAATTGACTGCATTCTACAGAATATAGTGCTGCTAGGAATCGAAGTCGTTTTCATCGAGTCAAATATATTCTCTTAGACATTCAAATCGTAACTATCGAAAATGGTGGCTTCGATCGAGAGTTCATAAGAGTGTCTTTGATTACCTTGGTAGAGGAAATATGAAACTGCCATTCCTTGGCAATATGAATAAACACTGGGGTAAAGCATACACGATAGGTTTAGACGACTATCACTTTCCCCACAAATACTGAGATCACTTTTTCCCGGCGACAGGCCGACATAGGAAAACACACAGTCCCTATCAGGACGAAGCCAAATCACACCACACTCTAGCGACACATCCGCCGAATAGCCTTTGACCTCTCTAGAGACAACAGAACATATAGTTCGACTTAGATATGTAAAGATATACAGATATAAGACAGACTCGTCCTACTCAGACAAACAATACACATAAATTCAGGCCATAGATATTCTGAAGCAAGAACAATCTATTATTACCCAAACAACGAATAAATCGCAGTAAAATGGATTTATCCGCGGAGTTTGATCGAAGAGATGGCACAACTTTCAAGGGAAGTAACTCAATAATGACTTTCCCTTAAGCACAAAAAAATTACCTATGTATAATATTGTAAGATATCAAAGACTGCACGTAACAGATAGATAGGATATATACATTGGATATTTACAGGGTACAGGAAGCACAACATATTAATAGTACTCTTGACTTCACAGACCATAAAGCTGTTTATACAGTGTTAGGCATAGGGACGCCCATTACAACATCTAAAAGATCACCTCATTGGAAGTTTAATAACAGTTTACTTAAACATGATTTCTTCACAAAAGAAATAACGCGGCTTATATTAGGATACACATAACAGACCCCTGGACAAAATTTTGCACGATATTGGGACATTCAAAAACACCATAAAAGATAGGACACAGGCCCTGGCCACCTACATACACAAGGCATCAAAAAGACAAGAAAAGATATTAGAACAAGCAATCAAACTGACAAAACAATTAGACAAAACAAACCTGGATATCCGGACGTTGCAAAACCAGTTTGAACAACATAGACAACACACATATCTTCTTCTTCTTCCTCGTTCATCCTGAAAAGGACGTTGGTTGCGTTGTGTCTGTTTACACCGGAGCTGCGATATCTGCGCTTTTCGGCCAACACATCCTACTTCAGCACGGCATTTTTTGGGACCGGGTTTGCCTTCCCTCTTCGATCCCTACTCTCTCAGCCAGACTGCAGTGATGCAGCCTGTTTCCAGGACCACCACGGGGAGGTGGAGTATGGTCTTGGTCAGCTCTGGTTCGCTGACCCTGACGCAAGAAGTCAAGCTATGGGTCGCTGACTGCATTCTCTATTGCTGCATCTGTGGGTCCCCAACACACATATAAAGGTGCAATGCTGATAACGAAGTTATATACAACATAAGAGACTTCAAACAAACAGTACCTGGCAATAGAACAGAACATTCAACAAAATAAACAGATTCGCCAAATACTAGACTTAAATGGACAATTGCAAACGAACAATACAAACATATGTCAGACCATCTTAGATTTTTATAAACAGCTAAATGTGACCGTATGGTCTACTACGTCGTTTTAGCACTAGGGTGCTGCCACTTATTAGAGTTAGGGTAAGAATACTTAAGCAAGATTTAAACACTAAGTATTTGAGCGCGACTAGTTAGTAAAATAAACACTAGTCACAAACCTATGACGTCATTCAATCATGGTGTACATGAAATGACGTCATCAAACCTTGTGTGGAATCCATATAAGTTAGAACGGAAGTCTTCTAGAATAGATAGTTTCCGGTATATCCTCGAATGAAAATAACATCCGGTCAGCTGATCACCGGATGACGGGATATAGAGACGGGACCTCGTGGGTCCAGTCAGTCCGTGAGTGAACCATTGCATATTAGGCGTTATCCACCTTAGGCGCGGAGCAACCGTGGCGCATTCCCCTCCTGTGGTAACACAAGCCTAAGGTTCCAACGAGTTGGAACAAGTACTGTGTATTTTCCTACTCTTCGAGAAATCTCCTACCGACCAGGGAGCTCAGCGAACCAGCGCTGTACCCTGCTACATTTTTTTCTTTAGTAGTCCCTCTGCTATTAGAGCAGATACTACAGTAGGTATCGTTTAATTTTTTAGAAGTCTCGATTTAACATTTTTTTTATTTCGTTAAGAACATCCACAGAACACGGGACATGCACCATTCACGACCACAGTAAGTGAAGCCGTTTATTTTATTTACCACAAGGCTATCAGTAACAGTAACAGCAGCAGTTCCACCATCTTGCCGACACCATTCTACTTGATTTTTTTGTATTGCTGGTTTTGTACACGCCTGGTAATTTGTACTCTATAAACCAGCACAGAATTACCAGAAAGTACAGCAATAAAAAGAAGAATTTTACCAAGACGAGATTGGACTTTATTTTCTATGATCACACAACCAAAACACCAACATACACGAGTCTTCCCAAAATTACCTGGGTTAATGAAGCCACTTGTGTAACCACCATCTCTGGCGGTAGCCAGTTTCAGAACAGAAGAAAAGAACAGAAAGTACTGCCCCTCATTTCTTACACCCTGTCACATAAACACCAAAGAATAAACAAGTACAGACGCACAAAACCTTTTTCTGCACTACACAAAGCCTCTCTTTGGTGGATTTGGTGTTATTGATGTTATTATTTAATGTTATTTGTTTACCAAGTGAGGTCAGCTGTGTAGGTCCCTGAGTTTAGTAGTTGATGGTTAAGTATTTCAGAGAACCTATCTGCTACCACCCCTATGATCTCACTTGGCTCTATCTTTTTATTTATTAGTTATGTGACTACGTCTAAATGTCTAGGGTAATGAATATATAATGTAGTGTAAGACAAATCAATACAAATACACTTTAATTCTAATACATAGATAGGACTGGGTCAATACAACAACCACATACAGACTAACACTCTATGATATATCTTATAGAAGTCTGTGGCTGAATATTATGTACTAGGTTATAATACAATTTATTTGCCCTGAGTCAGAGTCTTCTGAGTCAGGACCAACAACAAAATGAAATTTATGGTTTTATTTACATACAATTAAATAGCACAATGGATCTTCTCTCCATATAAATACTATTACAATCTAACCATATTGTGATATTTCTATAACTAATTGAACACTGGTAACTACTGGTGGGGTTGGGGTGTTGTCATCATCCCCTTTCTTTCTTTTATTCTCTTGTGGAATGTTTATATATATATATATAAATATATATAAATATATATATATATATATATATATATATATATATATATATATATATTTATATATATATATATATATATATATATATATATATATATATATATATATATATATATATATATATATATATATATATCAGTCTATTATTTAATGTTTCGTTAGTACAATAGTTGGATGAACTATTGAGTGCCGACACTAGGCACTTATCTTTATGTTGTTTGTAGTACAATGCTGCCACTCTCCTGTATTTTAAGAGCTGATTCGTGATAGACAGCGTGTATCAGCAAAATTCTCTTTAATGACCAATATGGCACAGTCCCTGGTGTTTTGTGATAGACAGCGTGTATCAGCAAAATTCTCTCTTTCTATCATGAAGATACAGTCACCAGGGTTCTGGCACTAACGTTAGTACCAGAACAAAAAACCATGAAACAAGGTTATGATTCTTTATAACACATCTACAATATCATTCCTCAAGTAATACATGCTATAATTCAATAAAAGAAAAAGGGTCAGATCTCTCTGACCACCCCATTTCAACCATTTCCATCTGAGATCACAACTCATACCAGTGCTCCTATTCTTTTTCCTACTGGCTACAACGCCTCTGACACTGCAACAATGATTCTCTCCCATAGAATAATGTGGGTTAGCCTTCCCACTGGAAACTGTGGAAAACATATTAAGTTATCCAATTCATGTCAGTTTTGCTGCGTGTAAGCAACACCACAGGCCCTGCATAAGTCTGCTAGGGGACCCATGTACTTAGTCGCAAAACATTCCCAATAAAGCAGTATCTCATACACCAAATTTTTGTAATAACAAGGTTAATAAATTCGTTCTTACCACAATTCAATGAAAATATCACAAACATACGTTGACTGGCATCAGCATTGATATATCTTTAAGTTTAGCTTTGCCCCTGTTCAGACTGCCAAGGTTTTTCCTTCTTAGCACTACTGTTCTCAACGCAGCTTGCAGATTAACTATTTTGTGTCAAATGGCAACCTGCATTTGAAAGCTTTTTGCCAATATCACTAGACCGGCCCAATCACAGCGAGCGTCTAGCTATTCAATTAAAATTTAAAAAAAAAACAAAGCTCCAAACATATTAGGAGTGAGTCTATAAAATATATTTAGCTTTTTGCCTAACCAATAACCTCCTTCCTATCCTCTTATACCAACCAATCGGATTTGAATCACCCTAATGCCTCTTTTTTAAACTTGCGTCCCCAAAAAATGTTAAAAATAGAATAAGCAAAAACATCTTATCGTTCGTAGATATATAGTATTATTTCAATATCTTGAGTAATAATTGGGCTACTGTTTTTATTAAAACAAATTATTGCTCAGGAGACACTAACCTATCCTTACATATGATTTTTATGGCCATATTCATTGTCGTTTAGATTTTCAGTTTTGTCACTGTTAATCGTCAATTATAACTTTTTCACAAGTCGGCCATCTTCCCCCTCTCCTCTAGCATTTTTATTCAAAATAAAGCAACTTGTTTGGGTTACGTCAGAAATACACTACTAGGCATAAAATGAGAACTGACAGTGTGTGTGTATATACCTTCTGGCGTCCCCAACCGAGTGGATATATGCATGGAACGGCGTGTCGAGTGAGGAGGGGTTATGCAAGGCGGCGTTAATCTTTGCGTTAATACTTGCCGCAGTTTCGTGCCGCAGATCGGGAAATTGTCCGGATTGCTACAATTAGTGGCGTTAAAGTTAAAATACTACGTTAAATCAGAGCAGCAGTTTTCGTGGCGCAGATCGGTCAAAACGTTAATTGTTAGTCTCAAGGACGAAACTAGGAAAGCGCGTTAGATTTTTACGGCGGGATCATTTTCTAAGCATTACCACTGCACAAAATTCAGCGCCCTGCTGGCGTAGAAGACGAAGAGAGGCATACACAACCGGGCGGGTTTTATTATTATTATAGGAGCAAAATCTTACTGAATTTAGCAATTATCTCACAGATTTCGCTACACTCTCACAGAACAAGACAGTAATAATTTAGACAAAGCTTTAACGCTCGAAAATCTACGAGAGGCAGTAAACACACTACACCAAGACAAAACACATGGTCCAGACGGCCTTACAGCAGAATTTTATACATTATTTTTTCCCGTTCTCGGACCACTATTACTTAAAGTTTTTGAAGAAGCCTTTCAGAAAGGCGAACTTCCTGAAAGTTTAAGTCAGTCGTACATAGTACTCTTACCAAAAGATAAAACAGACAGGAAACTACTAAAAAAATTACAGACCCATATCGCTTCTAAACATTGACTATAAAATTCTAACTAAAGCTCTCAATAGCAAACTAAAACCATTCATGCATATCCTGACTCATGATGACAGCAGAGGAATATTTTTTTAGAGACCTGATTAATTACGCGTCAGACAAGCAGGACGAGGCCGCTATATTATCGTTAGACCAAGAAAAAGCTTTTGATAGAGTATCCCATTCCTTTTTACAAAACAGTCTGTTAGCCTGTAATGTAGGGGCATACTTTAGAAAATTGTTAGAAATCATATACAAAAAACACGAAAGTAGACTTTTAATAAATCACATAATTACAGAACCTTTTACTTTGACTAGGTCTGTTCGACAAGTGTGCCCACTCTCACCCTTGTTATATGTATTATCAATAGAACCCGTGTTAGAGAAAATCAGACTAGACACAAATATCACGGGAGTTTTCATTCCAGGACTAGGTCAAAGAAAGTGGTGGACAGCTTCACTTATCTAGGCAGTACCCTAACCAAAGATGCGAATATCGACTCCGAGGTCAACAACAGAATTGTTAAGGCAAGTGCAGCTTTAGAAGACTAAGAGTAAATGTCTGGGATCGACAACGAATTAGTGCGCCACCAATATGAAAGTATATTATGCAATAGTGCTCACTACCCTCCTGTATGCCTGTGAAACATGGACAGTATATAGCAGACACGCCAAGAAGCTTAATCATTTCCACATGAGCTGTCTTCGCAGGATTCTCAGGATCAAGTGGCATGATAGAGTATTTAATTCTGAGGTCCTCAACAGAGCACATATCTCAAGCATCTACACATTGCTGCAGAGGGCCCAAATAAGATGGGCCGGACATGTTGTTTGCATGCCGGAAAAACGCCTCCCAAAGCAGTTGATGTACAGTGAAATCTCCATGGGTAAGCGAACAGTAGGGGGACAAAAGAAACGCTTCAAAGACACACTGAATGCATCGTTGAGCAGCTTCAAAATTGATGTCTCCTCATGGGAGACTATCGCACAGGATCGCTGTGCCTGGCGGACAAAACATTACTCAGGCGCTCGCATTGCAGAACAAAATTTAGCTGATAAAGCAGAAGGCAAGCGTGTTGCAAAAAAAAAAGCCAGAATGCACAGCAACACTACTATCTACTTTAACCATGTGTGCCCGGTATGCGGCAGGGCCTGTAGGGCCAAAATAGGACTAATTAACCACATGAGATCACGGCACAGAAGTGTCACAACTCAAGTCTGAAGCTGTCGCCATCATTGCTTGCGATGGGCAACTATTATTATTAGGTCAAAGAAAATTAGCCGCCTACGTTGACGACCCAGTATTTTTCCTAACCAAAATTTCATCCATTCAAAATATTTGAAACACTTTTAATGAGTTTGGACAGGCCAGCGAAGCAAAATTAAACATTCAGAAATCAAAGTTAATGGGAATAGGTAAATGGAGAAAAAGATCAGTCTTTCCTTTTCAGTTGCTCCAAGTTAATAAAATAAAAATTTACGGTATTACATACACAGCCACACCAACACAAAGAAACACAGAGGTATTGAAGAATTTGTTTGAGAACATAAAAAACAGATTAGAAAGATATAAATACAAAACTACTACAATTTTTGGAAGACTGGTTTTAATTAACACTTTTATTTTACCTAAATTGATTTACGTAGCAAATGTCCAATTCATTCCTCAAGAAATTATTACACAAATAAACTAACTCACAAGAACATTCTTATTTCCCAAGACTTTACGTTGTATATGTGATAGGGTGGGCGAGAGATGATGATGCTGTTGTGATATGTGATCACTTTCTTGCACACTCGCAACCGACCCGATCAACAATAAAACTCTGATTCTAAGGCAGGGGCTGTATTTATTCATACAACCCAGTCAGTGACCCAAACCCACAAAGCAAACTAATGAACAAACATCAAACAAGTAACCAAACAAACAAAACACCCAGCCAGTGCTCAATTGCTAATTTGAAACGCAAACAAAGCACCGACTAGTTAAAATCATAATAGTTAAATAATGAAAAACACCATACTCTCACCTGTCAAACTGTCCTTCTTCCACGCTACCTGAAACATCCCACTATTACACACACATCCACTCTCATACATGTCTTCCAATGAGACTAGTGTGATGATGTGCATAAGGCTGGCAATCTCACCATGTAACACAGATTGATACCGAAACCACTACTGCAAGAGCATATTCTTCTTCTTCCTTCTTCCTCGTTCGTCCTGAAAAGGACGTTGGTTGCGTTGTGTCTGTTTACAGCGGAGCTGCGATATCTGCGCCTTTCGGCCGGCACATCCGACTTCAGCATGGCATTTTTGGGACCGGGTTTGCTTCATGCAGAGACCAGGCACATTGGTGGCCCCATGCTCCATAAGGAGACAAGCCACATAGATGGCTCCATGCTTCATAAGGAAGAATATAAAAGGAGAAATATAAATCTCCAAGTGAACCCACGTGCTCTATAAATTATCCGACACATAACAATAATTAAATAATAATGAAATATGCATAAAATAGAATTAAACAATATGTACAACGAATACTCTCAGTAATGAGCATAAACCACCACCTCGCAACTGATCCATCTTAATATTCGTCCCTGCACTCTGACGCATGTTGCATATGCCGACTGGTGAGATTGGGAACTCATCATATGAAACACATCGTTACATAAACAAATCACTGCCATAGCATATACATTCTTCGTGCAGGCTTCTGTTGGATTCAGCCGCACTTATGTCGCCCTGCTCCGCAAGGAGCAAACAGGAACGTTTATGTCTCAAATATGCTCCACGTACCAAAAGTAGGGGTATCATATTTACAAGGCATATTAATGACTAGAACTAAATACATCACCTTAAGGAAATTTAACAAGAAAACTATGTACCGTACCCAACCAGGTGTAAATAGCATCGACTGACACAATAAAACAATTATCGTGAAATAAACTTTAACCTAAACTATCTCTTCCATTACTGAAGAAAATTACGTTAACCTGCCTTCACCCACGTGTCAATTCACCCAATATAAAATAGCGTAACATTATAGGCCTCAACACGTTTTAACTAAGCGTGTTATTGTCGACTCACATGCGCCACCTTTATGCGCATTTAACACGTGGCCCTGGCTTCCATCTTGCCAACAGTTAATAGTAGTAGACTGCTTTTCTGCCCGGCCTCACGAATGAAATAGGTTCTTACTATATTCGCTTTTCTTGCCCGTTCTAGCAGAATGAAATAATTGCTACTAAACTCTCACAGATGTGATTTGGTCCTAACACTAGTAAAATCTATCCACACATTATTTTCACTCATCTATAACTTTAAAACTAAATCTAATGTCCTGGAAGAAATCTCCTTTGGAAACACATCTATTTATCTATTTTCTCAAACAATAGATCTGTGCCACGCTGAATACTAATAACAAAACTACAGAACACTAAAGCTAATCTCTACAAAATACGCTAACAATTATAGCTCACTTGCTCTGGTTTCTTTGTCCATCTCCTACCCACACAGGGCGCCTCGTTTCGTTTGTTCTCTCTGGGCTGCTCTTGCGAAAAGAGCCTCTGCTGGCCATCGCATTTCTTTATATAGGCCGCTAGGGCTAATTGCTCAACTTAGTGCACGCGCGTAGTAATTAGGCCACGCAAATAACACACGAGATGGATGCTCTAGAAGGAGCGAAAACACAAATATAAACTTCAGGGAGATTTTGGGGAGTTTATTATGGCCCCATTACATATCACCCTCCTGAAGATGTTGGGGTCCTGATACGGTTGATACGTCGTGATTCTTTCTTTGTTTGTAGAGGGTGCATGCTTGCATGTTTTTATAATTATTCAATTGAGGGTCAACGTTAGATTGTCTCTTTGAGACATAAATATCCAAGAAGACATTGGTTCCTTACGAATCTCATTATTATAGTATATACCTTCTTATGGAAAGAGTTCTTCATGCACAATAACAATCAACATTGTCAATCTGACCAACCAACCGTAACGTTATCGATGTGGGTAAGTCTTCGAGTTTGAGTCCAATATTTATTAACAAGTTCACATATGAAGACATTTCAAGCAGTTTATAATATTAACATACAGTTCATTAGATTTTACTTGAATACATATTCTTATTTATGGAGCCGCGGTAGCATAGTGGTTAGTGCACTGGCTTCCTAGCGCAGTGGTCTATGGTTCGATCCCCAGATGAGGCGGAAAATTTTTAGGCCACAAACGGCTCCTGGGTCGACCCAGCCCCAAATGGGTACCAGAGCTACTCTGGGAAGGTTAAGGCGGCCGGCGTGATGCCGACCACATCACCCCTCGTGTGCCGACGGTCAAGATAATATGGGCCTAACACCATATTCCCAATATGCCTCAATGGGTGTGTAACGGGTTCCTTTACCTTACATATTCTTATTTGTCCGTGTCATATCGAATTCATGTCAACAGAACATCATGGCTGTGTACGTGCGCTGCTGTGATCCAGACAGCCAGAAATGAGCGCATGAGTCTTGACGAATATAAATCAAACAACTTATCAACTATCCTTCCGTAACTCAGATTAATCACCAACCTTTTAAATTCCTCCTGTATAATATCATCTGGACTGACCCTGAGTCCTTATATCAATTTACATAAATACGGCTATTAGCAAAGCCTAACCTTGGAAGGAGGTAAGACACGTCTTTACGGCTTGACGGACAACGTAACAAGGGTCCGGTATCTAAGTCACGAAGCGTGACCTTATCGACGCTAACACGTCACAATTTGACCGTGTACTTTGCGTTCACTAATCCGTGAAGTATCAACATCAATCTATATTAATTCTATTGACCTAAAATTGCGCACTGCCAACTATAGCAGACGATATCAATAAAAACACCGTAACAATTATTCCCTGCCCGACGGGGGAAAAAATGTATTAGATAGATTTTTTGAACTATCTTACTCACACATCTCAAAAATTTAACAAAAACCCGACATATGGCCTACGATGTTCTGTCTAGAACAGTTTCGCGGTCATGTCGATAATATATCAGTCACGTAACATTCATGGATATTATATTAACCAAAGGAGTGTCAACTGTCGTTAAATAATTATCTACTTAATTTAAAGTCTGTCGTGACTAAATAATGAAGTGTTATGTAAAGAAAATTATTCCAACTAATTAAAATTAAACTAATTAATCATAGTATGTAAGTAGGGTATTAATTAATTAACATCTAATTAAATAAACTGAGAGATAGTGTCATAATAAAAGAAATGAGAAGTAAGGACAAGTAAAGTAAAGAAAAAGATAAAGTATAAATTAATTTAGTTTTGTGTGTTTAAAATTAATTTTGTGTATCGAGTAATTACTAACTAATTAACTTAATGAATTAATAAAAGAAAAAGAATATTCATACATTTTATGTAAACATCTTAACTAATTTCATATAATATCAATCACATTCATAAATAAAATATTTAGAGTATTCACTTGTGTGATATTATTATTTTTTTTTTTTCATCTTTTCTTTCTTTTGATACATTTCATTTTTTTATTATCACACTTGAACTTTATTTTTTTATTTATTAATTTAATAACTATTAAACTTAATAATGTCGGACATGAAGATCTAGCCGTCGTTATTTCCTTTGCGAATTTACGGAAAGTTCCATTGGAGAAGAAAGTTTTTAATGTTCAAATATGTTTAATTCCTGAATGAATGTAAACTTTCATCGTGTTGAATTAGCCATTTCAATTTCTGTAGCATAACGGTATTTGTCCAGCCTGGATTCAGATACTCTTCCCGACTATATCGTAACGAGTTGTAGAACGAATGGACACTACCCAAAGTCCAAAGCTTAAAAACGAACCATCGAAATACGTCTCTTGTTACAAACAATTTCTTTCGGAGATTGTACATATTGGTTGATTCACTGCACAGTATTCGAAGTGTCATTCGTATGTAAGTAGTTTATACCGTTTTCATCGCAGAAATACATCATAGTTCCAAAGTCAATCTTGTTCAGTCTTTAATTTTTTTTAAATTGTTGACAATTATTATTTGACTTCAGTAGGGTGTCTCGAAAGTACATCAGCCATTATGTTTTCAGGTCCGGGTGTGGCTTCGATGACAAAGTCGTAAGCTTGTAACAGAATAGAAAATCTGGCGAGTTTGGGGCGTTTGTGGTTAGAGCGACGTAACGATGCCACCGCCTTCTGATCCGTTTGGATCACGAAGGGTGCGCCCAACAAAAATTTATACAGTTTAGTAATTGCCCAAACTACTGCCAGCAACTCCTTGTCCACTGTAGAGTATCTTGTTTCAGGCAACTTCAGTTTTCGTGATATATACATAGTTGGATGAAGTATAACGTCGTGATATTGAAGCAAACAAGCTCCGATACCGTAATTACTGGCATCTGTATGAAGAAGAAACTTTTAGAAGCATCTGGTAACCTCAAAATTGGTGGATTTGAAAAGATTGTCAATATCCTGCGAAATGTTTTGTCGCATTCATCAGTCCATTTTACATTCAACGGCATGTCTTTTTTTAACAATGAGGACAAGACAGCCGTGATGGATGATAAGTTAGGTACAAATCTACTGTAGTATTGGACTAGACCAAATAAACTCCCAACCTGTTTCTTCGTTTGAGGAACCGATAAATTTAAAATTTTAGATACTGTACTAGGAACAGTTTGAATACGTCCAGCCCCAATAATATGTCCCAGGAAGGTTATCTCCTGAAATGCTATTTGTATTTTCGTAGGTTTAGCGGTTAAGTGGTTTTCTCTTAATATCTCCAAAACATATCTAAGCCCCGAAAAATGTTCCTCAAATGACGAACTAAATAAACATATGTCATCAATGTATGTAATCACGTCTGATCTACCTGATAAAATTGTTCGCATCATGCGAATAAAGGTAGCCGGAGCGTTCCTAAGCCTAAAAGGCATCACATTCCACTGGTAAAGACCTTGTGGAGTGGAAAACGCTGTGTAATATTTGGCCTTTTCGGTTAGGGGTATCTGCCAATAACCTTTAGTTAGGTCTATCTTTGTGAAAAGTGTTGCATTGGATAGACGAGGAAGTAAGTCGTCAAGAATGGGATGTGGTTCGCTGTCAGCTACGGTCTAAGCATTTAGTTTCCTATAGTCAACGCATAAACGAATGTTGTTGTCCTTCTTTCGGACAATGACTAAAGGTGACGAAAATGGTGAGGTACTATTCTCGATAATACCTAAAAAAAATAAGATAATATAAATTTAAATGTAGGTAGATTTAAAGATTTAAGTTTGTAAGGAAGAAAACATTTTTCTTCTTGAAATGGGGATAGACCATCGTAAAGAAAATAGACAAGTGAGTTGTCATTGATGTCTGGAAACGAAAGTTGTAAATGTATAGGACGCTTATAGAATTCCTGAGAACTGTCATTAGCAATATTAAAGAGTGCTATCTGAATGTGCTGAATTGTCTCAGAATGCGGCATAATGCGTAAGTCAGTGGTAGAATGAAACAATATTGTCTCATGTGTAGTGCAATGAGCACCAGACATTGTTTTGAAAAGAAATAGGAAAAAGATAATCAATAACATTTTCCTAAGAAAGTGTGTGTATGTAGAAATTGTGAAGTCTCTAGCCACGATAGTGGATGTCAAAACAATTGACATTAGTACGCCTGTGAACATAGGCCATAAATATAAAAAGAAAAATCTGTGTAAGTTAGAAGTCATACCAGATACGTATCTGCGTATTGGTACATCATAAGATGTATGCACAACAGTGTCAACCTTAGTGATAGTGGATGTGCATGTAATAAAAATGTTACTAATAGCTGGTATCTCACTCATGACATCATCATTATTATCATTAAGTGGGATAATGTCATCATCCTCATCAATTTCCTGAATGGTGCAGAGACAAAAATTGGAACATGCATTTCCACATGACTTGAATTTGTTGGCACGCAATCGAGCCATATCGATGACCGAGTCATTAGTGCAATAGTGTCGCCGTTCCCAATCCTCAATTTCCTGTGGAGAGCAATCCTTACTACCGTAGATGCGTCCCAACATAAGGTCTGCAATAGGATTTTTCAACATGCATACCTTAACATTTCCTGAAAAGAAAGGCGTATTAATATGAATTATCGCAGTGGGGTAGTGTTCAATTGTACCACCAAAGGTCATACACCTAACATATTCGTTAGTAGCACAACTTGGATGGATCAGTGACTGCCGGACTCCAATGGTCGTGGATCCGGAATCTCGCAAAACAGAGACGATAAAACCATTTACTATTCCTCTGTTAAATATAAGAGAGCCTGTTCCATCATTAGCTGCAAGACCTACCTCTGGTAGAATGTGTCCGCAATTCAGTACTGTCTCTTTTGCTTTCTGAAAAACAAGATTACAGTCTGGGCAACTATTTGCCACGTTATAATTCATAGCATAACATGTGGACGAAGATCGTATTGGTTTATCATCATATGGAACCCCTGGGGTCGTAATAGCAGTAAGTGCCGCCCCGATATTGTGATCATAATGTGACGGTCTACGTGACTGAGACCGATGTCTAGAATAGTTATTAAAATTATTTTGTTGTCCCCCGTGGTGACTGTTGTGTTTAGGTATGAAGTCTTGATTATTCTTAGTCCACCTGTTATCATTGTTATTAGTGTTATAGATGTATGATCGATTATGGTTTGAATAGTGTTGACCATTGTTGTACCTGAATTGAGGTGACTGATTCCTATTCAACTGTCTACCTCTGTTGACGTTCCCATATGTATTATTTTTTTTATAATTGTCATTATAGGAATTATTCCTTCTGTGCGGATAATTCCTATCCATACTATAAGTTCGCGATTTATCCTTACCCTGGAATGCCATATTAGAAGCTACAGGTAGAGGTTCTCTTATTTGTGAGTTAGATATGCTCGCATTAGGATGTGCGGAGCAATAATTTACTGCCATTTCTTCCAGTGCAGCAATGGTAGATGGTTTTCGTTCTTGTATGAAAGAAAAGAACGGTGGACTGATAGAAGATAAAACTTTATCCCTCAGTAACAAATCAACTAATTTGTCATACGATTTGTTAACACCTGCCAGTTCCACCAATCTGTTAAAGGTATTGCGTATACTCGCAATAAAACCTGGAAAGTCTTTATTGGACTCAGGTAGAAGAGTTTTAAACCTAAATCTACAGCCTTCCTCATCTAAATAGAATCTTTTTAACAATAAAGCTTTTATCGCATCGTAATCCACTGCTATTGTAGGATCAGCATTCTCTGTTGCATTTAATGGTTCACCATCTAAAAATTCATTTATTTTAAGTGCCCATGCGTTTTTAGGTAAATTATTTGTTTTGCATACCTGTTCAAACCGTGCTAGGTATGATGATAGGTCGTCAATGTTCAATTTAAAATGTGGTAATTTAAAGTTATAATAAATTTTGTTTTGATTGGATGAAGATCCGTTTTGAGAATTATCAGTCTGGCTCGTAGTAGCACTTTGTGCCTGTAATTTTTCAGTTTCAAACTTAAGACGTGCCAATTCCATTTCTTGTTGCCTTATAATTTCCTCTCGTTTAATTTTATTCTCTTCTTCAATCCGTAGGATTTCATCTCTTGCCACTTTTCTTTCTTCTTCACGCCTAGCAAGTTCTTTTTGTTCTTCCATCTCTCGTTTAGCAATAGCTAGTTGCTCTTCTGCAAACTGACGAAGTTCTGGTCCTTTGTAACCATAATCCTTCCCAATCTTAACAAAGGTGTCAAGAGTAGCCATATTAACTCAACAATATGCCTCCTCAGTTAAATATTTAATTATATGTATGTGTAAAAATAGATTAATACTCAATATAATCTACTATAATATTGTAATACTATTAGTTATAAGTTCCACAACTATTTTGTAACTAAATAATTTATAACAATAATGTTTACTCATTACATTATACCAATGTATTATACATTTATTATTTTATGATGCTGAGTTTATATCATGCACCTAATATAAATATTTAATAATTATGGGTATTGTCCCTCCAATTATGTTATTTAATCATATATATGTGCCTAGTGAACACTAGTACTATGAAAGTGTACTAATTAACATCTAATATGTCTGTCATATTCAAGACAAACCATAAATTTATAATTATTTATCAATATATATATATATATATATATATATATATATATATATATATATATATATATATATATATATGCTATTATGCCCTAGTCATAATATAGAAATGATAGTGTCTTGGACTACTACTGCAAATTTTTGACATCACCTAAGTCATCAAATAATTTAGTAAAAATTAATCAAATTATATTATTATCTTATTAATAACCAAGTTATACATTTATTATTATATTATTAATTTATAAAATGAATGAATATCAGACGAACAATAAACCAAACTTTACGAAACATTAGCATGACACAAAATGACAATTTCAGACATAAAATGAATTTATAAACCAAGCAGAAAAAATTGGAAGTACAAGAATAAGGTCAGGTATTAAACTAAATCGAGATTGAACCTACATACACATAAACTGATGACATAGACATGGACTCATTACGGTTAATACCATATCTATGAAATAAATGATAGAAAGATCAGAATTGAATGGATAGATTACGAACATTACTACAGAAATGAATAAAAATGAACTGAGTACAGCAAAATACACCGGTTATACACAGCACTTCACACCTAACACCAAAGGTCAAATAATTACAAGTGCAAACGAAGTAGCCATCGGCAAAAACTTCAATGGTTTCTTTGCAAAATGGAATTATTTAACTGCCCTACAGATCGATCAAAACTGATTCGGTCGTCCTAAAAAAGAGACATAAAACCAGTTTCGATTCGCCTTGCCAACTACCCACTAACATGTACAATGCAACATAATACATATGAATACGACAATCAACATTTAACAATGACTTGCCAAAGACATGTCGGTGAACTGAGCAAAGAGGACTTGACAGCGTAAAGCGAAAACAAGTACTTAGCTTTTAGCCTCGATACGTTTGTACAGTGCCCGCTTCGCCAACAGACAAAAGAGCTCATCTTGCATGATAATGAAGGTTGAATCTAGTTTCCATAGTTGATTGAGCGTTTAGAAAGTCTTTTCTTCAAAGACGTTGAGATGCGGCTTCCATTGATACAGACGATTCATACTGTTGTCAAGGACGTGTGTCGTCATAGGTGTATACGTAAAAAGTGTCCATTTTCGCTCAAAGGGAATTTTTTTCTCAACCCGGTATTCTTTGATAATTAGTTCCTTGTAGATTAAAATTCCACGACCACATCTGGCCGCCAGCTGATACGGTTGATACGTCGTGTTTCTTTCTTAGTTTGTAGAGGGTGCATGCTTGCTTGTTTTTATAATTATTCAATTGAGGGTCAACGTTAGATTGTCTCTTTGAGTAATAAATGTCCAAGAAGACATTGGTTCCTTACGAATCTCATTATTATAGTATATACCTTCTTATGGGAAGAGTTCTTCATGCACAATAACAATGAACATTGTCAATCTGACCAACCAACCATAACGTTATCGATGTGGGTAAGTCTTCGAGTTTGAGTCCAATATTTATTAGCAAGTTCACATATGAAGACATTTCAAGCAGTTTATAATATTAACATACAGTTCATTAGATTTTACTTGAATACATATTCTTATCCGTCCGTGTCATATCGAATTCATGGCAACAGAACATCATGGCTGTGTACGTGCGCTGCTGTGATCCAGACAGCCAGAAATGAGCGCATGAGTCTTGACGAATATAAATCAAACAACTTATCAACTATCCTTCCGTAACTCAAGTTAATCACCAACCTTTTAAATTCCTCCCGTATAATATCATCGGGACTGACCCTGAATCCTTATATCAATTTACATAAATACGGCTATTAGCAAAGCCTAACCTTGGAAGGAGGTAAGACACGTCTTTACGGCTTGACGGACAACGTAACAAGGGTCCGGTATCTAAGTCACGAAGCATGACCTTATCGACGCTAACACGTCACAATTTGACCGTGTACTTTGCGTTCACTAATCCGTGAAGTATCTACATCAATCTATATTAATTCTATTGACATAAAATTGCGCACTGCCAACTATAGCAGACGATAACAATAAAAACACCGTAACAGGTCCCCACAACCTACTCTCTGCCGTTTGCGCTGCGCCTGATTCTTTCTGAGCAGCGAGGCTTTGGGCTCAGATTCTGAAATAGATACAACCCGGCTGTTGACCCTCTTGGTCGTCATGCTCCTAGTCGTACGTTGTTTGGCTGGCAGTTGCTGTGGTTTGGAAGATTCGTCTACATGTGCAACGACGCTGCTTGCTTGTGTCTTCTTCTTGTCAGTGCATGCAGCTGTCGATCATGGCGGGGGATTGCTTCTAACGTGTTTTACACTCTTTTTGTGTGGACGGTGGCTTACATCCCCACAATCTGCTTTAGATGAGTTTCCTCTTCTGAACATCGATGTGTATTCCCTCGTATCGTCTTAGGACGAGTTTCTTCCCCTAAACGACGACCAATTTTCTCGGCGCCCTTAGGGTGACAGTTGTCATGGACATCTGTTGGCTTGCACCCTAAAGGCAACCTAGTTGTGGCAGTACGTCTAGGGAAAGAGCTCCCCGAGGGACAGGCGAATATCAAATGTTCTGTGGTCTTGCACCTAAAGCATCGTTTTGGAAGCGGGCCTTGAGGGCATGCGGATGCCAAGTGGTGTAAGAACTCTCCACAATTTTAGCACCTCAACTTTGTAGGCTTTATATGTGCCATGAGTCGCCTCCTACTACCTTTACATTCATGGCCGCCAATGCCGCATACATAGACTGCTTCCATGCCCTCGACAGAGGGTTTGCTATCAAACTCTACTTGCTCGTTCCTTTCCAGACTCCTGAATTCCTTTCTGAAGATCTTGGTCTGATGTACGAATACATCAATACCCCCATCATCTGGCGTAATAAACCCCCATCCCCTGTCGACACTATACCACTTACAAACCCCTTGTCGCCTTGTCTGTGCAACTGTGTTTGTTGTTACTGTCAGAGCACAGCTTTCCTTCTCAACAGCCTGACTCTCAAATACAAGAAGGTCTAGTTGAGGATCCTGCTCACACACCCTCTCGTCGTGCTTTGACTGTTTCCGCGGTTGGCATAGTGCTTTCTTTCTTTGCACCTCCTCTTGTACTGGCGAACTTGTCTGTGATAGCTGTGCTAGCTGGGACTTTAGGAGAGTTACTTATGCTTCGAGTGCGTCCTTTCCAGTGTGGGCTTCTACACTGGCTACGTTCACCAGTGTATCAGGCGTTTTGTCTTCCAAGAAAACAGCATATTCCCTAGGCCCCTGACTCAAGGTGAAAGATTTAGATGTCTTAAGAACCACCACTTAGATTTTTGGGACACCCCGTGACATACGTGAATGCACAGAGGTCGGGGTCACATGCGATCTATCGAGAGGAGTATGGAAACACGTTTTCTCTCTCCGTTGACGACAATATATCTTGATTATGCCGAAACTGTCAGCTCTAGCCTAACAGGTAGTTATTTTTAGTGATTGTATTGGTGATGTGATGACTGTATACATCAGCAAGTCGTGTGCGCGTTTAGCCGTTACGGGCATGATTGTAAGTAAAGGCAGTATACCTATGATATAATCAATGCTAGTGTTAATACACCTATGCATCATAGCATGTCATTACAGTAATTAGTACATTTCTCACTTGTGAAATCAGTTTCATTTTTAACAGTTTGTGTTTGTACAAAATTTTACAAATGTCTATGCAAGTTGAATAAAAAAATCAACTGCAGCGAATAATGAAATAGAAACATGTTGACACTGCAAGCCTTTACAGTAATTCAGAATGAGAAGAAACATTTTTATGTGCATGATAATTATGAAAAAAATGATTATTCAAAGTATAAACGTCATTATATTTTGAATAATAAAAGAAGGATTAAAAAAAAAAATAATTTATCACAATAATGATTTATAAATTATCCTATTCAAGTTGATTATTTATCTAGTTATTATTTATTATACCACCCGTGTGTTGCCGGGGCCCGAAAGGGGAGCAAAGAATAGTAACACTGCACCCTACCACGCATGTCGTAAAAAGCGACTAAGGAGGGTTGGGCATGGGGCTGTTTACCCCATCCCGTAAAAACTTCGCACAGTGGGCTGATCACCTGCTTGCCAACCAATCTGATTACGGAAACAGCGATAGATTGTTTGGTCTGTTTTTGTTCCACAAAGACGCCACTAGGCGTGGTGGAAACAGCAATAGATTGATCAATTTGTTGTTGCCCTAAGACGCCACTAGGTGTACTGGCCACATACTGCTTTGCTGGTTGGTGGCTAAGGATGGAAGAAGAAGAAGAATTTATTATACGGACCTGTCCCGACTTGGCGAGAAAGCCCTTGCTGAAGATAAAGTTGTTAAAGCGGTTTCTTCTAGTCCTTTCTTCTGTGTAAAACTTCGACTCGTTCACTCATTCGTTCAGGACGTATGTGAATATGACTAACAATGTACTTACTTATATACTCCGATAAAGGTCTAAAAAAAGATTTGGAAAATAAGTTTGGCCGGTAAATTAATATCATGCAATGTCCAATTTCAAATTTAAAATATCGAATGTTTTAGAATGCTTTAGTATTAGTTTATTTTTAAAATTCTGCCTACAGGTTGGGTCAGAAAAAGAAACACTTTTACTCGTTTTCCACGCAGAAATCGTATCGCGCATGAATTTTAAAACGGCGCCATCCGTATCTGAAAATATAGAGAGGGAGAAGGGGAATTCTCCACCGTACTCGTCTGATGCAATTTGTATAACACATTTCTTAAATATATGCGATTCAAATATACTACTCGTCAAAAGTCAAGGGCCACTTAGAAAAACCTTGGTTGAAACCATAAAACAAATCTGATATAAACGTGATTGGTATCAGTCAAAACGGCATTTATTGAATACCAAATTGACATGTCACGTAAAGAAATGGAAACACACATTCAAACGCAATGAAGCTTTGAAGTGTGTCACCCACCTTTTAAAAAGTCACACAATAGATATTGGACAAATAGACATTTCAAAATCGGGTATGACCACCGTTTGCAGCAAGGCATTCAAGACAGCGTAGACGCATCGAATCCACAAGGGTCCGAAGAGTATCCTGAAGAACAGCTTTCCATTCCTGAAGCAGAAATGCAGTCAGCTGTGCAACATCCATTGGCAGGGGGTGATTTGTTGACAATATTCGACCAAGGACATCCCAGAGGTGCTCAATCGGAGAAAGGTCAGGTGAATGAGCTGGCCACGCCATCCTGATGATCCCATGTTGCTGAATAAATGCATTCACCACACGAGCTTGATGGGGTCGAGCGTTATCATCTTGGAGGATGGCATTACCACCTATGGCCTCCAGAGCAGGCTGAACAATTGGTCTCAAGATTTCGTTCTGGTATCTTGGGCCAGTCAAGTTGCCTTGGATGATGTAGAGTGGGATCCTGTCGTGTCTGTAGAAGCCTCCCCAGACCATGACAGAACCCCTACCATAACGATCCACCTCTCGAATTGTGTCATCAGTAAATCGCTCTCCTGGTCGTCTCCAAACTCGAATCCTGTCATCATTGAATGACACAGTGAAGCGAGATTCATCAGTGAGGAGAACTTGACTCCATTGTTGCCTTGTCCATCGGATGTGCTCGCGACACCAAGCAAGACGGGCTCTGCGATGAGCAGGAGTAAGAGGGATTCTGACTGCAGGACGTCGAGCAGCCAGTCCAAATTCATGTAAACGTCTGCAAATGGGTCTCTGATTGACATTAACGTTTACAGTTTGTCTCAGCTGATATCTTAGAGTGGAACAAGTCACTGTTCGATAGCGCAGGGCTGACAACAAGAGGTACCGGTCATCATGTCTATTGGTGCATCTAGGGCGACCTGGCCGATGGCGATCCTCCACACTTCCTGTGGCCTGAAATCTCGCCAAAATTCTTTGGATAGTAGAGTGGGACACTGCAAGCCGTCTAGCATTCTCACGGACAGATAAACCACTTTCAACCCACGCTATAGCCCTCATTCTTTGTAAGGTGTCAAGACTTCTTCTCGGTGGCATTGTTTTTGCAAGTAATGAAACTACCCTAAGTCTGCTTCTTCTTCTTCTTCTTCCGTCCTTAGCCACCGACCGTCAAAGCAGTCAGTGGCCATTACGCCTAGTGGCGTCTTAGGCCAACAGCAGATAGGTTTTCTTTGCCATTGTTTCCCATCACGCCTATTGGCGTCTTTAGGGCAACGGCAAATCAATCCATTTGCTGTTGTTTCCGTAATCGAAGTGACTGGCAAACGGGTGATCAGTCCGTTGGTACCCTAAGTCTGCTGATTGTAAAACAAATTAAGAGTGAACTCTGTTCACGAAAAGTCGCCATTGCACGTGGAATGTCAATCAGCACGATTACTTCACCTGTTTGGTTGTACGGAAGTTTGAAAAAACAGATTAAAAATGTGAATTTATGGTCAGCAAACCAAATTGTACGTGATCACCATGGTTGTCGGTGAGTTGTTTTTATGCTTAACGTGCATAGAGGACTGTCAGAGGAAGATATTGCACCCATTTTTACTAAAAACTTCCTTCATTTAACCATTCTATGCGCTTATATAAAAGTGTATTGAAAATAAAAGGGTGGCCCTTGACTTTTGACGAGTAGTATAGTATGAGCGAAAAGACCTTGATCGTTATATTACAACGGCAAGGCCTTAAAACCCAGCCCCTGTAGACACAAGTGGAACATTCCCAACTACGATGGTTTGGCGGTGTATGCAGAATGGAAAAGGTCAGATGCCACGACAAGTATTGGAAACCAAGAGCCAGGGATCCAGATCTCATCGACGACCCAGCGTCTGCTGGGAAGACAACATTAGACAATCCCTGAAGGGCTGAATACTAGATTGGAACCAGGCCAGGAGGAAGACAGCCGCTAGGACAGTATGACGTTCTCTATTGCAAACCTCTACACCCCAGGGTAGACGAGGAACGACTAAGAAGTAAGTACTGTTATTGTTCTATTTAAACCACGTATACGATATTCCGTTTCTTGTTATCTTTTAAAACATATTTTAAGCAATGTTATTCACTTGCACATATTCTGTCAGAAACAAATGACATGTAATTCTTTCTTCTCTTATGTCTGTTCTTTCGTTAAGAATGTTAATTATATGAAAAGTTACTGTTACGCACAGATTCTTTTGTAGGCAATGAATATATATATATATATATATATATATATATATATATATATATATATATATATATATATATATATATATATATATATATATATATATATATATATATATATATATATATATATAGAAAGATATTTATTTATCTGTTAACACTTTTTGTTGAGAGTCATAGGTACATAACCCTTGATTTTGTGGATGCCACATTTTATTATGTCTGTTACTTCTCTTGGGTCTTATATTAATACTTAGATTTACGGCGGCCCATCCTGAGTTGAACTCTGGGGGTCACGAGTTTCTGCGCATGTGTCGAATTGTGGTTGTCGAGAGAGACTTCCGTGATGATGGGCGGATCCTGATCGCTGTCCGGACAGAAGTCCGAAGATTTGTTCTTTGCTGTAAAATTCTGGGGGAAGGTGACATCGTCTGTATGACTATTGTGTCTATGTTCCTCCCCAGAATATATTCTTAGCGCCAAAGGAAGGCGGGTGCTATTTTTCTAGTGTTTTTCTAGGATGATAAGGTAAAGAGAGACAGTTACTGTATCTTTTCAAATGCCTAGATCTGCAGCCATGTTATGGTCTGCACATGTATATGATTGACTATTTTCGAGACGACATTTTGCCAGCAGCACCATTATTCGTATGATATACATTGCATTATTATGCATATAATCTACACAGCATTATTGATATGATGGACAGCGCCCTTTACTTATGCTTTATTATGCAGTTTCGGAGTGAGCGAAGCTCATCGAAGTTAGGAGCCATTTTTGGATCTCGCCTTTGCCTAAGCGGATCATCGTTCGGAGAACAGGGAGACCTTACTATCTGATGATGATACAGAGATGTCTACTATTGTAAGCCACTACTGGTGGTTTTGAGATTGTCGTCATAAAAGCCTACTAATTTACGGCTTGTAATTCTTCGTCAGAAGAGGTTCTGTCAGGGAGCCATTGTTGATAAATATTTGAGAACATTAACTGACGCGATCAGTCAGTTGGCTTGAAAGTAAATACAACTAGAACCCAGAGGGACTAGCTACTAACGTTCTATTATATTCACATTCTTTACGAATGTATCTTTGATGTCGTAAACCATTTTCAAGCATGTGATGTTGTTGCCAACCTGTTCCAGTGGCTGTAGCTGTGTTGTCAGAGTGTGCGTCCCATTAAACTGTATGAAACTGTTAACAGTAGTTCCAGCCGTCATTGACTTCTAGATACGAGTGTATGAGTGCATTGTTACCTATCAACTCTACAGAACAGTACACCCATTCGCGTTATTCACACATGTACTCTCACTCAATATAAACACTGTCCCTTGCCAGGGCCTCAATGCTTTATGGACAAGGTGACCGGGATATCCAACACTGTGTCGGTTCGAGTTGACCATCAACCTTCATCATGATGACTAGTACACACAAACTACATGCACCACAGTCACCCTTGTCAATGTAATGTGCCAGTGTGACGCATTTGCATTTACCGTTTATATTACACACTTATCAATGTAGCCTTATCAACGTGGCGGCCAGATTTCTGGGTCTAACCTTCGCAGTGTAGCTAGTTAGAAGTCAACTACTGATTGTTTCCTGACGCCTGATACGACACACGAACACCAGCAGTACAAGTCTTCAGTCGATGTCAGCATTTTTTGTCACGTGACCTGTCCTGTCAAGCGAATGCTATAATTATGTCAGACGTTGTTTACATCGAACAGACAGTCTACACATCAGTATTTAATCACATATTTAACTGTATTAGCAAGAAGTACAGTGCAACTGAAGTGAGAATTCCTACTTGTTATAGTTATAGAAACTGTCAACGGTGGATTTTCCTGCACTGCTCTAGGTTGTGTTGAACTTTACAATATTAAGAATTAATTATTTATTAAGTGGCAGTTCATGATATTGAAAACTGTACCATTATATTGTAACAACTGAGCCTTCTTTGCAACACATTCTATTGTATGCTATATGTATTTATGTTTATATGTTTACATGTGATATTGTTGTGTATATTTCTGTGCGTAGATTGGGCAGGTGGCTAATATAGGTATACCACGTCATAGAGGTCCTATATTAGTGTTCTGTAGGAGCAATTTTCTTGATTGAAAATGTGCTTGCAACATTTGTTGCTATTTTTGTTAGCTGTGACGAGCTGTACTCAACGTTGTTTTTGTAATATTTTTTCTGTTTTTTAGTTTTGTTTTGATTTGTTTGTATTTGTAGGTCTAATCTTTACTTTCATTTAGTTGTATACACCCTTTATATTTATACACAGTGACGTCATTTGTTTTGTTTATTTCCTCGCAGTTGTCATCACAGGTTCTGTGATAATTTTCTTTAGTTTCCTATTTGATTTATTTGATTCCTGCGAATGTTTGCATATTGTCTTTTATGATTGTCCTTTTTTATGTTGTTGGTTGACATATGCTATTTATGATGCACTATTAGCTGTGTAGTGCACTTGTGGTATAAAATCAGCTGGTGGTGGATTATTATTATTATTATACAGTTGATTATACAAGACCTTAATAAAGGCTTATCTCCCACAGAGATTGGGATAAAGTGAGCTGATTAATCAAGTCTATTAAGAACTTGTTTCCATTTACTTCAAAATAGATTGCATTAATATTTCAGGTAACTAATCACATATTATTAAACATTATGGCGACTTGAGACTACTTTATCAAGCAAGGGATAACCTTGGGTAAAACTGAGGAGAGATTAGAAGAGTTTGCACTTGCTCAATAAGCCAAAGCACAGAAGGCTGAAGAGAAAAAGTTACAACAGGAAAGGGAGGCTGAAGAGAAACAGTTACACTAGGAAAGAGAAGCTGTAGCTGAACAAAAGAGATTAGACAGAGAATCAGAAGAAAAAAGATTCAAATGCAACTAGACAGAGAATCAGAAGAAAAAAAAGATGCAAATGCAGCAAAACAGAGAAGCTGAGGCTGAACAAAATAGATTAGACAGAGAATCTGAAGAAAGAAAAGAAAAAGCAAAGATGGAACATGAACAGAAACTCTTAGCTTTTGAGTTAGAGAAATTGAAATTGACAAATGTGAGTGGTGTTAATCAGTCATCTAGTACTAATGGAAAACCTTCTACTTATAAGGTCAAGCTACCACCGTTCAATCCTTCCAGTGACGACATAACATTCTGGCTGGATAGATTTGAACGTTCTTGTCGAACTCATAATGTTGATAAATCACAATATGCTAATCAGTTATCAGAGAATTTGAAAGGTGATTTTCTTACTAGTTTAAGCTTGGTAGAAGAGGCTGATAGGGATAATTATGATGTTATTAGAGCAGCCTTGATAAAATAATATCAATTGATAGAGGAAGGTTACCGTATTTTGTTTAAGACAATGGTACCTGAAACAGGGGTAGAATTCTCAGAATTCATTGCAAAAGCACGTCTTACATTTATTTACACGATGGATTGTTCTATCCAAAACAGAAAAAAACATATGAAGCACTTATGGACTTGTTGCTTAGAGACAAGATCATGTCTTGTGTAAATAAACCATTCCTTGAATTCCTACATGAGCGTAAACCCAAAACACTAAAACAAATGGAAGAATATTGTTGCCAATATGTCACTGCACATCCTGACGTAACTTTTGGCAACACTAAGACTAAGGAGAGTATGCCAGTTGCTTCGGCAACACCTTACAATCCTAATTACTCACACAAATTTCAAGGAGCTCAAAATAGGTTTGATAAAAAGGGTAACTGGAATAGTTATTAAAACCAAGGTAATCAATCATATAAGGGTTCTTCTTCGAAGGACTGGAGACGAGCTGACAGCCCTCGATACAGTGGTTGTCACAACTATAGACATTTCCGCAAGGGAAGTCATAATAGGAACTATCCAAGTCATCCAACATGGAGACAACAAAACCAAACTTACAGAGATTCTCATTATAATGAGCATGATAATAGTAACCATGAAAACTATGACTCAAACCCAAATAGGGGTTACAATAGAGGAAACAATAATAATTGCAGAGGCAATAATAATCGAGGTAGATCACAATACAAAAGACATAAATCACATTATAAGGCAAACTCTGCACAGCAAGAGTGTTAAGGTTAAAAAGGGAGGTGATACTTTGTATATGGGTTGGTCACAGTAAACTAAGGGTTACATCACTTGAAGACTTGATTAACGGTAAAATTGGGTTAACAAATATATGATAGAGGTCATAGGGTACAGATAGCGTCATGAGCGCGGTTCTGTATTGTTAGAACTGTAAATAGTTCGCACGACTAGTTCGTGGAAGGGACTGAGCGGGGGTGAACTGCGAAGTCCCGTGACTGTTTAGGCGGGAATTTTTAATGAACTACACTTAACAGTGGTGGTATTATCTTTCGTTAACAGTGGTGGTTTTCAGTAGAGTTGGAATTTGGAACCCGCAAAATTCGCGTTGAAAGGATAAGATTACAAGGAGGCTGTGTTCAGGCATAATATTCAGAACGTAACGTTCACCTATTCATTTATTATAGCTCTGTGTGGGCGTATACATACATATATTGTTTCTACCAGACCTTGACCTGTATTTAGTGTGCCCTGTGTGTGGCGTATGCACTATCAAGTTCTCTCAGCTGTGACAGTAGTTAGCCTTGTGTGGGCGGAGCTTCGATTTAGAACCAGGTCAGCTTTACCTGTGTTATGTCGTTTTCTATGCCTACGGATTAGTATTCAGTTGACAATAGGAAAGAGTAGACTAGTGTCATGTTAGGAACAGATGATTATGACACATTATTCCAGCCTAAATGAGTCGGCAGTAAAACACTTCAAGCCTGTATTGACACCTGCATTGCTTACAGACAGTTTGGTGTCGCTGGTAACCTTTGATCGGTGACACGGTGATGTGTCTAATGTTTACATGCTTCCTATAACATACTTGCAGCATTCAAGTTTCAGCATTCAAGTACCAGAAGTGACAGTTAACGACGGTTCCTGTTGCGGTTCCTGTAACTTTCAACAAGGGAGTGTGCTTGTGGTGTATTGTCTGATGCTCATCAGTGGTAACAAAGAAAGAACAAGACCGTTTTCTACTTACAAGATAAGTGATTTTTTGAGTGAAAACTGTGTTTCTGTATGATGTTGTCAAGCCTTCCAATATTATTATATATGCTATTGAGTATTCCATGTTCATAGCTTATTGTTATGAGATTTAATGCATAATTGATTGATGGCTACAAGACATAATCTTGTTACAATTATAAGTGGTCTATAAATTTTGTACACTCAGTGTTTGAATCAGGATGGATCCTCATATGAATGATGAGTTGGATCCTGAGGACATGAGGCCTATAATGGAATATTTAGCTGAACAAGGAAAACATTTTGAGAAATTACGAGGCCAATCACTCGACAGATACATTCTGGATGGTTTTTTTGTTTAATGTGATAGCAGCTTTAAATTATTTTGTTAACGATGACTTTGCGTCAGGTCCTCAAGTTATCTTGGCTAGAGATTTGGCAAAGTTGTTAGAATGTCTACGTCCGATGGTGTACGATTATTCTCGGGATAGACACAAGTATATGCATAGGATTATACATAATGTAATCTGCAACAACATGCAGGATGACAACAAAAAAGAGGAATTAGAAAAGAAGGAGCGGAGGAAGAACAACAAGCAAATTGCCCTACAACAAAGAGAAAAGAATAGATTACAAGAAACAGTATCTAAACTCACAAGTGATTTGCATAAATCAAACTTGGAGCTTTCTAGTGTGAAAGCAGCATTAGAATCTGCGTGCAGTAGAGTAAAAGACTTGGAAACACAGATTGCACATAATCAAGGCAAAATTAGTAATCTCAAGCAGGAGATTGAAAATAAGAGAGAAATGTATGAGAAGTTAAAGATTGATAGCAATGTAAGTGAGAAGAAGTATATGGATATGCTTCATGATGTGTTGGATGAGAACGATATTCTCAGTCACCAACTGAAAGAAAATAATAATGTATCTTCTGAGAAGATTAATGAGTTGAAGCAACAAGCTGCTAAAGTTGATGGACTTCAAGCTCAGGCGGCCATACTTCAGCCACAGATAGAAGAGGTGCAAAAGAAGAGATTAATAAAATTGGAACCACAGAGGAGAACAATTAAGGAAAAGGATGATAAGCAGAGGCTAGAAGAGTTAACGGTGCAGAGAAAGAAAATGGTTAAGATTGAGAAGTTACTTACAGAAGAAAGATGTAAAGTTATGACATGTAATAACTTAAATAAGAAACTAAACCAAGAGATTACTGAATTGAGTACAAGGGTCAATGGTTTAGTGGATGTGATTTTAGGCATCAAAGATTTGTCTACTGTTAAGGTTGACAATAGTAGACAGAAGGTTGTTAATAAACAAGCAAAGAGCCTGCCCTATACACTCTTAGCGAATTCGAAAATGGAACATGATGGACTTAAATCTCGGCGTGGCAGATATAATTTCCCACGTAAGAAAGACGCTACGTTGAAGATTAATGGCTATTGGCGTCAGACCAGCAAGGATACTTCATGTGTAATATCTAATTCTGGTAATAAAGATAACAAATATCATGTTGGTAACCATAAGGATTTTATGAGTTCCACTGCTTGTCATACACAATATAGACAGTGTGATACAGCAGATAAGCATGTTAACACAGAAAAGAATAACAACAGTTCTGGTAAAAGAGATAACCATAATATTAGACAGTACCAGGGAAGCCCATTAAATGGTAGTTTTTCCAGACAGTCTAACAGATCTCAAAAGATTGATTCTGAAGAGTTGAGAAATTATGGTAGGAATAGTTACATTAAAGAATATAAACTTGGTGATAATTGTTCTAGGAGTCAACAAGATTCATTTACTAGATACTTCTATCCTAGAAGATATGTTAAGCATAACAATGCCAACTGCAGTTCTAGGCAGAACAAATGGAATGATAAGGGGAATGGTAATAGAGATGATAACTCTCAAAATATTACTACACTTAACCAGGTTAACTGTGTGCAACAAAATCCCAAAGTCATTTGTAGTAAATAAAGTAACAGTAACTATTGATGTCTTAAGTACTACTACTGTTATGTTTTTTGGATTACGAGAGAGAATCTCGTTGTTGTGTATGTCACTTTATTTCAGCCTACTACTGGCGTGATGACCGTCATTTTTGGTCAGGTTGACCCAAACCTCCTGAGTTGTATACTATGTGTGAACGAAGAGTTGGTGACATCATATGAAGACCAGAGGTTTTCATAACAACGGGTATAGGTAATTGTGCGTTTAACCTATCCGTTTTTCAGGATAATCTTACAGTTTATTAAAATGAAGATTTTCATTTGTATTTTTCAAACAGTAGCAGCTGTGCGATAAAGGTCAGCGTGCCTGTTTTTTCCTTTACCTGTGACAGAAATGTTTGTTACCGTACAACCGTGTGTGCAGTCAAGCGTAACCCTGCCAGTTTGTTGACCCTGTATTATTCGATGTCATCCCGTGCGGTACAGAATACTACACCGGAGTAGTGACCTATTTATTTTTTTTGGAATTGATTCAAGATTGCTACAATGTTTCTTATACTTGATTTTTTTTTTAGGATCATGTATTATTGTATAGTATAATATGATTGTATTGTATAATGTTTCATTGGATATTGTGTATGTCCATATTTATGCATTATTTGTACTCTATCTTGTTATTTACATAATTGTATTATTGATAAAAATTGTACGTATTATTATTGTAATGAATTGTAACATTTCATTTTGTATTGACGTGTCTTTGATTGTTAATTTTTTTGTTGTTGATGAAATCATGGATTTTTGTATTTTCATACACTAGTCTGAAGACTATTTCATTTTCTCATATTGTATTTGACCATATGTGATTTGTTGTCAAGATTGGAGCTATAATAGCTGTTTCATCAAAACATTGATATGATTTTGCAGGACTAATTGATAAAATGTTATTACATAATGAGATTGTCAGCCCTAAGCACAAACTCATTGGTTATGAATATGCGTTAGTCGCTTTCAGAGAATTTTTTTTTGGTACTAAATTTGTTTTTTTCTTTTTCGTATCTGACTACATGTTTAGTTAATATATTACCTTATACAAAGGGTATATGAAGTAATTGTTGTGTTGTTGTAGTGAAATCTGTAAGAACAAACGCTTAATTCCACCGCACGTTCAATTTGCATACCGAAGTAAGGGCCTAAACGATTTGCCGCGGTTTAACATTATACACGTTTGCTAGCGTTGGCTTTGAGATTTAAATATATTCTTGTGCCAGAAATGCGATACCATGAATGGCGTTTGAATTTTTCTCGACCCGCGTTCTGGACATATATTCACACGCTGGTTTTAGCAGACGATATATATACACACACGCAATGTGACGTGGCGCCGTAAGGTTAACGTCCGATAAGGTAGTTTAAAATAAAAGGAAAAAATTAAGGTTAACGACCGATCTTTTTTGAAAATGCCGTACGAAAGGGAATAGGAGAGAAAATGTTTTAATTGAAGCGTTGTAGGAAATAAAAACGATACCAGGCCTTAGAAAGACATAAAAGAATAAATATGTACTGACTGTGAATAGATAACAGCAGGATTAATAAGTATGTATGAGTATTTAAAACTATTAAGAAATAAAGAAGTTGGACAGAAGACAGATAGACAGATGGACTTGCTCAGTTTCGCCCTTAGGTGGGGTAAAAGGGGAAGGAGTCCTTAATTTGAATATTTGAGGTCAGTTTTATTTGAAAAGGAACGCTATTCACTAAACAGCCTCTGGTTGGCTGTAGTGTAATAGACTAAGGGTTGTATAAAACCAATTAGTATTGGGTATAGGGGGCCACTAGATGAAAAATTTCTTACACTAAAGACGTTGTTGTTAGAGACAAGGCAAGAGTACTGTCTTGGTTGCTAATTCTGCATAGCAGCTATCTGTATCGCCCTATTCAACAACCTAGTGTATAAAGTTTCTTTGATTGCGGTAAATATGAAAATCTTTATATTAACATTTATATTGTCATTTGTATCATGTATGCATTATCGACTCTGTATGAACCTAAAAGGGGAAACATTTATCTGGAGGGAAGCTAACATTAAACTCTGTGTTGTTTCACAGCGTTGTTAGGAACTGTATTAACCTGGTATAGAAAAGCCAGACAGGCTTTCGGCCATATGGGGAGAAAAGAAAATTAAATATTTATGATGAAAAGAAAAATGTTGTGTTATGACATAAGACCAGGAAGATCACTGGCCGTCTTCTTCAGCAAGTCACCGTGATTGTACATGACTTGATAGTATTAATGTAAAATGTTTCCTTTATCAAGGAAAATGTCAAACGGGGTTTGAAAGTTATTTATCCAGAAGGGGGTACCAACCAAATTGAGAACGTTAACTAATTGTTTAGTTACCATACTGATGTCTGATGATATTGCCATGTTAGAATAATGAAAGAGAGAGATTATTAGATGCTGAGTGGGACACATTTGTATTGTTCCAGAGTTTCATCTACGAGTGAAAGTGAGCCCAGGTGACCTAACACCTGTCCTTAAAGTATGCAGTGAGGCCTAACTACTGAGTGTCTACACAGTGATTTACCTATAGAAGCAGAATCGTGTCTTGGCAGTGGATGCTGGCGTTTTATACATACTTCAACCAGCCTGGTTCCAGAGACCTCAGATAAGACTTGTCTGGGAAATTGATATCACAAACACTCCACTCTCTCAGTTTTCACTAGAGTATCAGACAGTGAGGAACAAAAACGTTCAATAAACTTGTACCCTTTTCTAGGAGCAAGAAATACTTGACATTTTCCCAGCTTGAAACATATAAGTAATTGTGGGATAACACCGACTCAATGACAGTTGTAAAATAATTGGTTGTAAATAATTTCATTATCATGTTGAGTTGATTATTCCTGTGTCAGAAGAATAACTAGATACAGGAAAATAAATTATAAAAAAAATAAGTTACATTCCAAACTTTACCCAGTGACTTGTTTAATCATTGTTTATTAGTAATAGGTGTAGTTGTTGTCCTGTTCATACACTTCCATCACATTGCATATACCCTAGACACTTGCTAGACAACATACACACACCAATACACTTCAGTAGGGGAAGATATATAATCGGGTGAGGTCGTGGTGGAAGCAGACAAGTACCCTGTAAACTTATTTGTATTTAATAAACCTCAGGGACTTGCATAGCTGACCTCACACCAGATACCATTAATATAATATTGAAACCAATAATAACAATCAATTCACCACATAAATTGGGACGCTCTTCCGGGATTTAAAGGTTCTTAGTACCCTACATTAAGTGAGTCACTAGTCCCAGTATTTGTAAAATATAATAGTAAAAATAATCTGAGAGTGGTTTGAGATATCATTGCCCTTTGTCTTGTGTTTAGAGTTGATTAATTAGTTAAGGTAGTGGATAGTATTTCATATTGTTAACTATAAAATGGCGGATATGGCTAAATACAGATCTGCTGCTGTGCAGACTGCAAAGGAAATGAATTTAGATGGGCAAGCTCTGATTCAGTATGTGACATCAGAGTGCGATAAGTATATGGAAAGGGAAGATAAGAGATTAGCTGAGGAGAAGAGAATTATGTTAGAGGATGCTAGGGAGCTTAAGAAATTAGAGGCTGATAGGGAGGCTGAGATCAAGAGGCTGCAGTTGGAGGAGAAGAAGCTTGAGGCTGAGGCCAAGAAGAAAAGAGGTTGGAGGCTGAGAAAGAAGAGAAACGGTTACAAAGGGAACATGAGTTGCGACTAAGGGAGTTGGAGTTACAAGGCCATGCTCCTGATAATGGAAGTAGCTCATCCACCTCCGACTCTGCTGCAGGCCAGGTTGCCTCAACCTCAGCCATGGGGTTCCAGTTGGACCCATTTGTAGAAAAAGATGATGATATTGAGTCATTTTTATCTAGATTTGAAAGGTTAGCTACTATGTATGGGCTAGAGAAAGAGAGATGGAGTATGAAGGTATCTCAGGGGCTTAGGGGAACCTCTTATGAGGTCTTCGCCAAACTGAGCAAGGATGATCAAGATGACTACGACATTCTTAAGCAAGCTCTTCTAGTTAGATATGAGAAAAACAGTGAATTTTACAGAAAGAAATTTAGGGATGCCAAACTGTTGACTGGAGAGACTTACCACCAGTTCTCTGCTCGCCTGGAGACATACCTGGAGAAATGGACTGCTCTGGGGAAAACCCAAGATTTAAAGGAAATGATTATGACTGAGCAGTTAAGAGAGTCCATGGCTCCAGACCTGAGAAAATTTCTCACGGAACAGGGTGCTGAGAGGCTGGGGGAGATCTTAAATGTGGCTGAGAGATATCAGGCAGCCCAGTCTGAGATAGCAAGTTTAAAGAAGAAGCCTATAGACCATAATAAAGCTCCACAAAACCAAAATCAACCTAAATTTGAGCACAGAGATAAATTTAACAAGGGTAAAGCCTATTATGATAAAGCCAAGTTTGACCAACGAGATAGAAACTCGCAATTGAATGATAAGAAACATTTTCCTCAGGGAAATAAATGGTGTAAGTGGTGCAAGAAAAATAATCATGACACCACAATGTGTACTCGAAAACCTCCTAACTTTGCTGCAATGAAAACGGGGAGAAAGGGACAAAAGGTTAAACCTATTGGACAGCAGGAACCTTACCACCCCCCAGTTTGTGAGGATGTTGTATGTAATGGTGTCACCATTAGGTGCCTTTACGATACAGGTTTAGATTATGACTCAGTCGTGAGCTCTCACCTGGTGCGAGCAGATCAATACACCACAGAAACAGTGGAGATCCAAGCCGCAACCAAGGACGTAGCAACCATGACACTTCCCATTGCTAGAATCTGTGTAAAAACTCGCTATGTGGAAGGAGTAATCAAGGCAGCCGTGATAAACGAACCCATCTATCCTCTGATATTGGGGTGTCGTTATGTATTCTTGGGGAATCCCAGGAAACCTGTGATCATGGCAACAGTGCAGACCAGGTCACAGTCACGAAAGGAGGAGGATGAACCCATAAATACTCATCCAGAGGAGATGAGGAAGGCACAGGCGGAAGATAGGTCACTCAACCCGTGCTTTAAGAAATTACCTAAGTGCCATACACCTCCTACGAAAGGAGACTACTATATGAAAAACAAACTGTTGTATAGGAAGGCTGGAACTGGATCCAATGGTCACGGACAGCTGGTCCTTCCAAAGGCATATAGGGCAGATGTAATAAGGAGATTACATGTTGGAAAAGATGGTGACCACGAGAAAGTAGGTACCATCTGCCAAAAAGTTGCTCGAAAATACTATTGGCCCGACATAAATGTCGACATTGAGAATTTTGTAGAAGCATGTGGCATATTGCATGAGGGAACACCCACAAGTGGGAAAGATAATAATCAGGACCTAGAAACGCCACGGAGCAAACTTAGGCCTGACAATAGAATTAAAAATGTAGACAAAGTGGAATGGGAACCCCCTTTTCACACCCAGTCTTCACTTGAATGTGTTAACATGGCCACTATGAATAGAGTACAAAGAGTAATTCTACCCCAGAATAAGCCGACAATTCCTCGGTCGGAATTATGTGAACTGGAGGAAGAAAATGTAGAGAGGAGATCTCTCACCAAGAATTTTAAGTGGGGAGAAAAACCCCAGAAAAGAATTGGTAGTGGACGATTTGTAAGGCATGATACAAGGCAAAAACGTCCTCATTACAAGGCTTCCAATGTTAAGGACCTGACATGTGCTATGAAAAATAAATTTGTAAATTTTAAAGTCCATTGGAACTTAACCCGGAATGGCACCGGTAACCCTATTTGGGAGGCCAATAAAAAGTCCATTGGAACTTCACCCGGAATGGCACCGATAACCCTATTTGGGAGGCCAATAAAAAGTTCATTAAAAATTCGACCAGAATGGCACCGGAAACCCTATTTGGGAGGCCATGAAAAGATCCATATGTAACCTTGTTAAGGACATGGACTGATGAGAAGGCAGAAGAAACTGTTACCTCATCTTATAACTATGTGAACGAACTGACCACTCGTCTTAAAACTGGATGGAAACTGGCAAATGACAATCTCAGACAAGCCAGGAAGAAACATGCTGCTTACTTTAACAAGAAAGCTAAGGATAGAGAGCTTAATGTGGGAGAGAAGGTGCTCCTTCTTCTACCCGGCAGCAGTAACAAGTTACAAATTGGATGGCAAGGGCCATACACGGTTCTAGAAAGGATATCTAGAACTAATTATAAAATCGACAAAAAAGGTAAGGAGAAAATTTATCACGTGAATCTCCTAAAGCAATACCTGGAAAGAGAGATCCAGGATGAGACACATCTCATGACCTTGTCGATAGCCACAGGAATGAAAAAGGAACCACTCGCCTCTCACGAGTATCCCTTAAAAACAGAGGAAACACAGGCACAGGTGAAGATCAGTAAGCACCTGACTAAAGCCCAGAGGGAGCAGGTTCAAAAGGTTCTGGTTGAACATACAGACGTGCTAACAGATAAGCCGGGGCATACCAATCTATTAGAGTATGACATGAAAGTAATAGACCCAACACCCATCTGTATGAAGGCCTATTCCATTCCTTTCGCTAAGGAGAAAGCTTTGAAGGAGGAAATTGAGTATCTGTTAAAGGAAGGAATCATTTCTCACAGTGAATCTCCTTACAGTTCCAGTGTGGTTTTACTAAGGAAACCTTCTGGAGAACACCGTCTGTGTATAGATTTCAGAAAACTGAATGCTGTCACAGAAAATCAGGTGGATCCATTGCCGGATACCAATCAGCTGTTTGCCAGGCTGAATAAGGCAAAATATTTTTCTAAGGTGGATCTGAGCAAAGGCTATTACCAAATTCCAGTGAAGCCTGAGGTTCGACCTTATCTGGCATTTAGCACATCGGAAGGCCATTATGAATTCAACATGTTACCATTTGGCTTGAAAAACGCCCCGAGTGTGTTTTCCAGAATGATGCGCAAGTTATTGGATCCCCTGAATAACCCATGTATAACCAATTTCATGGACGACATTCTTATTGCTACTGAGACATTCGAAGAACACATAAACTCTCTGAATATGCTATTTGATAGGCTCAGGGAAGCAAATTTGACGGCTAGACCAACCAAATGTAGTGTGGGGTGTAAAGAACTCGAATTCTTGGGACACACAGTGTATCAGGGAAACATGACCCCTGACCCCAAGAACCTGGAGAAATTACAAAACGCACCGAGGCCACAAACCAAAAAAGATGTGAGGTCTTTTGTATCTTTATGTGGATTTTATCAAAAATACATAAAGAACTTTAACTCTATTTGTGCACCGCTGACAGACTTAACTAGAAAAGGTCAACCTGAAAAAATCATTTGGTCAGCGCAGTGTGAATTGGCATACCAAGAGTTAAAAGATAAACTCACTAGCAAGCCGATATTGAAATTGCCTGATCTAAGTCAGGAATTTGTGGTGAGAACGGATGCGAGTAACATAGGATTAGGGGCCACTTTGTTACAGAGGTCCACCTCACAGGATGGAGAACTGAACCCAGTTGCTTACGCTAGCCGCAAGTTAAACAAAGCAGAAAAAAATTACTCAACAAGTGAAAAAGAGTGTTTAGCATTGATCTGGGCCATAAAAAAGTTCCAAATTTATCTTTATGGTAGGTCATTTGTGGTGCAAACAGATCACCAGCCTTTAGTGTTCTTATCTCAGGCCAAGCATGAAAATGCACGTTTATTAAGGTGGTCTTTATTGATCCAACCTTATACATTTTCCATCGAATATATACCCGGTTCGGAAAACGTGGGAGCGGATTTCCTGAGTAGACATCCTTGTGAGGCAAAGCAGGAAAAGCCTAGGGAATAGTACTTTATTTACGCTAATTGTCTCACAGATAATAACTTGCAGTGAATGCATGTTTTAGGAAAGGAGGTGTGTAGTGAAATCTGTAAGAACAAACGCTTAATTCCACCGCACGTTCAATTTGCATACCGAAGTAAGGGCCTAAACGATTTGCCGCGGTTTAACATTATACACGTTTGCTAGCGTTTTCTTTGAGATTTAAATATTTTCTTGTGCCAGAAATGCGATACCATGAATGGCGTTTGAATTTTTCTCGACCCGCGTTCTGGACATATATTCACACGCTGGTTTTAGCAGACGATATATATACACACACGCAATGTGACGTGGCGCCGTAAGGTTAACGTCCGATAAGGTAGTTTAAAATAAAAGGAAAAAATTAAGGTTAACGACCGATCTTTTTTGAAAATGCCGTACGAAAGGGAATAGGAGAGAAAATGTTTTAATTGAAGCGTTGTAGGAAATAAAAACGATACCAGGCCTTAGAAAGACATAAAAGAATAAATATGTACTGACTGTGAATAGATAACAGCAGGATTAATAAGTATGTATGAGTATTTAAAACTATTAAGTAATAAAGAAGTTGGACAGAAGACAGATAGACAGATGGACTTGCTCAGTTTCGCCCTTAGGTGGGGTAAAAGGGGAAGGAGTCCTTAATTTGAATATTTGAGGTCAGTTTTATTTGAAAAGGAACGCTATTCACTAAACAGCCTCTGGTTGGCTGTAGTGTAATAGACTAAGGGTTGTATAAAACCAATTAGTATTGGGTATAGGGGGCCACTAGATGAAAAATTTCTTACACTAAAGACGTTGTTGTTAGAGACAAGGCAAGAGTACTGTCTTGGTTGCTAATTCTGCATAGCAGCTATCTGTATCGCCCTATTCAACAACCTAGTGTATAAAGTTTCTTTGATTGCGGTAAATATGAAAATCTTTATATTAACATTTATATTGTCATTTGTATCATGTATGCATTATCGACTCTGTATGAACCTAAAAGGGGAAACATTTATCTGGAGGGAAGCTAACATTAAACTCTGTGTTGTTTCACAGCGTTGTTAGGAACTGTATTAACCTGGTATAGACAAGCCAGACAGGCTTTCGGCCATATGGGGAGAAAAGAAAATTAAATATTTATGATGAAAAGAAAAATGTTGTGTTATGACATAAGACCAGGAAGATCACTGGCCGTCTTCTTCAGCAAGTCACCGTGATTGTACATGACTTGATAGTATTAATGTAAAATGTTTCCTTTATCAAGGAAAATGTCAAACGGGGTTTGAAAGTTATTTATCCAGAAGGGGGTACCAACCAAATTGAGAACGTTAACTAATTGTTTAGTTACCATACTGATGTCTGATGATATTGCCATGTTAGAATAATGAAAGAGAGAGATTATTAGATGCTGAGTGGGACACATTTGTATTGTTCCAGAGTTTCATCTACGAGTGAAAGTGAGCCCAGGTGACCTAACACCTGTCCTTAAAGTATGCAGTGAGGCCTAACTACTGAGTGTCTACACAGTGATTTACCTATAGAAGCAGAAGCGTGTCTTGGCAGTGGATGCTGGCGTTTTATACATACTTCAACCAGCCTGGTTCCAGAGACCTCAGATAAGACTTGTCTGGGAAATTGATATCACAAACACTCCACTCTCTCAGTTTTCACTAGAGTATCAGACAGTGAGGAACAAAAACGTTCAATAAACTTGTACCCTTTTCTAGGAGCAAGAAATACTTGACATTTTCCCAGCTTGAAACATATAAGTAATTGTGGGATAACATCGACTCAAGGACAGTTGTAAAATAATTGGTTGTAAATAATTTCATTATCATGTTGAGTTGATTAGTCCTGTGTCAGAAGAATAACTAGATACAGGAAAATAAATTATAAAAAAAAAATAAGTTACATTCCAAACTTTACCCAGTGACTTGGTTAATCATTGTTTATGAGTAATAGGTGTAGTGTTTGTCCTGTTCATATACTTTATCACATTGCATATACCCTAGACACTTGCTAGACACCCTACACACACCAATACACTTCAGTAGGGGAAGATATATAATCGGGTGAGGTCGTGGTGGAAGCAGACAAGTACCCTGTAAACTTATTTGTATTTAATAAACCTCAGGGACTTGCATAGCTGACCCCATACCAGATACCATTACTATAATATTGTAACCAATAATAACAATCAATTCACCACAGTTGTGGAAAGTTATTTTGGATCTAAACTGTATATGTAGAATTGTCAGAGATAGTAGATACTGTTGTTTGATTGAAGAATTTGGTAGTCTGACTTAAACACTTTTTTATGAGAAATAATGTTATGTTTATATGTGCAAGTTGGTATAATGTTAATAGTGTGATTTTTTGTAGGTGCTCATTTGGGGTTACTTAGAGATGAGGATATTTTTTTTTATGTCTCACATGTTGTTAAAGCTCGTTTCACTTTTGATTTATTAATTAGTGGTTGAAACTTGTAAAAATTTAAAATACTATTTTTATTTAACTTAACGTTAAGAAACTTTTTTGTATTGTAATTTTCAAAATGTATTTGTTTTTCTTTGTGGAAGTATTGTATTTTTTATGTGTCCAGTGCTTAATATATTGATATGTCCACATTTAAAAAAATAAAAAAAAGAGAGAAAAAGATAATAATTTTTTTTTTCTTTTGAGATTGTGATATTTGTGTTTTTACAAATCACACTTTTTTGTGTGTGATGCCTGTGATACTTCATTTTAGTTACGAATAAGTGTTGTAATTTGGTTAAATTATTTATTATGCATTATTTAGTTATATCCGTCGTTCGTGTTTAGTATAGATATATACTTTGTCTTTTTGTTATACGATTTTCTGTCATGATTGTATTTCTGTCATTAGACTGTTATCACTAAAATAACTATGAACTGTTTACAGTATAATCACAAAAATAATATAGTATGAATAGTTTTGTTATATTAATCACACAAAAAAGTAGTATTAATATGTTTAATCACAAATATAAGAGATTCAATGCGGACAATTTAAAAAAAAAGTGCACATCGAACGACTTCTATTCAAAGACTGAATGACGAAAGAAACAAGATAGCGCGCGGTGGTGACGAAATGCGACGAAAGAGAGAAGCGAGCGACGAAATTTGGAAACGTGGTTATAATTGAAAACCGACGAAAGAGCGAAGCGACGAAACTCGAAGCGACGAAAGTCGAGGTATGGGTGTATACAATATTTAGTCATGTATTTCTTGGTATAAAATGTGGCTGTGCAAACGTTTGACCCATATATTGTGATAACTAAACCTTCCTCCGTTATACCAGAGACGGTAACAGAGAAAGAAAATCAATCGTTTTACAATCACAAATTCAAACAATGTGAAGCACATGTGCTAATATAATGTTATTGTATGAGAATGACATAAGTATATAATAAACCTAGGCACCTATAAGGAGATCTATGACATAAGAGTTAGGTAGAATCATGTGGGCATCGAGACAATATGTCTGCCATCACATTATCCGAACCACGGATAGCTCGTACCGAGAAATGAAAAGGTTGAAGAGCAATAGCATTTCGAGTTGATCTCGAGCTCTTCAAGTCCTTGCTTTGAATAGCTGTTAGAGCTTTTTGGTCGGTTTCTACAATGAAATGCGCACCAAGAAGGAATCGCTGTAGTTTAAGAATCGCCCAGACCATAGCTAATAATTCTCGGACTAGAACTGAGTAATTCCTTTCTGCCGCATTCAGTTTCCTACAGACGTACATTACAGGATGCAGAGTTTCTGAATACTCCCCGTTGATGAGGCGTCACTACGAAGAACGAAAGTCTTTTCAGTTGTAGGTAGTCTTAAGATAGGTTGAGATGAGAATAATGTCTTAATCTGATCCAATGAAGATTGACATTCTTGGGACCAGCGCACCATATTAGGAGACCCTTTCTTCAATAGGGTTGAGAGAGGTGCCGTAATAGAAGACAGATTCGGAATGAATCTTCTGTAGAACTGTATTAAACCTAAGAGACTACGGATTTGTTTCTTAGTCTTAGGAATAGTGATGTTCAGTATCTTGGAAGTATTGTGGTCCTCTGTACGCAAGGGTCCATGGCCAACACGGTGGCTCAGAAAAGAAATGTTACTAAACCCAACATAGGCTTTAGAGGGTTTGGCTGTCAGATTATGGTAGCGTAGAGTAGACAACAGCTCATATAAACCCAAAAAGTGATCTTCCCAAGAATCACTGAAAAGACAGATATCGTCCAAGTATGCAATGACATCTGAACGATATGAAAGAATTCGACGCATCATGCGTACGAAAGTAGTTGGGGCATTCATAAGGCCGAAAGGCATGAAGTTCCATTGGAACAAACCCCTAGGTGTTGAGAAAGCAGTTAGAGGTTTGGCGCGTTCCGTGAGAGAGACTTGCCAGTAACCTTTAGACAAGTCGAGTTTGGTAAAGAACCGAGAATTAAAAAGTCTAATAAGTAGATCTTCCAATAAAGGCATAGGTTCAGCATCGAATTTCGTCACTTGGTTAAGTTTACGGTAATCAATGCAAAGACGTATGTTGTTGTCTTTCTTACGAACAATAACTATAGACGAAGAGTATGCCGAAGTGGATGGTTCAATTATTTTCAATTGTATCATTTCATCCAATTCTTTCTCGACCTGTTCTTGAAAATGTATAGGAATAGGGTAAGGTCTGACCCTGATAGGATTATGGTCAGTAAGTATTATGTCATTTTAATGACAGATGTGTGTCCAAGAATGTCCGTGAGAACATCCTGAAATGTTTGTAACATGGAAGAGACTTGTAGTTGTTCCTCAGTAGATAATTTAGGAGAAACAGTAACATTTCTCCATGATTCCGTAGAATGAAGTGGAATCATTGGAAGAGGAAGATTAACGTCAGAGAAAGTAGATTCTTCATCCTGTATAACCGACAGAGATGAGTAATGACCATGTGGGACTAGAGAATCGTCCGTCGCCTGGAAAATAGGCTGTAGGTAGTCTGGACGTTCAGGAAACTCTGTAAGCATGTTTATATGAAAGGTTTTATATCAATTGGGTGCCATGGTCAGGCAAGATTTCTTTGGGAAATCCCAGACGAGAAAATATCAGCCAAAGAGCGTCTGCAATATCGGCAGTAGAAATGCTCTTAAGAGGTATAGCCTCTGGCCAACTTGTACACATGTCAACGCATGTTAGAATAAATTTTTGTCCTCTGGCCGACTTGATTTTAAAAGGGCCAATAATATCTATTGCCATCTTTTGAAACGGACGAATAGGAATGTCCGCACCCTGGATAGGTGCTGCATGGTGTGGACCTCTTGACCTGACCTCTTGACATACTTTGCATGAGCGACAATAAACACGTATATCTCTATTTACAAATGGCCAAAAGAAGGCCGCAAGAACTCTCGACTTAGTACGGGAAAATCTCATATGTCCAGCACATTGAGAGTCGTGAGCATGTCGCAAAATTTGAACTCTCATACTTTTAGGCACAAGTATTTGCGAATACATAGACGTATTCAAATCTTGTACCATACGCACTAGTACACAATTCTTCATAGTGATCCAAGATTTGCGATTAGCGTTCCGATTTGGATCACCATTTTTGACAAGAAGGAAGAATTTTTTAAAGATGTGTCATCTTGTTGAAGTTTTATAAAAGAGTCACGCGAAATAACCGAATGATCAACTTGATTAAGCACTTCATTACTTTCGGTCGATGAAGTTTGAATTATGAGCTTGCGCTCTTGTGATAACTGCATTAGCAGTTTGAATATTTTGTTCTTCCCAAGCAGCAATCTGCTGTGGGGTACATTCCTTAACACCGTGAATACGCCCGATGATAAGATCCGCAATAGGATTCGGTAGTAAACACGCGTGGACATCTCCAGTAAAGAAGGGAGTAGCTATGTGGATGATAGCAGTCGAATACTTTTCCAGTGTGTCACCAAATGTCACACATTTAACCACTTTTCCAGTGGCACAGGACGTATCTATAAGAGATTGTTTAACACCAACAGTAGTGCATCCAGAATCAAATAAATCTGAGACTGGATTACTATTCACAAGACCTTTATGAAGAATAAGAGATCCTCTTCCATCATGCGCAGCCGCAGCAGGAAGAGCGGGTAGAGGATGACCACAACTCAAGGTAGATACATTAGTAGGTTCAAACAAAGTAGTGCACTGTGGGCATTGAGATGCTCTCCCAAAGTCGAAAGCAGAGCAAGTGATAGCACTAGAAGTACCTTTATTATTGTCCGATTCATTACTAACTCCCTGTGACTCTTGTTGAGCAGAGTTAGCATGATGACATGATCTATTATTGTTGTGTTGCCATATACCGCGATTATTATTTCCTCTGGAATTATTATTATTTGACCTACTGAAACTCTTGTTTTGGTTTGAACCGCAGTTTCCACAGTTGCGATTGTCATTTTCCCATTGATGAGAATATCTATTAGATTGGTTTTGTTGTTTCCGTGAAAAACTATGATAGGTAGGATAGTTTTTATTGTGGCTACCCCTGCGGAAGTTTCCAAAATTGCCGGAACCAAAATTACGAGGGCTATCTGATCGCCTCCAGTTCTTTGAAGAAGATCCATTATAGGATGTATCGCCCTGATCCTGTCCGAAATTACGATTACTCTTCCAATCAAAATTGAGTTGAGCACCTCGAAATTTATGGCTAAAATTAGGACCATATGGTGCCGCAGTAGCCACGGGCAAACCTTCTTTAACATTAGACTTGCTAACATTTACCTCAGGGTGTGCAGTGACATATTGGCAACAATATTGTTCCATCTCTTTTATGTTCTTAATCTTACGCTCATGTAAAAAGGCAAGAAAAGACCCATTGACAGATGACATGACCTTGTCACGAAGTAATAAGTCCATCAGGGCTTCATATGTGTGTTCAGTCTTAGACAGCTCAATACTTCTTGAGAACATAAGACGTATCATTGAAATAAATTCAGAGAATTCCACCCCAGTATCTGATAACATAGTCTTAAAGCGAAGACGATAACCTTCCTCAGTAAGTTGATATTTCTTTAATAAGGCTGCTCTGACGACGTCATAATTATTCTTGTCAGGTTCATCTACCATACTTAAAACATTCAAAGATTCACCTTTAAGTATATCTGACAATTGTACAACATATTGTGACTTATCTACTTTATGAGATTCGCATGAACGTTCAAATCTATCTAGATAGAACGATATATCGTCACTTGCAGAGTTGAAAGCAGGTAGTTTGACCTTATAAGAAAAAGCATTTGTCTTACTAGAAGTTGCCTGATTATTTGCATCATTTTGTGAATTACCCATATTCACTAACTTCAATTTCTCAGACTCTAAAGCTAAGATTCTTTCCTCGTGTTCCATTTTCTGTTTCTCTTTTCTTTCTTCAGCTTCTAGCTTCTGTTTTCTCTCTTCAGCTTCTAGCTTCTGTTTTTCAGCTTCCATTTGCATTTGCATTTGCATTTTTTTTTCTTCAGCCTCTCTTTCTAATCTTTTCTCTTCAGCTTTTTGTTTTTCAGCTTGCATTTGCATTTGCATTTTTTTATCTTCAGCCTCTCTTTCTAATCTTTTCTCTTCAGCTTTTTGTTTTTTCTCCTCTGCTTTTTGCGCCTTGTCGTATAGAGCAAGTGCAAATTCTTCTAGTTTCTGACCCGTCTTACCAAGGGCTTTCCCTTGCTCAATAAAGTAATCAATTGTAGACATTATGTCTAATAATTTGCTATCAGCACCTCTGAAATAACAATAACCTTTATCCCAACCTCAGTGGGAGACAGGTCTTTGACAAAGACCTTGTCTAATTATCTTAATTATAATATCACTATTAATCACTTCTATATCTAAAGTGCATTATACTGTTAATAGTGTCTGATCAAGAGTATATATATATATATATATATATATATATATATATATATATATATATATATATATATATATATATATATATATATATATATATATATATATATATATATATAAAAACAGCGTATGATAACAATGAATAACATAAACAAAGAACAAGCATCAAGGAAAAATAAAAACGTTCGCAGAAGTCAACTAAACTATAAAGCTTAACTAAAGAAAATGTTACAAAAAATTGCAAAGATAACTGCGGAAAAACAAACAAAACAAATGACAGCAACAATGTATAAATGAAAAGGTGTTTAGAACTAAACGAAGGAAAGGGAAGGAGATAAATACAAACAAATCAGAACAAAACTAAAGAATAGAGAAAAATAGACGAAAAGGACACTAACACATCTCGACACAACTAAGAAAATAAAATAAAAATTAGCAACAAAAGACGCTTGCAATTTCCACCTTGGGAAATTTGCAACAGTCCTTAAAGAACGCTGTTGTAGGCCCTCTGTGACGTAGGATACCCTACGACAGACACCGCCCAACCGAAACCCGCTGAAATGAACAGTTATATAACATGTAAACAAAAAACATGTAATATGTAAACAAAGAATATGTAAACAAAGATTGTGCCAAGAGGAAGGCTCAATTCAGTCACAAGATAAAGGCATAATTCACAAACATAAACAGGCCACTTATCTTTAGATGAGAATCCTCAATAGCAGCAATATATCAGTACATCAATAGGCATCCAATGAGCAGAGGATCCACCGCTGAAGGGGACAGAACTCTGAAACATAGTGTACAGATGTTCTCACAGCTCTGCTTCTTGCTATGATGAGCAAAGGTGACTTCAATAGACCAGCAAATAAGGACGACAGGAACACAGCAACAACAATGGTATCGGCACTTGACCTTCTGATATCAACTCGACAGTTGTGTACTCATTTCTACAACGACATCACAGTCCGGTAGCTAATGGAGCACTGCAATTCCGACGTGTATTCTCAATTTACAGACGAACGTAACATATCCTCGTCGATAGTTCCATTAAGCTGGCAAACCACAATGTTGGCTGAAATTATGTTATGGTGTAGTTTGCTGTGACCTAGATATCATGTAGAACGTAACGACCATAGTTCACTGTATCTTGACATCCGAATGTTGAATGGGTTACAAACCCCGTAAGTGCTGGTTACCAGACAAAACCAGCTGGCCACCAAAAATGTTGTAGTTTAATTTATCGTTGAGGTACAGTTCTGTAGATGGGACCCCAAAGAGCTGGCTAACTACATGTTGAATGGTTGTATACGTCTGGTATGTTGATGTTTGGTATTGATGATATATATATATATATATATATATATATATATATATATATATATATATATATATATATATATATATATATATATATACGCCCACACAGCGCTACTGTAAACAAGTCATGAGGACATCACAGTAACTCACGTAGATGAAGTCAAGTAAGCGTTAAACGGCTGTTGACGTTTCAACACTTTATTACAGGACGACAACAGGTTACGCTGACATCGATACATAGTCATGTTGACAAGACTCAGTAACATCATAGGCATGATAACAGTTCAATGCAGCTGGCATCTATAAATCATTAGTAGCTTGTACATATCATAGTACTGGCATATCATTCTATCCTTCCTTGGTACAGCTGCAGGAAAACTACTCCTCATAGGGAGCGGGTAGTCAAGTACATAAGCTTAATTCATCTTTTACCTGACCCCAGCAAGTCAGGTACTTCTCTGGTCAAATTACACCGCAAAGTTAGCGGGCTACTAGCATACAATGCTAATCTCTACTTTCTTTTGAATATCCTCTGACTAACCCAGTCAGGTACATTTTCTGGCATAAGCAGGCCGCGCAAATATGGCGGGCTCCTAAAAATACGATGACTTCTGTGGCTTTCCTTTTGACAAACAAGGTATGTCAGTCCTTGTTCAAATGATGCCGCCTGAATAGCGGGTTCTAGCAAGTGCAATGTTCTCTGGGCTTCCTCTAACCCAATAAATACAATGTCAGTATAATGTGCGAGCTCCAATGCTTATATCTTCAGTGACTTTTGCCCGCACAGGAGGAAAAGTCACTACAATGTCAACTGACAATAGAGAGAAAAAATGGTGTAAAGTTATTTTACCTTGCCAGCAATCCAACGAATAACACCAAAACAACACTTGCCATCCTTGGCGCTTAGAATAACACATGGAGATAAATCTTAGACATTCTTTTGTCACACAGAGGCTTTCTTTCCCCAAACGCCTAGCCAGATAGGAGACGCTGCTCGTCTTAACCCCTTGAAAATCTCAGCTCGACTCCTTAACATACAGTCCTCTTTCCGCGCCTCAAATTCTCGCGCATGCGTCGTAATACGCAAGTCCCCTGAGTTAAGCTCGGGTGGGCGATCTGGAACATTCCTGGAAAGGCTGACTACTCGAGCCATATATGGTCAGGTTACAAGACCCCGGTCCTAAAATTAGACCGCTTGGATAAAAGACAAGTGGGATAACAACTACTTCTGACTTAAACCAAAGTATAAAGCGAGTAACTCCCCTTTGACCAAGAATCTGAGAATTACGTCCCCGACTGCATTTAACAGTGGGCGAGATGATGATGATGATGAGTACGTCTTTCACGTTCTCTTACATCTCTCATGAGCCAGTTCTTTTACTGTTGGCTACCATCATCTTAAGACAGAGAAGGATCTGATGGGTGTATTTTATAAATACTATATGGTCATGTAGAGGAAATGCTAGGACTGAATAACAGTAATTTCACAAAGTCACTGTTTAAAAATAGATAAAGATAAAAACAAATGGAAATTTTCTGGACCAACTTAAGAGGTTCTCATATCTTAGTCACATAACAGCAGAAAACAGCTGATATGCAACAGAAATCAGGAAGAGAATAGGAGTGGCCAAAGCTATATTCAACACCATGAGACAAATACTAACACTCTAAACAATTAGCTTAAAAATTAAAACTTGTTCGTCTTTGTCTTCTTCTTTCTCGTTCGTCAAATTAAAACTGAGAATCATCAAATGTCATATATATGTATTCTTCATGAACGTATGGTATAAAAAAAAATGGACAATTAACAAACAATTGGAAGAAAGAATAGAGGCCCTTGAGATGTGGATGTCTAGACGATTGGGAATGAGAAGAAATCAAGTAAAGAGGTCCTAGAAAACCTAGAAGTGCAAGGAGAATTAATGAAAGAGGTCAAAATCAGACAGCTAAAATATTTTGGCCAAAGAAAAGACATAACACCTTGCTAACGACCATAATGGAATGCAGAGCTGAAGGCAAACTTGCAAGACGAAGGCAGCGATATATATGTGAAGATAACATCAAGAGATGGACATGAGCTATCAAGGCAACAGACGGAAGACGCCAAAGATCCATTGCTGTTGACCTTCGTGTGCAGATGGCAGCTGGTGATGATGATGATAATAGACAAGTAGTGCCTCTGACAGTTTAAAAAGACGCGACATTATGGGAGATAACAAAGAATGTGAGCACGTAAGTATTGTCAAGGGAAATAAAAAATAAATTTGTTAATCAGCCAAGGGAAATAACACTTTAGAAAATATTTTTCTACTTATTGTAAAATCTCTTGAAAAATAAGTATAACTGCTTTTGCAGTGATTAAATTCGTTAAACAAAAAGCAAATACTATGTACCATGTAAAAAAATAATTTATTACCATTTTGTGTAAATAAAACAAAGAAATAACTATTTTTAGTAGTTACATTTTTTGAGCCAGTCTTACGTTTTAGTATTAGAACTAGTCTTTCAGCTTACAATTTTAATAAGCATTGTATAACATGTAACACTGAAACTGTCAAACCCCGAGTTGACTGTCACCATAGAACATTTAGAAAAAGAAAGATCCAAACTTACTCTCCACTGGCTTCCTTTTTTCTTTCTTTCTTAATCGGAACCTCTTCTACCCCGTAAACAGGGTGTTGAGGTGACCCAAAGAACACAAGGTTCCTGGGCAAAACATGCAATCAAAATGTCGGACAAACAGGTGATTCACTGGCTTCCACCAACAATAAAAAAGACACCATTGCGGCTAAAATCACAGGCGATCCAAGGGCGGAAGTTTTCAAGATCCGCAACGCGCCTGACAAATGGGGTCTACTCTGTAGAGCAACGACGGCCATTCCGCACTTTCTAGACTCTTTTTACATTAAGTTAATAAATAAGCGTATCTGTAGCTTTATATTAGAATGTGATAAACTGAGCAATTAGTTGTTACTGTATTAACAGTTGCTCTTATTTTTCACTCTTTACATTTTTTTATGTACTGTGGGGAAATGCAGGGGGGCGCTGGGGCATGCCCTAGGAGCCAAGGGGGCGGTGACCCAAAAAAGTTTGGGAAACACTGATCTAGAGCTCCGAATAACTGGAGCACAAAAGCATAAGGCCCTAGTTACCATGCAAGGGCGGAGAACGGTTTGTCCTCATTGCGGTGATGATACTCACTGGGCCAACAAATGCAACAACAAGCCAGCCAGAGAAGAAATCTTTCCACTGACAAGACCACCGACGAACAGCCCACCAGAAGCATCGGCTACAACACCCATGCCCTTACAGCCCCAAATTGCAGACGACGGGTTTCAAGTGGTAACACACCGGAACGATAGGAAACGACGATACTCGGCCCCAGACAGCCCAAACAACACTACAACACCAAAAGCTACCACTGAAGCACCAGAAAATACAAAACTACAAGTGAAACCACCCCCAACATATTCATCAATAATGAGACAAAGACCAACATCCCAAACTGAAGAAAACATGTTAAGCACTGCCACAGCTCCAGAGATCCAGACATCGACACTAACACATGAGGAAATAAACAATACAGCACCAGAAGAAGATGGTTCACTTCAGACACCCCCAAGACTGATTATTGACTGGAAAGAAAATGAAAGCATATGGGAAAACAAGCAATACAGACATTAGGACCATAACTTAGGGTACGTTACCAAACTATTTAATTAGACTTTAATAAAATTTATTCATTGTTATATGTTAAAAATGGCAGATGAAATTTTGATAATTAGTGTAATAGTTAGCGGACATCGCTCAAAACTACATTACATCATAACACTTATACATAAACACAAGCCAGACTTTATACTTTGCACGAAACAAGCATACACACAGACAAACATGCATTACAAAACACATCCCAGTTAGGACTACGACGCTCATGTTTTAGTTTAGCCATACACAACACAGGTTCAGGAACATCAATACTACAAACATCAGACAGGTGGGAAATACTTAGGACAAACAGAGACAGCGAGGGCAAAATAACCATCGCTCAGGTTGGAAACAACACACATACATACACGATAGTGAATATACACACTCCAGCAAACTACAACCACCAACCACAATTTTACGAAAACTTAGACAACTTACTCACTCAGTCATACAGAGAACATAATATTATTTTAGGAGGCGACTTTAACTACGTTTTGACAGACATGGACGTTGTTGGTGGAGTAGTTAGAACACAGACAAGGAGAGCAAACTGAGAAGACGCACACCAACTAGACATAATACAAACCATAATGGATACGCACAGCTTATTAGATGCCTACAGACACACACAACCTCACAGTATTGAAACAACGCATGCACACACCGCACACAACAGAGCTGCACGATTAGACAGAATCTATGTGCCGTCAACACACCACATAATTCAAGCAAAACACTTGCCTGAAGCTCTCAAGTTCACAGATCACAAAGCAGTACTCGCAGCCATTAGCACTACACAAGCAAGCACGCATTCCAAACGTTCCCCACACTGGAAATTCAACAACACTTTGCTCCAAAACAAAGCATACGTAGAGCACATGACCAAACTAATTCTTACATACATAAGCGACATACCAATTGACAATATTCAAGAACACTGGGAAACACTTAAAAGCACCATACGCGAACGAACACAGCTAATGTCATCCGTCATACACAGACACCGCATACAACAAGAGACTTTGATAGAGAAAGCTATACAACTAACAAAGCAAACAGACAAAAACTCTCCCTCCATTCTCGCGCTACAAAATGAACAAGAACGATGTAAACACTATAGGTTCCTGTGAGAAGTTAATGTGATTGCATTTACAACAGGCCCCTAGTCTTTAAATTTTGCATTTATTTACGTTTTTTCAGGGAAGGATTACGGTGGGATTTTTTATCTTATTCGTTTTTTTTATTTCTCTTTGTATAATAATAGAGTTTGGACTTTTTGTGTAGATTAAGAATTACGGTTTCTAGCAAAGATGGTAGTTTTAACTTTTAGACTGGCACCAGCGCGCTGTTTCATTGAGATAATTCGTTCATGGAAGATTTTCCAGTGTAACATAATGGCAGAGCATTTTCGGTTCTTCTCAGTGAGCGCGCTATAATTTTTAGTAAGGGTGAAATCAGATGGGGGTAGAGGGGGAGTTTTAAGCGCGTGGAAACAGGTCAGCAACGGAAATTTTCCGCTTGACCGTAAGTTCTAAATTTAGAAATGACCGTGGGCGATTCCTGGCACGTTGGTTGGTTCATAGATCGACCCGCTTAAGAACAAAGCCTAGCTATGACTCACGCGTAGCGTGGTCTGGGGTAATAAATAAGCGGGATTCCCTGGCAGAAGTGGGAGAATTTTTTGAACTTCTACGCCTTGGGAAGGAACTGCCACAGAGCCGACTGCTCTTTCGAGAGAAATTCGTGCTGGTAAATATGAAGTTAATTAAGCTTTAATAGTTTATGAGATTTTTGCAGAGTTGTTTCTAGGAGGTAAAGTTAATTCATAGAAGTAGAGCCATCAATGCTAAATCTTTTAAGTGAATATAACTGACAGCGCAATTAGGTATTTTGTGAAAAGGTAGTAGGGAATTTTGATAGTTTCCGCAGAGTAGCTGTTTGTAGGAATTGGAATATTACTGTTATTTGTCAGAAGACAGGGGATCTAATTTTTCCTGGATTTGTGATTTTAAATGGTGCAGCGTAAAACACGCTCGCGGAATTAAATTAATTTTAGTTCATAACGGACATGCCATGAGTTCCCTCTTATCTAAATTATTATCAGAGTGCGTTCATTCTTTTATGAGATAATGAAAGCTTAAAGATGGTAGATGTTAAATACTATAATTTTGAGACACGATGCACGTAAATTCATTGTGATTTTCAAGGATTTGGAGAGGGGTACCTAAGCACGTGCTGCGGGTCCTTTTTTTTTAGTGGGGTGAATCTGATAACGGAAGGAGAGGGGAGATAACTAGGCCTGCATTGTAAAATAGGATTTCAGTTCCTTTAGAGATTTTAATGTACATTGCTATCAGAATTATAATATTAGCGAATAATACGCTAGGGTTTTGGTGTGTATTTAATTGTTCAAGTGTGTGTAAATTACCAGCGGACTAATTTGTGTAACGCTGTGGTAATAGAACGAGTGGCTTTAAATGTTAGAGCATGGGAAATTGTGTAATTTTCTCTGTGTGGGTAAAACCTACATTTTGAAGTCAGCAGTTACGGGTCTAGTTGGGATTTGTAATTAGTCCTTAATTAATAGACCTATGTTTATACTGATGAATTCATGGAGACGGGAGATTATTGTCTCTGGTGAAGTCTATTGTATTTTGGTAGCCAGGTAAACACATCGATCATTGTTAAATAGTAGGGCCAGGAATTTACTGGCAACAGGTTCATTCAGTGGTTAGAATGTTGTGACGGGCTAACCTAAGCCGCCAGCATGTAAGAGATTAAGCCAGCTGAGTCTGGAGATTAGAGTGTCGATAGGACAGTATTTGAGGGAAAGTGGGGGTAGGCATGTTTACTAATCGCTGAAGCGATACTAGAGCATGGGAGCTGTATGGAAGATTTGAAAACTTAAGTGTTCGAGATTGGAAAACTTGGGTGTTAGATATTTGAGACTTAAGTGGTTGAAGAGTTGGGATTTAAGTGTTGAAGAGTGAGAGTTAAGGGAGTTAAGTGTTAAGGATATGGGAAATTTGTTGTGCGATATATATTTGTTATTGTTTTGTCCACAGCAGATATTTTCCAGGCGTGGCAGCGAGGGCTACAGTAGTCCTACAGCTGGCTAGAAGTTCGCCGGTCTTCTCAGGAGAAGAAGAGTCGGCAGAGCCAGAAAAGAAAGTGGAGTGGTGACAAGGTGGTCACTGGTGCAAAAGTTTTGTACCCAAGAGAGAGCAGGGAGCTGGAAGCACAGACTTCTTCAGCAAGAACAGATGTTCTTACCAAAATTCGGAGCAAGTTACGCTCATGTTAAACACACACTGATCATAGGCGCAGGGCCTAAAAAGTGTCGTGAATTTCGGGCATAATAATCCCGACAGCCTTGAGCCCACGAGCAGGGTATCCGGGCTACTGCAAAGTAATAATTCGTCTATTTGGAAGCAGCAATAGACCACGTCCCGAGTTTAATTTACCAAGCAAGTCAGCAGCTACAACAGGTGGAGAAGAGGGGAAAGGGTTAACATCCCTCTTTACTGCACGAGATCGATAGAGAGAAGGAGAGTAGTGGAGGAGTCGTTTCTGTAGGAACTAGGAGTGTCAGACAGACACTGAACATAACATTGGAACTCAGCAAGTCATCTGTAAGTTGTGTCGGAGGTGATAGAAGGGTTCTGGTCATGGACTTTGTGATAGTCAGAGAATATTTAGCCTTGTGATAGTCAGAGAATATTTAGCCTATAGTGGAGCAGCGGTGTAGGCACGTCATTTGTGTAGAACCACGTCTGCAGACAGACGGACAGTAGGAGTTAGGGTGTGTTTACACGATATCAGGTTGATTAGGAGAAAGACGGATCTGGTGTTCGAGATCCTCCTTCACATGTTGTTGTATTACTTACCTTTCTTCCTTACAGGTTGAGGGGAGGGCGACTGTGGGGTTACCTTACCTAATCACTTGAAATTAATTGTTATGTTCTTTCCAGGTGTATGAACACGCATGTTTATTCTATTTTTGTAGTATGTTATATGAATTTTCTGTGGTGTAAATAAAATCCATTGTAAATTTTTCTGGCTGGATCAGTCACTTACTTCAACCTATATGTTGTCTGTAAGTGGTGTCTGTGGTGTTAAGTAATTAAACCTTATCTTCAGATTGGTAGCTAGAGGTAGTGAGGTTATCGCAAAACGTTACGTCACTTAGTGGCAAGGTAGAGTCAATTTCGGTTCTCGACCCTTGACGCCAATAGCCTCATCTCCCACAGTCACTGTTATTTTCTTCTGAAATCTATCTTCTTAGTCTTTCTTTCCACTAGGGTCTAGTCTATTTAGGTAGACAGCCTCTAGTCCTAAATCCACTTCGTGACAAAGTGGGTGCTATCGTCCGGTGAATCATCTTTGTTACGTTCAATTCTGTGATCTTGACAAGTGGCGGCGTTCGTCCGGTAGATCATCTTTGTTGGGATCAATTCTGTGATCGTGTCAAGATTCATAGATTGTTTCTATAGGAAAGGTCTGGAAAATAGATTTCTTTATAATATCCCCTAGACAAGAGCTATATATAAACTGATCCAGCTATAAGTTTTTTTCCACAGGTTCCAGTTAGTATAGAGGATAGTGGTTGTAAGGTTGTTTATGACTTAGAAGTAATTGATGGCTAATGGAATTTTTTTCTTGACAGGAAAGTAAATTCGGGTTTTGGGTAGCTGGATAACTTGAATTTTTTTCAGGTAGTTATTAGTCAGACTTGGTGCTAGTCTGAGTGCGGGTTTTTGCGACAGCATATTCATAGTAGGTAACAGTAAATTTTTCTTGTTCCTTTTTTGTCATTTCCCCTCGTTGTGAGTACTGCTGATTTGTCAGGTAAGATGGCTGAATTGGTCAAGCTACTTACTGCATGGAAGGACGCAGCTAAAAGCATGGGGATGAATGAGGCCGAGACTAGGGCTTACATTATGAGGGAACAGGACCGGCAGACGGAGAAAGAAGAGAAGACCCAACAGGCAGAGGAGAGAAAAGCAGAGAGGGAAGCCCAGGAGAAGATAGCAGAGAGGGAAGCCCAGGAGAAGATAGCACAGAGGGAAGCCCAGGAGAAGATAGCACAGAGGGAAGCCCAGGAGAAGTTAGCACAGAGGGAAGCCCAAGAGAGGGAGAAGGCAGCAGAGAGACAGCATGAACTTGCCCTGCGTTCACTGGAACTGCAGTACCGATCTTCGGAAGGCAGTTCGGCTAACGGAGATTCTCCCAGAGCAGGGGCAACAGACACCTCAGGAAACGGAGGGCCCCGGATGGCAGCCATGAATTTTCCAATGGACTCTTTCCCTAACGGGAATGAGAAAATTGACATATTCCTGGAAAAATTTGAACGAATGGCAAAAGCGTATGGGTTGGATGAGAGTTTGTGGTGCCTCAAATTATCTCAGTCGTTGAAAAACCAGGCCTACGACATCTATAGTAAGATGCTCAGTGATGAACAAAATAACTTTGAGGCCCTTCGTAACGCACTGTTACAACGCTTTCAGTGGACTCCCCGTAAGTGCCAAGCTATGTTCAGGGAGAGCAGGCCGGAGAAAGGAGAAAGTTTTCCCCATTTCGCAGAAAGGCTGAAGAATTATCTCACTCGTTGGAGAGAATTGTCGGGTCTAGCAAAAACTTTTGAAGGACTCGAAGAGCTTGTCATGTGCGAACAAGTGAAAGCACACATGTCTCCAGACTTGAGGAGGTATCTGGCGGAGCAGGGCGCCCAGCAACTGGACCAGATCATTCTTTTTGCTGAAAGGTTCCAGACGGCACAGGCCGAAGTACTGGGCCAGAAACGAAAACACCCAGACCTGCCAGCACTGGACCAAGGAGCATCGGCATCGCAGTCGTTTTCGTCTTCTGCTCATCAGCAGCAGGGGCCGTCTCGCAAGGAGCCCCATCCCATTCATAACCTGCGGTCCCAACCGCATAACAGAGCACAGGCGACAACGTCTCATGAACCTGCTAGAAACAGGGGAGAAAACGACAGGTACTGTCGCAATTGCCGTACTACCTCTCACTGGACTTCTCGGTGTGTAAACAAACCACCCACTCACCATACAGCGTGTTTAAGGGCGGTGAGAGTGAAAAAAGGGAACAATTGGGAACCTTTCAAAGCAGAGAAGTGTTTCTCTAACAGTGGACCAGCAGTAGTGAATGGGACTGCTACCACTTGTTTATTTGACAGCGGGCTTACTTACCCGAGCATAGTCGCCCGACATCTGGTACAACCAGGCCAAATGACTAAGGAAAAGGTTGATATGGGTGGAGTTTTGAGGAAAGGGACCTCACAGCGTCTGCAGATAGCCAATATTAAGGTGGAGAGCAGGTTTGTGCGTGGCACAATCAAAGCTGCTGTAATGGAACAGCCAGCTTATGACTTCATTTTGGGGGCCCCATATATAGTTTTGGGAAACCCCCCAGCCCCGATCCTTGCTGGTGCAAGGGGGCCTACTACAGGCCAGAGAAGTGAAAAGGGAATGTCCCGGATTCACGGAGCCCCACGAGAGCTCAACCAGCCACGCCTTGAGATGGAGAGGTTAAATACCTCCAAGGTTAGTGGAATGGTTTTTGCAGAGGCGTATCCCTCTGACAGCCCTGTTAAGCCGAAGGGCCAAACAGCGGCGACGCCTTTGATTTTGGAAATACCTTCGTTGTCGTCGGGAATTAGGCCCCCGATGGTATTACCTCCTGAGAGCGAGGAACATACTGACAAGAGTGGTAGAACGTATGTACACGACCAGCGCAATCTTCATAGGGCAGAAGACAGCGAATCGAGCGAACATATGTTTCCAACCAGCCCTGGAGCCCCATCCGACCAGCACTTTACTCAGACGGAGGAGGACAGTGATCTGAGAAACCGTTTGCCTATAAACGGAGATGGGCCCCATCCCGCTGCTAGCTCGCTAACAGAAAGCGGCTCTTGCAAAGAGGCAAGAAGCAAAAACGTACCACCAAATGCGTTCTGCTTAGTAGGGGAAACGGATGTCGCTGAGGTCAGGCGCAACCCAGTGAGAACCCCTGGTGGGAGAGTAGAGAAAGGAGCAATCTCTACGCAACCTCTAGGCAAACCAGAGGGGAGTGAAGCGATCGGAGAATTTATGCTGGAAGCACCAGATAGTTCGCACCTTCATCGCCATATACCTGCGGTCTCAAACCCGCCGAGATGCAGCAAGGTAGTCGCCATCGTCAGGCAGCCACAAAGCCAGTTGGTCAGGGCAGCCGACCAAGACAGTTTTTTTACGGACATAGCCAAGGAAGGTTCAGACCCACCATTGGATGGCACAGGTCCGAAGAAAGATCAACTCTTCCACCGGAGCATGGGAGTTGGTAGAAGAAGAAGAAGGAGGAAACGTAGAAGAAGAAAGTCGCAGGACAACCATGGGAGTTGTAGTCGCCAGGCGGAAATAACCAGTCGTGACCATGAGACTTCAGGACTGACAGTCAGATCTGTAGACTTGTATAGGGGCCAGTCTGGAAATACAAGATCACATTAAATTAGATCGTGTACCACGAACTTGAAGAGGGGGGTAATGTGAGAAGTTAATGTGATTGCATTTACAACAGGCCCCTAGTCTTTAAATTTTGCATTTATTTACGTTTTTTCAGGGAAGGATTACGGTGGGATTTTTTATCTTATTCGTTTTTTTTATTTCTCTTTGTATAATAATAGAGTTTGGACTTTTTGTGTAGATTAAGAATTACGGTTTCTAGCAAAGATGGTAGTTTTAACTTTTAGACTGGCACCAGCGCGCTGTTTCATTGAGATAATTCGTTCATGGAAGATTTTCCAGTGTAACATAATGGCAGAGCATTTTCGGTTCTTCTCAGTGAGCGCGCTATAATTTTTAGTAAGGGTGAAATCAGATGGGGGTAGGGGGGAGTTTTAAGCGCGTGGAAACAGGTCAGCAACGGAAATTTTCCGCTTGACCGTAAGTTCTAAATTTAGAAATGACCGTGGGCGATTCCTGGCACGTTGGTTGGTTCATAGATCGACCCGCTTAAGAACAAAGCCTAGCTATGACTCACGCGTAGCGTGGTCTGGGGTAATAAATAAGCGGGATTCCCTGGCAGAAGTGGGAGAATTTTTTGAACTTCTACGCCTTGGGAAGGAACTGCCACAGAGCCGACTGCTCTTTCGAGAGAAATTCGTGCTGGTAAATATGAAGTTAATTAAGCTTTAATAGTTTATGAGATTTTTGCAGAGTTGTTTCTAGGAGGTAAAGTTAATTCATAGAAGTAGAGCCATCAATGCTAAATCTTTTAAGTGAATATAACTGACAGCGCAATTAGGTATTTTGTGAAAAGGTAGTAGGGAATTTTGATAGTTTCCGCAGAGTAGCTGTTTGTAGGAATTGGAATATTACTGTTATTTGTCAGAAGACAGGGGATCTAATTTTTCCTGGATTTGTGATTTTAAATGGTGCAGCGTAAAACACGCTCGCGGAATTAAATTAATTTTAGTTCATAACGGACATGCCATGAGTTCCCTCTTATCTAAATTATTATCAGAGTGCGTTCATTCTTTTATGAGATAATGAAAGCTTAAAGATGGTAGATGTTAAATACTATAATTTTGAGACACGATGCACGTAAATTCATTGTGATTTTCAAGGATTTGGAGAGGGGTACCTAAGCACGTGCTGCGGGTCCTTTTTTTTTAGTGGGGTGAATCTGATAACGGAAGGAGAGGGGAGATAACTAGGCCTGCATTGTAAAATAGGATTTCAGTTCCTTTAGAGATTTTAATGTACATTGCTATCAGAATTATAATATTAGCGAATAATACGCTAGGGTTTTGGTGTGTATTTAATTGTTCAAGTGTGTGTAAATTACCAGCGGACTAATTTGTGTAACGCTGTGGTAATAGAACGAGTGGCTTTAAATGTTAGAGCATGGGAAATTGTGTAATTTTCTCTGTGTGGGTAAAACCTACATTTTGAAGTCAGCAGTTACGGGTCTAGTTGGGATTTGTAATTAGTCCTTAATTAATAGACCTATGTTTATACTGATGAATTCATGGAGACGGGAGATTATTGTCTCTGGTGAAGTCTATTGTATTTTGGTAGCCAGGTAAACACATCGATCATTGTTAAATAGTAGGGCCAGGAATTTACTGGCAACAGGTTCATTCAGTGGTTAGAATGTTGTGACGGGCTAACCTAAGCCGCCAGCATGTAAGAGATTAAGCCAGCTGAGTCTGGAGATTAGAGTGTCGATAGGACAGTATTTGAGGGAAAGTGGGGGTAGGCATGTTTACTAATCGCTGAAGCGATACTAGAGCATGGGAGCTGTATGGAAGATTTGAAAACTTAAGTGTTCGAGATTGGAAAACTTGGGTGTTAGATATTTGAGACTTAAGTGGTTGAAGAGTTGGGATTTAAGTGTTGAAGAGTGAGAGTTAAGGGAGTTAAGTGTTAAGGATATGGGAAATTTGTTGTGCGATATATATTTGTTATTGTTTTGTCCACAGCAGATATTTTCCAGGCGTGGCAGCGAGGGCTACAGTAGTCCTACAGCTGGCTAGAAGTTCGCCGGTCTTCTCAGGAGAAGAAGAGTCGGCAGAGCCAGAAAAGAAAGTGGAGTGGTGACAAGGTGGTCACTGGTGCAAAAGTTTTGTACCCAAGAGAGAGCAGGGAGCTGGAAGCACAGACTTCTTCAGCAAGAACAGATGTTCTTACCAAAATTCGGAGCAAGTTACGCTCATGTTAAACACACACTGATCATAGGCGCAGGGCCTAAAAAGTGTCGTGAATTTCGGGCATAATAATCCCGACAGCCTTGAGCCCACGAGCAGGGTATCCGGGCTACTGCAAAGTAATAATTCGTCTATTTGGAAGCAGCAATAGACCACGTCCCGAGTTTAATTTACCAAGCAAGTCAGCAGCTACAACAGGTGGAGAAGAGGGGAAAGGGTTAACATCCCTCTTTACTGCACGAGATCGATAGAGAGAAGGAGAGTAGTGGAGGAGTCGTTTCTGTAGGAACTAGGAGTGTCAGACAGACACTGAACATAACATTGGAACTCAGCAAGTCATCTGTAAGTTGTGTCGGAGGTGATAGAAGGGTTCTGGTCATGGACTTTATGATAGTCAGAGAATATTTAGCCTTGTGATAGTCAGAGAATATTTAGCCTATAGTGGAGCAGCGGTGTAGGCACGTCATTTGTGTAGAACCACGTCTGCAGACAGACGGACAGTAGGAGTTAGGGTGTGTTTACACGATATCAGGTTGATTAGGAGAAAGACGGATCTGGTGTTCGAGATCCTCCTTCACATGTTGTTGTATTACTTACCTTTCTTCCTTACAGGTTGAGGGGAGGGCGACTGTGGGGTTACCTTACCTAATCACTTGAAATTAATTGTTATGTTCTTTCCAGGTGTATGAACACGCATGTTTATTCTATTTTTGTAGTATGTTATATGAATTTTCTGTGGTGTAAATAAAATCCATTGTAAATTTTTCTGGCTGGATCAGTCACTTACTTCAACCTATATGTTGTCTGTAAGTGGTGTCTGTGGTGTTAAGTAATTAAACCTTATCTTCAGATTGGTAGCTAGAGGTAGTGAGGTTATCGCAAAACGTTACGTCACTTAGTGGCAAGGGAGAGTCAATTTCGGTTCTCGACCCTTGACGCCAATAGCCTCATCTCCCACAGTCACTGTTATTTTCTTCTGAAATCTATCTTCTTAGTCTTTCTTTCCACTAGGGTCTAGTCTATTTAGGTAGACAGCCTCTAGTCCTAAATCCACTTCGTGACAGTTCCAGGGAGCCATATTACTGACAAAACTCAACACAATCACACAAGAGATTCCCAGCAAACATTACATGGCGATAGAACAAAATATACAACGCTGCAGGCAGATAGGTCAAAAAGTGGATTTAGAAGGGGCCACACAGACAGAAACAAAACACATAGTGCAGGCTTTCGAAAGTTACTATAGGAACCTGTACACAGAAGAAAATGTTTAACCCTATATACAAGATAGATTTATGCAATTTACAAAACAAATATATGACGCAGACAAACAAACACGAGACACTGAGCTGCCACTAACAGACATAACACTCGCAGTGAATGCAGTGCAAAAAGACAAATCACCAGGACCTGACGGACTTACGACAGAATTTTACAAACATTTCTTTCCTACCCTAGGGCCTCTTTTACTACAAGTATACAAAGACACCTTTGAGAATAAGGAACTCCCACCAAGCCTAAACATGTCTTACATCACTCTAATACCAAAACCAAATTCCGACCAAACACTCCTTAAAAACTACAGACCAATATCACTCTTAAAAGTAGATTATAAACTTTTAACAAAAGCTCTAACAAACAAACTGAAACCATTCATACACGAAGACCAGCAGTGTAGCGTCCAGAACAGAAACATCCATCAACACATACATTTCATAAGAGACATAATCACCTACACACACCAGAAGGATTGTCAGTCTTCGGTTCTTTCCGTTGACCAGGAGAAAGCCTTTGACAGAATATCACACTCATACCTCCACAAAACATTACTACATTGCAACATAGGTGAACACTTCAGACAATGGATTAATATTCTGTACATGAAGCCCGAGAGCAAAGTGTTAGTAAATCATACATTAACTAACACTTTCAGGCTACAAGATCTGTAAGGCGTGGATGCCCTCTCTCTCCTTTACTGTTTGTTCTTGCACTAGAACCACTACTAGAGAACATCAGAAAAGACAGCTCTATTAAGGGAACTTTCATACAAGGGAAAGGTGAACAAAAGTTGCTCGCCTATGCGGACGACACCATCTTTTTCCCACCAAACAAAAAGTCTATAGATTTTATCCTAAACACATTCACAGACTTTAGCAAAGGTAGCAGAGCAAAAGTACATGTTCAAAAATCAACAATAATGGGCATAGGCAAATGGAAGAACAAAGCAGACTTTATCTTTGGACTAACACCAACCAAAAACATAAAAATCTATGGTATAACCTTTCCCTCACACCCAAATCGCACACACATAGACACATGGAAAAATCTAACATCCAAAATACGAGACATGCTGCACAGATACAAATACAAAACCACAACAATTTTTGGACGAAGTTTAATTGTAAATACATACATTTTCCCTAAGCTACTTTACATTGCCATAGTTTTCGCCCCCCCCCCCCCCCCACCCCCCAAAAAAACAAACAGACTATCACAGATTTAAAAAAACAGGTCAGAGCATTCGTTTTTGGTCGCACATTGTACAGCATTAAACACAAGACACTAATACAAGAAAAGAAACACGGAGGGACTGCCCTTCAAGACATAGAAACAAAGATCTAGGCACTCAGAATTAAACACACAGGCAGCATCATCAAACATCCAGAACGACACACCCTAGTTCATTATTACATGGTACTCAGACTTTCCAAACGGAGACAACTGAACAATGCAATCCCCCATCACTTCGGCCCTATGCCCTCATCTTATAAGACATGCATACAAGCCAATCGTGGACATGAAAAATTAATTCACCAGAAAACAAATGCAATATATAAACATTTAGTTAAACTCCAAGCACTACCATTACACCTAAGAATTAAAAGAGGACAGAAATATGCTATAAAAGATTACACCGAAACCTTCACTAACTTGCACAACCCAAAAATCACTGCGAAAGCAAGAGAGGTCACTTTTAGACTAATATACAACATGACACCCACAACAAAACGAGAAACACGCACATCCAACCAAATAACAAAATGTCAGCTATGTAGGAAAAGCGTCCAAGAAACAGAAGATCATTTGTTTTTTTAATGCAGTGCAATCACCTACAATGAAACTACTGCAGAAAATCATAGATTTACAAACAACACAAACATCAGATATCTGCAAAGCAATCATGTTAAACATAATTCCCAAAGCAGAAATAGCACACACACATTGATCTTGATTATTTTATCAGAATTTCGGAATCAGATTTGGTGTTTTCGGAATCTTGCCATGTTTAATCATCGTATTTTCAACGCTGGTTTATTTCTGCACATTGTTGTCAGAAAGTTTTATCAATAGCCCCTGAGATGGTACCTCTTCCTTAACGAGGCAGCCTTGATTCGTAAAACGACTCTTTCTTTCCCCAACGGCCCTCCCTCCGTCTCACTACTATCCTATTCTCTGTCTATCCTAACATTGTGTAAGTCCGCTTTCGGCCATCTGTGCCCCCTCCCTCCCAGCATTGCCTAACATTTTAATCTGTATATATCACACGTTGGCTGTTTTATTATTATGTTAATGAAAGTAGACTTTTGATAGGATTATGTGTGTACGAGTGTATATGACTTTTATCTGTATTTCAATTTAGCTTTGTTTTTTAATAATGCGCATCATGTTTGTAATATTTTGTAAAAGGCAACGGTATATATATATATATATATATATATATATATATATATATATATATATATATATATATATATATATATATATATATATATATATGCGTGTGTGTGTATCTACATATATATATATATATATATATATATATATATATATATATATGCGTGTGTGTGTATATATATATAAACAACTATTTGTTTTTCTTTTAGGCATCATCTGTTGGCTTTTTATTTGAAATTCGGAGTGCCGTAATATGTTGCAATGTGTCTACACTTTACCTGTAATATGCGTGGCTGTCGGCAGTGATATTATACTTAAGATTAAGCTAAATAAGTCGCAGCGACGGACAAGCCGGATTTAGATATGCATATATATATATATATATATATATATATATATATATATATATATATATATATATATATATATATATATATATATATATATATGTGTAATTTTGCAGAAAACACCGGCATGAAGCAAAATCGACCCAGTGGACTCCAATGAAGAAGGCAAGAGACCAGGTGGTTCAAGCGATCTCTGGATCAATCTTTAAATATTTAATGCTGTCAACATCAAGTGCAGTAGAAGAATGTCCTGAAGATATTCAGCCTGACGAATTCGAAGGGCAAACACAAGAAATATCTTTCCAAGAGGGTTCAAATGACAAAAGGCAAGGATTGAAAGATGGCAGTCAATCTTCCAAAATAGGTGAGACTGATGAAGAGGAAGGAGAAGCCAGCAAAGGTTTACAAAAATCAGAGGAGGCCTTTGATGAACAAGATGCCAATCCCAGTTTCAAATGACTTAAGAGTTGGTCTTATAATGAGTGGAAGTGAGCCCTTCTAAAATAGGGATGGCCCTTTCACTGCAGTTCAAAGGCAAGGAGAGAGATCCAAATGAAAAAGTCGACAGTTGACAACTGTATGGTTCTATAAATGGTGAGATAGTTCTGAGAATATGGATGGTTTGGTTTCAATCGAAAGAAAGTTTGTTTTGTGTTTGCTGCAGACTGTTCGCCCTTGACAACAAAGGAATTGACACATCCGCCTTTGTTAATGGGTTTCAAACTTGGTGGAAGCTAAACCCAAAGGCGTCTGACCATGAGGCGTCTAAGCATCATCTCACATGCTTGCAGAAATGGAAGACCCTGAGAGCAGGGTTAAAGCTTCACAAAACCATTGACCAAGGCCATCAAGCAGAAGTAGACAAGAAAAAGATATGGAGGAGTACTTTACATCGCATTTTAGATGTAACACTGTTTCTGGCTCACCAGATTCTTCCTTTCCTTGGTCACAAACAGAACATCTCATCAACAAACAAAGGAAACTTTATGAAGCTGGTGGAGTAACTGTCAAACTCTGACCCAGTTTTGACTGAATATTTTGTAAGAATTAAGTATTTTGTTCCATTTGGGAGGCGAGTGGCTTCGTATTTGTCTCAAGGATATGACAACGCTGCAGCTACGGCTGGGGTTCATGGGGAGGTTCAGTCGAAGATAAGAGAGATTTACCCCAAGGAGCTGTTTGTGCCTTGCTCAAATCAGTCACTGAACCTTTGCGGTGTGCACTCATTTGGAAGCACATCTTCATGTGTGACCTTTTTTTGGAACCTTAGAGAGAGTTTACTCCTTCTTTTCGGTCTCACCTCATCGATGGGAAATGCTGATGAAGAATGTATGCATCTCAGTCAATAGGCTTTCCCGGACAAGATGGAGTGCTCACTATAACGTCCAGTAAAGGCAAATTTTGAAAAGCTGGCCTCCACTCTTGAAGAACTGTGTAATCCTAAAGAAAATGTGGACACATGAGGATCAGCTCAGATTTTGCTGTCTGCTGTGTGTGAATTTCCTTTTTTGTGCTACCTTTCTTTCTGGTGTGAAGTTCTGGAAGAAATTAATCTCACGCAAAAATACTTACAAACTGCTGGCGTCAGCTTGGAAAAGTGCTTGTGAAGCTTCAAGCTCTGAAACTGTTTATTGAAAATCAGCGCAATGAAGAGCCATTCATTATGCAACCACAAAGTGCGAGGAACTGGACATTTCTATGGAGAGAAGAGGAACAATAAAACTCAGAAAAAAGATGTCAGGAGAGATGGCAAGGGATGCTGGTTTAAGTTTGCCGGAGGAAATGAAAAGGGCAAAGTTTGAACGTCTTGATCGCTTTTACCAAGAAGTGGAGATTCGTTCTAAGGGAATGGTGTCGTGAATTTAGATAGGTTTGAAAGTTATTTATGGTCCCGCCTGAGTAGAGTGCATGGTGATAAGTACGTGAGAAATAAAGGTGTGAGAATAGAGTTCCCGCGTGAATAGTTTAAGGAGAAGATCTGTCTCTGGAATGAGAAGTTTCTTTAGTCCAACCTATCTAAACGACTATCTTTTAGTATAAGACAATCTTGCACCTCCCTATATATATATAAATATAAGTTTTAACTACACACACACACACAGTTATGTGACAACAAGACACACAAACGTGAAAAACTATGGTAAATTGGGTATGGGTCTGACCAACACACAAAGGTAAGTTCCTTTGTTGTTTATTATCATTAAACTTTACAACATCGAATATCTAAGAAAGATCAAATAAAATCAGAATGTCATACATAGAAAAATAACAGAATACATGTGCCCTCCCCTCATTTGAGAAAAAGAGAACCCAACAAGTTAATAACCCAAAGGTTAAAGGTTAGCACTATGTTAAAGCATAGACAGTAAAGAAAAGAACAAAGTTCCTACTAAATGCTATCCAGTAAAGTAAACAATATTTAAGCAAAACCAAAGATGATACAGTTTCTGTAACTAAGAAATGATTCACTCTCTCTGTCTGACATACAGTGGCCACTCAATCACGCTTACCCAATCTGGGTAATATATCCCGTGGACATACAAGTATCCTGAATATAAACTTCTAGTGTTTTTATCTTCCAAATTTGGCCCCAGTCCTTCCTCTATAACAAATAAGATTTTATAAGGGGGACGCCAAATTTGGTGGTTGATTCCTGGATGAACATATGTCACCTCAAATAGTTAGTGTAGAAAAAAACCCGCGATCTGTGTTTACAGTAAACAGTAGAAGATACTTCCAGTATTTTGAAACATCTGGTTGCTAAAACTGTTTTGAAACAGCGTAACTTTCTGAATAAATCCGCTGCTACGACTGTCAAAAATCAGATAGAAATGTTATTTTTGTTCCGCCACAGTGGGCTGATAAAATTGAACAAATATCTGGGTATTTATTAGTCCAGTTAAATTTACTTTTTAAAATATTAATTTGTCTCTTTTAGTCAGTCCTGCTCACAACTGAACTTGGGGACGCGTCAGCCAAAAAGAAGACAACATTAATCAATCAGTAGATGAAGAAAAAGGACCACATTAGACAGCTGGTCGTCGTTTGATCAGGCCTGCTTAAGAATAGAGAAACATTATGAAAAAAAATGTTACTATTATATCTCTACATATTTATACACGGAAAAGGACAAGACGATCTCTCATCCTCTCCGTCAGTCCTGATTAAAGTTAAAAGGCACACGGTGTCTTTAGCCTATCCTATCTCGCGTCGCTTAGCGAGTGCTTGTTAGGTTGAGGCATGCAGCCTTTCCCCCTCCTGCGCCGGTCAACGTTCAACGCACAATGTCAATTATTATTTAATTATCCCTATGCGCACTTAACACATATCGCCTGTCGTTAATAGCTATTAGATTGTCGGCGTCTGTTTGTTTAGTCGCATGATATTAAACACTAGTCCCTTTTACAATTTCACAAAATGAAATATAAGGTGAATTCTATGGTCCACTATCAGTCACGCCTAGCATATTAATTCAATCAGCTAAACCGTATCTTCTTGTGTGAGAAAGCGGGGGATGGAAATTACATTAAACTGAGCAACTGGCAAGAAATATCTACGCGTTATTTTAATTCACTAGTTTTAACGCTAGGAAATCACAGTGAATTATAATGGTAAAACTTAACACAGTTTAACACTTAAGCACAAATTTCTATTACTAGAAAATCCGAATGAAATCCTCACGAAGGCTATTAACACACCTTCCAAAAAAATGGTTCTAGGCTACGTGTTTAGACTCTACGAAACATTTTGAGCGACAACTGATAACTGGTTTGAGAAGCCACAGTTTATATACATTATTGTTATCTGCTCTCTAGAGGATGCTAATTTTCACACCACCGTGCACAGTAGAGAAATAAGAAAACTACGCTTCTTTGATAAAAGGTCTTCACGGTCGCTCTGGTCGGCGTTGCTAATCGACAACAGAGACTTAAACCGTGTAACGGGTTGTGACGGATAGGATGAAATTCAGCCGTCCCTGAATTGACGGATGATAACAAGAGTACCCTTGAATAGCATCGAGGCCCCTGAATTTGTGTGTAGTTAAATCGCAACATGTTTCCCACATGGAATTCTAAAACGCGTGCAAATTAGTATGCATCCTTTCCACGTGGATTTTCCCCCGACGTTGGATAATTAATATGTAAACAGCTATCATGAGGATCCAGGAGTATTGCTTTGTCTTTAATTTTAGTTTAGCCAGGCCTACGGGTTATCTCTAGAGCTATGAGCATCAAGCATTTTCTAGTTCTTTTTCTGCCACCCCTTCAAGAAGGCGTTGCCAAGAGGAGACGGCAAGCGATCAGTATCAAAAGACTGTGGTGGTCCCAGCAGAACGAAGCAGTTTTTCACACCTACGGTTTACACGTTCAAATTTCTGTCGGACCGAGAGATACAGGGGGAAATCGAACGAAGGAGAGACGGTGAAAATCTAGCGGCAAAACTGGAAAAGTTCCCAGATTTCACATAAGGTGCGAAACTTAGCATGTAGCTATTACTTTTCATTGCATTAACTATATATTGGCATCGCCGAAAATGCACTTTATCATTCGTTGCCCAGAGATTTGAAGGAGTACTAGCTTATAGTAGAATCTAACTAGATTTCTTTTGGATTTTCTTCTATATTGGAGTCTAATTCATTCTGTGCTACGGTAAAATATATTAGTCTTTAGTGATTGAGTCGTTTAGTTTCTTCATTTATTTTACTGGATTTTGTGATTAATTTAAACATATTAAATAAATTCAAAAGCAAAGTGTTCCAGATGTAAATTGAATAATATAACTATCCGTTATTTCCCGAGATAATAGATGTGCAACATAATCTTAAACGCTAGGCGAGCTAAATGGTTTTTTTAACCTTATATTTCTATTTCATCTTTGTGTAAATTTTGAGTAATTAACTGTTCATAGCTAGTGGTAATTAAATCGATACATTGGCTAGTCACTCGTGAAATTTCTTTAATATAAATAATAAATACCAGAGTGATTTGTACAGGTCTTACCTAAAAAAACGCGGGTGTTAGAATAATTATAGTAGAATTACCTGTTTTATATATTCTCTTTTATACAGGTGATCAATACCTTGCGATCCAATGGTTTTTAATATATAAAGAGTCATGTTCAGATGGCTTATGGCATCCCCACTTATCTGTTCCTAACAACATAAACAGAAACATTGACAATAACAAATCTGATGTTAAGAGACCTGTTTAAGTCCATCGTCAAACCCCAGTAGAGCGGTTAATTAACCAGAACGGTCAATTGTTCACTTGTGAAAAAAATTTAACTGGAATGGGACAATTCCAGATAGATTATATTAAATAATATAAAGTTCCCTGGCCTGATGAAACAGAACTGACAGCACGAAATTTATTTAATTAAACCCAGATGACAGTAACCAGTATTTCTACCACCAACTTCTCAGAGAATCTTTACGGCTATTTCTTTTCCAAGAACAGCCTGGGAGTAATATTCTGGTGTGTGAGATATTTCCCAGTCATTACGACAGAGTCCTAGAACAAAACCAACTTATTCCCAAATTTAATGCCTGCAAATCCGACGAAGAAGACCCGCCAGGAAAAAATTATCAATCAACGCACCCATCCAGCGAAACCTTCGAGAGAAAAATAGCAGTGCCTATACGGCGATTTCTGGGGCTATACGAGACAAAATTATCAAGACATATAATAGTCTTTAATTCATGTTGTGTTTTGATACATTCCTTGGACGTATGCTGTGTCGGCAGAGGGTAAGTTTGCCTGTTGTGAGCGCTCACTGCATGAATGTTTATCCCCACACTGGTCACCACAAATGTAATATACTGGCCACCAAAAATGTAACAGTCCTCCTTTCATGACCACCAGGAATGTAACGATATCTTTACGATGTACTGTTATTGTATGGATGTGTTGATGCGCCACTAGAATGTTGAAGGCTGTACGATCGACCTCAATGTTCCTGCACGGTGTTACTTTAGGTTTCTGTGCGTGCGTATTCAGTACGTCCTGGGCCAAACAGCGTTGTTGTGCATGATTAGCTCACCAGGCGTTGAGGCGCTAACAGGGTGTCATGTTGACATTCAAACATCATACATCTCTTGAATGTGTAGTACTCGAAGTTTGTGTGGGTTGATAAGTGATTAGGGTGTGTAGACAACACGAATGCGTTTAGGCTCTTTGACAGGTAAACAATGCACCCACTCACTCACATGCAGTAGTCAGTAATTGTTGCAACTGCTGGAACTTTTCAACCATTTATTTACGAGACACAGTGACATTAACAGTTACAGTCAAATGGACGAGGATCAAGGACATCATATAAATTGGAAATGACTGGCAAAAAACATCTGGCATTATAAAGCTTGAACCACTCATCTATCAGGACGTTATCGACAATGGTCTGTCTTTTAACACATAGTTCATACTGCAGCTCACGTACCACTGACTCAGCGCGTCAGGTACTTTAAACAACTCCGCCGTACCAAAAGGCGAGTTCTCAATTGCATAATAATAATAATGTAATTCATCTAGCATAATACGCCAGATACATCTTCTTCTGCTCAAAGATATCGGCCGTAATGTCGGGCCTCTATAATAATGTAAACAACTGTGTATTCTTCATAGGCAGGCATAATCATCCATGCCGAAACATACCGCCAACATGCGGTTTTCATAATAATATCTCTTCACTGGGCTTCTGTATAACAGTTAGACGAATAGTCTTAGTTGGCTACATCGAGCAAAAATAATGGACTCTGCATCTCAAAGGACCGTGAGCTCTACTCACAGGTTGCCACAAAATGTTCTGTAACTTAGGCATAATAATTAAGTTTCTTTTACCTTTGACAGAATCCGAGAAATACACAAATAACAACTGTCGTCATTCTTGACGAACAGAATAACTCTGGGGAGAATCACTGACATCACAGTCAAACTGAAGACTATCTTTCCCCCAGATAATGCAGAGACGTCCCACGGACATACTAGTCCGGTCAGAACCCAGATCATCACTCCCTGACGGAAAACTCTCCGTTCACGCTCAATAAACTTGCGCATGTGTAGATAGCACAGATCTGAGCAAAGCTAACCTCTACTTAAGACAGGTCAACTACATGAAAAAACAAAAAGAAGATAACCCCAAATCAACCTGTCCCATGGAGTTAATAAACAGTTCTCTAACTTAGATCATCAAAAGTATAAAATAGATCTACGTCTTATGATACCGTCAAAAACGACAGCAACAGGAACGAAAGAATTTAGTTTACCTAAGTTTACTACTAATATAACACCTTCTTATATCTATCTCTCCTAAGTCTGAAGGCCCACGGGAAAGTTAAATTAAGGACATATCCTACATACCCGTCTCGTCTACCCCACTCCCATTTGTCAATCAGTTGTTTGATCTGTTGGGTAAACACACCTCGGGTGTGATCATTTTCCTAGTTTTTCCATGTCCCAGAGGGAAGGTCTATGAGAAGATATATATTGTTTATTTTTTTTGCCTTTATGTAACCATAATTTCACCTGATGACATGATAACGATGTATTAACTGTTGTAACCAAATTTTCTTCTACATATATAATAAACCTACTATATATCCTTAAATCTATTAGTTATGGTCAAACAACCTCCCCTGCCCATTATATGTGCCCATAGTCACCTGTTCGTTTCTACGTATGTACGTATTTATGTCACAAAATTGTTTGTGTGTGCGTAAGAGAGGATAGTGTATTAGAATCAGTATCTAGTGAAATAATACTTCTTCATTTTAGTGTGTCGTGCTATATAGGTGAGTTGAGCAATCACTCAACCCAAGACAGTATTTTTCTTACACTCTGTATTCCTCGTAAACAGGACTATTTCTCACACCTTTCTCTCACATAGCTTTTCACTATCTCACCCCTGCTCGACTGGGACCATAAAAATAAAGCCTATATAAAACTCACGACAATAATGTGTAGCTCGCTGGGATTCTGAGCCTTCGACAAAAAAGTGTTGCTCGCTAGAATTTTGAGCCAGGTCTAGTAATTGACCAGTGTTTATCACGGTATCTTATCTGATTTTCAGTTAGATAGAGTGTGTTGTGTGATTGTCTTGTGAGATAAAGAAATTTTAAAAAAATTAAAAAATACATTCCCCTAGACAGACGATCATAGACAGGGTGTTTTGAGCAAACACGATTTTAGGTTGGGTTTTTTTTTCCACAGCATTATAAAATCATTTACAACTTGTTTATAATAACATCTGTCAAATATATGGTATATGAAAATATGTTGTACAAAACCGTTGGATCGTTTGATTGTATAAACAGTCACTAAAGGGTGAAGTTAGCAGAGTTGAGCTAAGCAAAGGACGGCTATTCTGATTTTTTTAAAGTCTTGTTTATAACGCTCCTTCTCTAACTGACTTCGGCGGGCGAGTTTTGTGGTGGAGATTTAATTTTTAAGGAAATTTTTTTTTCTCCTTTATAGTTTTAAAAAAATAAATATAATAAATTTTTTTTTATATACTTTTTCTCTACCGATTGTAATAGTAGATTTTTTCTAGTTGTTTGGCCTACCATTTATTGTGGCATAGTCGCCGGCATTAAGAGTCTTAATTGACAGATAATAGCAGCGATAGGTTAGCAAATTAATAACGGGAGGAGGTTTCTCAGGTAAATTATATTTTGTGCTTTCTCGTAAGTGGCTCTTTTTTCTCTTCTTTTCTTCTTCTTATTCTCTCGGCTTAGTAGCAGTCTACTCGTTGACATGGCACAGCGAGTTCAGCTTAGGTCGATGTTGAGAGATGAGGCGAGGGAAACAGGACTGCAGGGAGATGAAGCGACCGCGTTTGTCAACAGGGAACTTGACAGATATGACGTGGAGGAGAAGGAAGGAAAAGAGAGAGGAGAGAGGAAGGAAGCACAAGATAGAGCAGAGAGGAAAGAAGCGGAAGATCGTCAATTGGAACACAAGAAAATTGAGGCAGAGATGGAATCTCGGAGGGAAAGAGAGAAGGAGAGATAACGTGAGGAGAGAGAGAGAAGGAGAGACAGCACGAATTGGCGCTTAAGGCTTTAATGAAGAGGCGTCTTCGCCCCAGTCTCAGTTAACTGATCTCTCCAGTAGCCAATCTTCCCAATTAACAGCGATGTCTTTTGTCTTAGAATCTTTCCCTAGCCCTAATGATAAAATTGACACTTTCCTAGAGAAATTCGAAAAAAATGGCGAATCTGTATGGTTTAGAGAGTTCCCGGTGGTGCCTAAAACTTTCTCAGGCACTAAAAGGTAATGCTTATGATGTGTACGTCAAGCTGGGAATCAGCCAAGATGACTACGACATGCTAAAGAAGGCTTTGCTAGAGCGTTTTGAGATGACCGCTCACAAATTTCTGCAAATGTTCAGAAACAGCCGAAAGGAGAGCACGGAATCATTTCCGCAGTTCTCTTCGCGTTTGACGAGCTATTTGACAAAGTGCCTGGAATTATCAGAATTACCTCTTACATATGAGGGAATTCTTGAACTTGTTCTGGTGGAACAGATAAAATCAACTTTGTCGAACGAAACCCGTAGATTTCTGGCTGAGCAAGGCGCAGTCAAGCTTGAGGACATCCTCAATAAGGCGGAACGCTATGCAAATGCAATAGCCGAACTTCCTAGCACAAAACGCAAACCAACAGATGAGCCATCTCGAAAATAAAATCTAGAACAGTCATCCTATTCTTCTAATTCCTTCCAGCACTATAACCAACGAGAAACTAATACCCAGAGACCTCCCCAAGAAAAATCCAAATTCTACAAAACCCGATATCCCACCAACAACAATCCTGATCAACCTGCAAAGCCTGCGTGGCAGCGCGGCACCAAGGTAAAGGCAAAGGAAAGACCCCTACAGCAGGGACGTATGATCAGGGCAAGCACACCGGGTCAAATCGCATCGGATGCTTGCATACAGCCTCGCAAGGAAGAGTCAATGTCAGTGATTCTCAACCTGAGGGGGCCAGACCCTCAACGCGAGGAACTGTAATTTTTAACGGTACCTCAACAACTTGTCTTTTTGACACTGGATTATCTTTTGACTGTATTGTCGCCAGGCACCTAGTCAAACCCAGTCAGGAGACCGAGGACACCGTCAAACTGTGTGGAGTTTTTAAGAGCGACGCACCCACGACGCTTCCTTTCGAACTGGTAGAAATACACTCTGATTTTGTCAGAGGGGTTATTAAAGTGGCCATTATGGATGATCCTATCTACCCAGTTATCCTGGGATGTAGATATGTGTTTGTTGGGAGACCAAAAGAGCTGATTGTGGCAGCGGTAACCACAAGAGGGCAAACCAACAAGGAGAGGGAACCTGCGCCAAATTTATTGCCGAATGAACTGAAAGATGCGCAACAAAAGGACCCTACTCTGGAGCCCTGCGTTAGAAAACTGCCAATGGCTAAGGACCCCAGACACCACGGAGACATCTTTTATAAGGATGGCGTATTGTATCGTAGAACGGGCGACCCTGATACAGGGAATAACCAGCTCCTAGTACTGACGCAGTACAGAAGCCAGATCTTAGAAATGGGGCACTCTCTTCCCTTTAGCGGACATATGGGACAAAACGCCACTATTTAGCGAATAAAAACACACTATTGGTGGCCAGGAATGAACTCTGAGATTATCAGGTACGTGAAATCCTGCGCCCAGTGCCAACGTATGGCACCCAAGCACTTAACACCCCCCGTCCCTATGGGGCAAATGCCAATAGTGGGGACTCCATTCGAACGGGTTGCTGTCGACATCATTGGACCCTTGGAAAGGACCAAAAGAAGGAACAGGTTCATCCTGACCTTAGTCGACACTTGCACAATGTAGGCCGAAGCTATACCGCTAATATGCACGGATTCCAAGCATGTTGCAGAAGCCCTGGTGCAAATTTTTACACGGTTGGGATTCCCTCAACAAGTTTTGGCGGATAATGGATCCCAATTCCGTAGCCTGTTAATGGAGGAGATCTTTAAGATCTTTAGGGCCAAACACACCCACACAAGTCCCTACCATCCGGCCGGAAATGGGCTCGTGGAGCGTTTTAACGGCAGTCTTACCATGATGTTACGTAAGCTGGCTCAAGAGAAACCTAAAGATTGGGACCTATACATATCTGCAGCTTTATTCGCCTACAGAGAAGTTCCCGAAGGCATCTACAGGATTTTCGCCAGCTACACGTTTATTCGGCAGACCTATTAAGGGGCCACTAGAAGCCTTACTTCGGTCCCTGACAGACCAAAAGGCTGATGAGACAGTCGTCTCAGCAAGCAAATATGTATCTGAGCTCAAGGAAAGGTTACAACTAGGATGGGACCTAGCCACAACAAAAATTAAGAAAGCACGCGCAAAACACGCTCAAAGATACAATAAAGCTGCAAAAGAGAGAGAACTCAAACCAGGGGAGAAAGTTTTGTTGCTACTTCCAACCGGAAACAACAAACTTCGCATCGGAAGGCAAGAGCCGTTTACCGTCCTTAAAGAGATCTCACGCACTAATTACAAGATCTCCATTAAAGGAAAGGAGAAGGTCTTTCACGTTAATCTGCTTAAGAAATACTTGGAAAGACCAGTGCCGTCCTCCGAGCATCTCCTGGCGGTCGCCATAGCAACGGAAGACGAGGAAGATGACGAGAGTTGCATGGAGAATCCACTGCAACACACAGAATCCTTTAAAGATGTCAAATTCGGCGACAATCTCTTGGAAGCACAACAGACAGAAACCAGGGCGCTGCTGAAATAGTACGCTGCAGTCTTAACGGATGTACCTGGTCGAACAAATCTCATAGAATTTGATATGAAATTAACAAACGAGACCCCTGTTCGAACCAGAGTTTACCTCATTCCGTACGCTAAAGCTGATGCTTTACGTGGAAGAAAGAGACAAGCTACGTCAAGCAGAAATTATCAGTGAGCCTACATCTCTGTACAGTTCGAGTGTAACACTGTTGCAGAAGCCTAATAAGGAAGTCCGGCTGTGTATAGATTACCGGTTACTAAACGCTGTAACGGAATTCCAGCCCGAACCTCTACAAACTGTTTCTGAGTTGTTCACTAAGCTTAGCAAGGCAAGAATGTTTTCCTAGATTGACCTGAGTAAAAGTTATTACCAAATACCAGTCAAGGAGGAAGTTAAATCTTTGTTAGCTTTCAGCACTAGTGAAGGACATTGCACATTTAATGTGATGCCGTTCGGACTGCACAACGCACCAGGAGTGTTCACCAGGATGATGAGGAAGCTTTTAGAACCTTAGCACAGTCCCCATATCCATAATTTCATGGATGACATACTAATTGCATCGGAAACCTATGATGAACATATTGCTACGGTTGCTATGCTCCTCAGGAGATTACAGGAAACTGATCTCACAGCCAGACCTAGCAAATGTCTCATCGGGTTTGAAAAGCTAGACTTCCTGGGGCACATTATTTCTCATGGCTGCATGTAGCCTGTTAGGAAGAATGTTGAGAAAATAGTTGCAGCTAAAAGGCCCCGCACGAAGAAAGACACAAGGTCTTTCCTATCACTATGTGCGTATTATCAGAAATACATCCGAAATTTCAACAGGCTAACTGCACCCCTGACAGACCTTACAAAAAAGGGCGTCCTGATAAGGTTATTTGGGATTCGAAGTGTGAAGAAGCTTAAAGCACTTTAAAAGGACAGTTGTCCGCATACCCCATTTTGAGGCTACCTGACCTCAAGAAACCTTTTGTATTGCGGGTCGACGCTTCGGGTCAGGGCATCGGGTCAACACTGCTGCAAGCAGATGACACCGATCCGAATCTGTTATTCCCAGTTGCTTATGGCAGTCGTAAATTGAATACGGCTGAACGTAACTACTCCACAGTTGAAAGAGAATGTTTGGCACTAATTCATGGGATAAGACGTCATCGTGAATTTCTTTACGGTAAATCTTTTACGGTGCAAACAGACCACGCCCCCTTAGCTTTTCTTGGAGCAAATAAGGGCCTTGCTATTAAGCGTGTACTCCTTCAAAGTGGAAAATATTCCGGGAAGACAGAATGTCAGAGCTGATTTCATGAGTAGAAACTGGACTACGGAAGAAGAGGAGGAAACCGAACATACTAATCATCCTAAAGCTACCGATCAGGGCAGCTTCATTGTCATAAATGAAACATGAAAAATGGTTTCATGTCTCAAAGTGGGGACGATTGTGACGGATAGGATGAAATTCAGCCGTCCCTGAATTGACGGATGATAACAAGAGTACCCTTGAATAGCATCGAGGCCCCTGAATTTGTGTGTAGTTAAATCGCAACATGTTTCCCACATGGAATTCTAAAACGTGTGCAAATTAGTATGCATCCTTTCCACGTGGATTTTCCCCCGACGTTGGATAATTAATATGTAAACAGCTATCATGAGGATCCAGGAGTATTGCTTTGTCTTTAATTTTAGTTCAGCCAGGCCTACGGGTTATCTCTAGAGCTATGAGTATCAAGAATTTTCTAGTTCTTTTTCTGCCACCCTTTCAAGAAGGCGTTGCCAAGAGGAGACGGCAAGCAGTCAGTATCAAAAGACTGTGGTGGTCACAGAAGAACGAAGCAGTTCACACCTACGGTTTACACGTTCAAATTTCTGTCGGACCGAGAGATACAGGGGGAAATCGAACGAAGGAGAGACGGGGAAAGTCTAGCGGCAAAACTGGAAAAGTTCCCTGATTACAAATAAGGTGCGAAACTTAGCATGTAGCTATTTCTTTTCATTGCATTAACTATATATTGGCATCGCTGAAAATGCAGTTTATCATTCGTTGCCCAGAGATTTGAAGGAGTACTAGCTTATAGTAGAATCTAACTAGATTTCTTTTAGATTTTCTTCTATATTGGAGTCTAATTCATTCTGTGCTACGATAAAATATATTAGTCTTGAGTGATTGAGTCGTTTAGTTTCTTCATTTATTTCACTGGATTTTGTGATTAATTTAAACATATTAAATAAATTCATAAGCAAAGTTTTCCAGAAATAAATTGAATAATATAACTATCCGTTATTTCCCGAGATAATAGATGTGCAACATAATCTTTAACGCTAGTCGAGCGAAATGGTTTTTTTAACCTTATATTTCTATTTCATCTTTGTGTAAATTTTGAGTAATTAACTGTTCATAGCTAGTGGTAATTAAATCGATACATTGGCTAGTCACTCGTGAAATTTCTTTAATATAAATAATAAATACCAGAGCGATTTGTACAGGTCTTACCTTAAAAAACAAGGATGTTAGAATAATTATAGTAGAATTACCTGTTTTATATATTCTCTTTTATACAGGTGATCAATACCTTGCGATCCAACGGTTTTTAATATATAAAGAGTCATGTTCAGATGGCTTATGGCATCCCCATTTATATGTTCCTAACAACATAAACAGAAACATTGACATTAACAAATCTGATGTTAAGAGACCTTTTTAAGTCCATCGTCTAACTCCAGTAGAGCGGTTAATTAACCAGAACGGTCAATTGTTCACTTGTGAAAAAAATTTTACTGGAACGGGACAATGCCAAATATATTATATTAAATAATATAAAGTTCCCTGGCCTGATGAGGCAGAACTGACAGCACGAAATTTATTTAATTAAACCCAGATGACAGTAACCAGTATTTCTACCACCAACTTCTCAGAGAATCTTTACGGCTATTTCTTTTCCAAGAACAGCCTGGGGGTAACATTCTGCTGTGTGAGATATTTCCCAGTCATTACGACAGAGTCCTAGAACAAAACAAACTTATTCACAAATTTAATACCTGCAAATCCGACGAAGAAGACCCGCCAGGAAAAAATTATCAGTCAACGCACCCATACAGCGAAACTTCCGAGAGAAAAATAGTATTGCCTATACGGAGATTTCTGGGGCTGTACGGGAGAAAATTAGCAAGACATATAATAGTCTTTAATTCATGTTGTGTTTTGATAAATTCCTTGGACGTATGATGTGTCGGCAGAGGGTAAGTTTGCCTGTTGTGAGCGCTCACTGCATGAATGTTGAGAGTGGAAAAACGGAACGAAAGAATTTAGTTTACTTAAGTTTACTACTAATATAACACCTTCTTATATCTATCTCTCCTAAGTCTGAAGGCCCACGGGAAAGTTAAATTAAGGACATATCCTATATACCCGTCCCGTCTACCCCACTCCCATTTGTCAATCAATTGTTTGATCTGTTGGGTAAACACACCTCGGGTGGTATCATTTTCCCAGTTTTTCCATGTCCCAGAGGGAAGGTCTATGAGAAGATATATATTGTTTATTTTTTTTGCCTTTATGTAACCATAATTTCACCTGATGACATGATAACGATGTATTAACTGTTGTAACCAAATTTTCTTCTACATATATAATAAACCTACTATATATCCTTAAATCTATTAGTTGTGGTCAAACAACCTCCCCTGCCCATTATATGGGCCCATAGTCACCTGTTCGTTTCTACGTATGTACGTATTTCTGTCACAAAATTGTTTGTGTGTGCGTACGAGAGGATAGTGTATTAGAATCAGTATCTAATGAAATAATACTTCATCATTTTAGTGTGTCGTGCTATATAGGTGAGTTGAGCAATCACTCAAGACAAGACAGTATTTTTCTTACACTCTGTATTCCTCGTAAACAGGACTATTTCTCACACCTTTCTCTCACATAGCATTTCACTATTTCACCCTGCTCGATTGAGACAATTTAAACAAAAGCCTATATAAAACTCACGACACGGATTTACTCGTCGATTTTCCCTGTTTCTGGAGATAAAAGAGTTGTCTCTCCCTGTATGTACGAACATCAAAGGTTCTTCAAGAAAAATATTTCTGCCCGAGCATCTCTCTTCAAACAGGTCCGGTGTTTCCACGTGCATCTGCCTGACATCATATGATTGACAAATCAGCTCGCAAGAGAAACTCAGGTAAACAAACCAGGTTCGCTCCCTGGTATGACTGGCAGGTCGCGGAAGTTAGTAAACAACTAGTTTGTTTACGTCTCAGGAAAAAGAGACGTGGATTAAAAATGAGTAATCGCAAGCTGTAAATTGCATGGCTTTGCTAGCGAATCATAGACGCTACGCGATCACAAAAGACTGTCACATACTGTAGGCTATATTTCCATTATACGTCACAAATGGATCAAATCCTATAACTATCAATCTTCGGGGTCATTCAGCCAGACAATTTGATTTTTGCAATGGAAGAAGAAATTAGAAAGCATGTTTCAAATTTGATTCCAATTTTCGATGAATTATCCAACGAAGATATCAGTTTGGAAATTGTACGAATTCGAAGGCATTTGGCAGCTGTCAAAATCAGTGCTGAAGAGGCTAAGAAATGGACAGCATTGCAGTTTCTGGAGTTTTTTGTGAAATGGGATTTTTGTGAATCTCTACCAAGCTTGTTACTGTGTTTGAGATTTTCTTCTTTTTTTTTTTACTGTCTGTGCGTCTGTTGCTTCGTGTGATAGAAGTTTTTTTCAAAACTGAAATTGATAAATATTGTTTTTCGCTCGTATTTTTCTGTTGTGCATTTTAATTTCACATTTTTTTCCCCGGTAATAGCCGGGAAAAAGGGGGAGGGAGGAGAGTGAGAAAGGAAAGCTCCGCCCAGGGTGCCAAAGGCTTCAGGTCCGCCACTGCTTGGGGTCATTAACTAGTGACTATTACCGAAGATGCCTTTATTCGAGTTTTACCATGCTTATTACGATGTGAAGACATTTGTTGACGACGCTATTATAGTTAAAACATGTGAAGAAATTACACGTAATCTTTCTGTGAGCAGAATTTGCCAAGATGGCTGACAATATTGTTAGCTGAACTTTTCAAAAAAACAGGCCTTCAATCAGGCATATACTTAACATGCAGACATCGATTGTTGCACAAAAAGGGGATCGTCTCCTCACATAAGCATACTGGCTCGAACCAAGTCAAGACACTTAGAAAAACGCAACAAAGCAGGCTAAAAAAACTCGAATCACAAACTGCGTCAGACATCTTGAACCAGACATACGATTGTGTGTGTTTTTGTAATGTCAATGCTCACGATGCTGCTGAACCAGTTCCCGATTAAAGCAATTTTGAAAGGCTAAAAAACGACACCGGGTAGGATTGTGTAAAAAAAAAGTGTTAAAGTAGGAGAAGCGGAATCATAATATACAAGGATAAGAAATAAATAAAAATAATGTACTATTGTTAATTATTCACAGTGGTCAGTATTTGCTCACAACATGAAACAATTCTTATGAGTTCACGCCTGTGTTAGGGCAGGGCCGGCCTTGTGTTAGGTGCCTTCTTCTTCTTCTTTGATCCTTAGCCGCCGACCGTCAAAGCAGTCAGTGGCCATCACGCCTAGTGGCGTCTTGTAGGGCAACAACAAATTGATTCCACTTTGCTCGGTCGGTGGCCATCCTTCGTACAGTGCCCCAACTCTGGTTCATTCCCTGCATCTCAGCCTCCACAGTCCTCCGCCAGGTTGTTTTTGATCGGCCTCTCTTTCGTTTTCCTTCAGGGGTCCAAAGCATAGCTGTTCTTGTGATGGCATCGGGGTCTCTTCTGAGGACATTACCAACCCAGCTCCAGCGTCTGCCAGCTATGATGGTGTGCATGTCCTCTTGCTTGCTACGAGTAAGCAGATCTTGGTTAGTGATGGTATTCGGCCAAAAGATTCGGTGAATTTTTCTTAGGCATGTTGTGTGAAAGGAGGACAATTTCGACATTTCCTTCTCTGTAACTCTCCAGCATTCCGCACCATAGAGAAGCACAGAAAGCACACAGCTCTGATATAATCTTAATTTTGTGCTTGTGCTGTATTGGGAGGACTTCCAGATGTTGTTTAGGCTAAAAAAGGCTGTTCTTGCCTTTTCATTCTGATGTTGATGTCTTTGCCTGCCCCGCCGTCTGGTGTTACTATGCTTCTTAGGTATGTGAAGGTATCTGTCTTTACCAATTGCTAATTTCTTACTGATATGGGCTCAGGGTTGCTTACATTGAGCGTCATGACTTCAGACTTCTTTAAATTGATGTTCAAGCCCACCTGCTGGCTAAACTTATTAAGTCTATCCGTTTTTTCCTGGATGTGTTGATGTGAATGTGCTAGTAGTGCAATGTCATCTGCATATTCCAGATCTTCCAGTGTAGAAAATGTTGTCCATCTTATTCCTCTTGGACTGCCCTCTGTTGTCTGGCGCATCACCCAGTCTATGACTGTTAAAAATAGAGTGGTTGACAAGGGGCATCCCTGTCGTACTCCTGTCTTCACCTCAAAGGTTAGGTTGCTCTGCCCAACACTACACGTAAAGTTGGCATAGAGGCTTTTTATGATTGACACTATGCAGCTTGGAATTCCATAAGCCCTCAGTATTTTCCATAAACTGTCCCTATGTATGCTGTCAAAAGCCTTTTCAAAATCAACGAAATTAATGTAAAGCTGTCTTTGCCATTCTGAGCACTGCTCTATAATGTTCCTGAGAGTGAATATATGATCTACACATCTTCTATTCTTTCTAAATCCTGCTTGTTCCTTCCTCAGTTTGTGGTCTACTGCCTTTGAAATTCTCTGTATAATTATCCTGCCTAGTATTTTGCTGGGAACTGAGAGAAGAGTGATTCCTCTCCAATTATTGCAGTCTGCAAGATCTCCCTTCTTGGGCAACTTGACAATTATTCCTTTGTTCCACTCTGATGGTGTTGTCCCCGTTTTCCAGACTTGTGCAAATAATGGTTCTAATAGTTCTGCTGCTAGCTCAGGGTCTGTCTTAAATAGCTCTGCATTTAAGTTATCATGGCCCGGAGCTTTGCCGTTCTTTAACCCTTTGATTGCTGTGATGATTTCTTCTTTTCGTGGAATGTCTGTATTCACATCTAGATCGTTTTCAGCTTCAGGAACATTCAGTTGTGTCTCTGGTGGTTCCTTGTTCAGAATTTCTCTGAAGTGCTCTGCCCATCTGCTGTCGTGATGAGATTACCTTGCTTATCTCTTACTAATGTAATATTGTTTGCACCTCGTTTTCCGCTGATGAATTTAGTTATTTTGTATACTGTGCTTTGTTCATTTCTCAGTGCTGCCTCCTCTGCCTGTCTTGCAAGATCGTCTAGGAAATTCCTTTTGTTGGCTCGGGTTTGGCGTTTAACTTCCTTGTCCAGCTGACTGTCCTGTTCGCTATATAGTTGCTTTAGCTTGGGGGACTTCGCTTCTGTTTTCTTTCTTTTCATTTCCTTTCTCATCGTTATGGTGTTTAATGTTTCTGGTGTTATCCAGTCTTGCTTCTTCCTTTCCTGGAATCCCAAGCATGATTTGCTGCTTTCTTTGTATATTGTTGAAATGGTGTTGAAATTATGTTCTATATCATCAGTCAATGTCTTTTCCTGACTTTTGGCAAATTGATATCGTTTCTTTATGTCGGCCGCAAAAGCTTTACTGGTAAGGGAGTCCTTCAATTTGCTGATGTCAATCCTTTTCTGTGTAGTTACAGTTGGTGCAGCCCTTCTTAGTTTCACTTTCAGTTTTGCTACTACTAAATGGTGATCACTTCCCACATCTGCACCTCTTCTTACCTTCACATCTTGTAATGCATGTCTTCATCTACCGTTAACCATGATGTGGTCTATCTGGTTTCTGTCCCGACCATTTGGTGATTCCCATGTTAATTTGTGAATTTCTTTATGTGGGAAGAGTGTTCCTCCAATGACCAGGTTGTTAATGCTACAGAAACTTATTAGTTTATCCCCATTTTCATTTGCTCTTCCGCTGCCGCATTTCCCCATTGTTCTTTCATTATATGTATTGTGTGTATCAACTTTCGCATTGAGGTCTCCCATTACTATAACAAGATCATATCTAGGTGTGCCTTCCATTTCTTTCTGCAGTTGTTGATAGAATTCATCCTTGACCTCCTCATCGCTATCATTCGTTGGTGCGTAGCATTGTATTATTGTAGTGTTGGTGAATCTCCCTCTCAATCTTAATCTTATCAGTCTGTTGTTGATGGGTTTCCATTCCAGTAATATCCTTTCTATTCCTTTCTGTAGAATAATGGCTACGCCTTCATTGTGCTGTCCATCCTCTCTTCCAGAGTAAAGTACTGTTTCTCCTGTTGCTGTTTTAACTTTTCCTGCTCCTGTCCATCTGCTCTCGCTTATCCCTAGAATGTGTAACCTATAGTTTCTCATTTCTGCCGTGACCTGTCTTAGTTTACCTGTCTCGTACATTGTCCTGACATTCCAAAAACCTATTCTTGTATCCTGTTTTGCGGTCAGGACATCCGTTTTCATGTCAGTGGCATCCTTTCGGCTTTCACCACTGACAGTCATACGAGCCACAGACTCCGAATGTCCATCCCGCAGCAAAGTTTTTTCATTTATTGTTGTTTCCGTAACGTGCGATTTTTTTTACATAGACAGGGGTGTCAGCCCTATGCTAAAACCCCCAACCTGGAGGACCAGGGTACCAGCTTTTGTCTGACCCCTACCCACACAGACCAGTCCAGCTTGGTTGAACCTACCAGGAGTAAAACTCCCACTGGCATAGCTCTGGGGATTGTCAGGGTACGCAAGCTGCCATACCGCTACAAGGTATAGGTACCATTGATGGCAGGTTAGGTGCCTGGGTAAGTGAAAATGGTTTTCACAAATGAAAAAGGTGCACATATGGGACACCAAGAGCCAGGGATCCAGACCTCCTGGACGACCCAAAGTCCGCTGGGCGGACAACATCAGACAATCGTCGAAGGACTGAGGACTAGACTGAAACCAGGCCAGGAGGAAGACAGCCGATAGTATAGTACGGCTCTCTCTCTCTATCTCTCTCTCTCTCTCTCTCTCTGGCTAACATCTACATCCCAGAGTAGAAGAGAAACGACTAAGTAAGTTAAACAGTAAGTGAAAAGGCGTCACTTTTGGAACCAGCTCATGGGGAACGGCCGCTCCCTGTGCTCCCCCTAGATGCGCTACCGAGTGTGTCGTGGAATTTTTAAGGGCACTTAAGTGTGCCGTGCAGTCAAAAAACGTCGCGGAGCACTGCATTAGACAATGATTTGAAACATAATCAGGTGAGGGTGGCATATAAACAGTACTCATGAAATATTATTTGTGCTATAGAACGAGAATATTTTTCAGGGTATGTGAAATATTGCGCCAGAGGTGAGTAGCTTTGAGCCCCATAGTAGCCACTGCTGTTGGAAAAACAAACTTTATTACGGCAAATGTTTTCAATTTGTAAACATTTATTTTTAGCAAGATTTCTTTGTTGTCGGCACCCATACTTTTTGCGCATTCCTGTTATTTGCACTTACTAAGTGTATTCCTCGTAAAGGTTCCCGTGGTCTCTGAAAAGGCAAAGAAAGAATGGGCCTACTGCATCTTCAGGCATGTCGTACAAGGCGTTATTAGCAGGTTGTGCATGGGGCTGACAACCTGATCATGTAATACAAATGGCCACATAAACACCGCTACAAGATCACGTGACTGCTTAGTGCAGGCTTCCTGCAAGGGGAAAAGCTGCAGCGGTGGACCCATGATCCATGAGGAACACAAAGGAAAATGATAATGATGATGATGATGATGATAATGATGATGATGATGATATGATGATGAGTACATCTTTGACGTTCTCTTACATCTCTCATGAGCCAACTCTTTTACTGTTGGCTACCATCATCTTAATGTGATAGGGTGTGTGAGATGATGATGATGATGAGTACGTCTTTCACGTTCTCTTGCATCTCTCATGGGTCAACTCTTTTACTGTTGGCTACCATCATCTTAATGTGATAGGGTGGGCGAGATGATGATGATGATGATGATGATGATGATGATGAGTACGTATTTCACGTTCTCTTACATCTCTCATGCGTCAACTCTTTTACTGTTTGCTACCATCATCTTAATGTGATAGGGTGGGTGAGATGATGCTGATGTTGAGTACGTCTTTGACGTTCTCTTGCATCTCTCATGAGCCAACTCTTTTACTGTTGGCTACCATCATCTTAATGTCATAGGGTGGGCGAGATGATGATGATGATGAGTACGTCTTTGACGTTCTCTTACATATCTCATGAGCCAACTCTTTTACTGTTGGCTACCATCATCTTAATGTGATAGGGTGTGTGAGATGATGATGATGATGAGTACGTCTTTCACGTTCTCTTACATCTCTCATGAGCCAATTCTTTTGCTGTTGGCTACCATCATCTTAATGTGATAGGGTGGGTGAGATGATGATGATGATGAGTACGTCTTTCACGTTCTCTTACATCTCTCATGAGTCAACTCTTTTACTGTTGGCTACCATCATCTTAATGTGATAGGGTGGGCGAGATGATGATGATGATGATGAGTACGTCTGTCGCGTTCTCTTACATCTCTCATGAGCCAATTCTTTTACTGTTGGCTACCATCATTTTAATGTGATAGGGTGGGCGAGATGATGAAGATGATGATGAGTACGTCTTTGACGTTCTCTTGCATCTCTCATGAGCCAATTCTTTTACTGTTGGCTACCATCATCTTAAGACAGAGAAGGATCTGATGGGTGTATTTTATAAATACTATATGGTCATGTAGAGGAAATGCTAGGACTGAATAACAGTAATTTCACAAAGTCACTGCTTAAAAATAGATAAAGATAAAAACAAATGGAAAATTTCTGGACCAACTTAAGAGGTTCTCATATCTTATTCACATAACAGCAGAAAACAGCTGATATGCAACAGAAATCAGGAAGAGAATAGGAATGGCCAAAGCTATATTCAACACCATGAGACAAATACTAACACTCTAAACAATTAGCTTAAAAATTAAAACTCGTTCGTCTTTGTCTTCTTCTTTCTCGTTCGTCAAATTAAAACTGAGAATCATCAAATGTCATATATATGTATTCTTTATGAACGTATGGTATAAAAGAATGGACAATTAACAAACAATTGGAAGAAAGAATTAGAGGCCCTTGAGATGTGAATTTCTAGACGATTGGGAATGAGAAGAAATCAAATAAAGAGGTCCTAGAAAACCTAGAAGTACAAGGAGAATTAATGAAAGAGGTCAAAATCAGACAGCTAAAATATTTTGGCCAAAGAAAAGACATAACACCTTGTTAACGACCATAATGGAATGCAGAGCTGAAGGCAAACTTGCAAGACGAAGGCAGCGATATATATGTGAAGATAACATCAAGAGATGGACATGAGCTATCAAGGCAACAGACGGAAGACGCCGAAGATCCATTGCTGTTGACCTTCGTGTGCAGATGGCAGCTGGTGATGATGATGATAATAGACAAGTAGTGCCTCAGACAGTTTAAAAAGACGATGCATTATGGGAGATAACAAAGAATGTGAGCACGTAAGTATTGTCAAGGGAAATAAAAAATAAATTTGTTAATTAGCAAAGGGAAATAACACTTTAGAAAATATTGTTCTTTTTATTGTAAAATTTATTTTTAAAAAAGTATAACTGCTTTTGCAGTGATTAATTTCCTTTAAAGAAACCCAAATACTATGTACTATGTAAGAAAATAATTTATTATCATTTTCTTTTAATAAAACAAAGAAATATCTATTTTCGGTAGTTACATTTTTTCAGCTAGTCTTAAGTTTTAGTATTAGAACTAGTCTTTCAGCTTACAATTTTTGTAAGCAAAAAAAAAAAATAACTACTCATAGGACAAGGAAAGACAAGGTATTAAAAAAAAAAAAAGGGACAACAACTCAAAAAGAACAAATACTAACACAAATTAAAACCAAGTGTAAAGGACAATAGTTATCTAGAAACAATACAAAAGAGAAAATAAAATTGACAAATACTAATATAAATAAAAATCAGCAACTGCAAAAGACAACAGTTATTTAAATTGAATACAAAATTAGTAAAGAAAATGACACTAAATACCCCAATTATAACCAACTTTCAGGTTGAACAGGGTAGACCAAGATGAAAAGAGAAGAGGCAACAATGATCAGAGGTTGAGTGCCCGATCTCCACCCATCATTTCATCAAAACAACAACAAACAGTAATTTCATGACAAAATTATAAAACTGGCAAACACCGAGCTGATATTTCTTACATACACAACAACACTGGGAGCCATTAAAGAATACAATACGCGAGAGAACACAAATACTGGCAACCAAGATTCATAGAGACAAAATACGACAGGAAAAGATAATAGAACAAGCCATCAAACTTGCAACTAATTGATAAAACAGCACCTCATATCATTACATTGCAGGAAGAACTAGAACAATATCAACACCATAGATTAAGAGGTGCCCTGTTACGGACAAAATTGAACACAATCACACAAGAGATACCCAGCAAACAACACATGTCAATAGAACAAAACATACAGCGAAGCAAGCAAATAGGCCAAATAGTTGACTCCCATGGAGACATACAAACGGAGGCACAACATATAGCAAAAGCATTTGAGGACTACTATAGAAATCTTTACACAGAAGAAGGAATACAACCACATATACAAGACACTTTTATGCAATACATTAAGAAACTGAGCAACAAAGATAAACAATCTCTTGATGCAGAACTGACCCTAGAAAACATAACATACGCAGTAAACGAAATGCAAAAAGGCAAGTCACCAGGACCAGATGGACTCACAGCTGAATTCTACCAACATTTCTTCCCCATGTTAGGCCCTCTCCTACTAAGGGTATTTTCAGAATCTTTCCCGAAAAAGGAACTTCTATCCAGTTTCAACCTGTCAAACATCATTCTAATCCCTAAGGACGATCCGGACAAAACAAAGCTTAAAAACTACAGACCAATATCACTCCTCAACACCGACTATAAAATTGTAGCCAAAACCCTAACAAACAAATCCAAACCGTTCATGGCTACACTCATACACGAAGACTAACAGTGTAGTATCCAGCACAGAAACATTCATCAGCACGCACACTTCATAAGAGACATCATCACCTACACACATCAGAAGGATTGCCACTCGTCAATCCTATCGCTAGACCAGGAAAAAGCCTTTGACAGAATATCCCACTCATACCTCCATAACACTTTACTACACTGCAACATTGGTGAATACTTTAGAAAGTGGATTGAAATTATATACACAAAACCTGAAATCAAGGTTTTGGTAAATCATTCATTTACTGGGGCCTTTGGGCTGACAAGATCTATTAAGCAGGGATGTCCCCTTTCTCCTCTACTCTATGTACTCGCTCTAGAACCACTGCTAGAGAAAATTAGACAAGACAGTAACATCAGAGACACTTTTATTCAAGGTAAAGGGGAACAAAAGTTGCTTGCCTACGCAGACGATACCACCTTCTTTCCCCCCAATGATAGGTCTATACAAAATATTCTAGACACTTTCACGCTTTTTGGTAAAGGTAGTGGGTCAAAATTAAACGTCCAAAAGTCTACAATTATGGGTATAGGCAGATGGAAAAACAAAGCCAATTTTCCCTTTGATTTAACGTCAACAACAAACATGAAACTGCACGGTATATAATTCCCATCTCACCCGAACCGCACACACAAAGTCGCATGGCAGAACTTAGTCGCATATACCACAGACACACTTCACCGCTACAAATACAAAAATACAACCATTTTTTCCAGAAGTGCTATAGTGAACTGTTTTATTATTCCAAAAATAATTTACATTGCTACAGTCTTTGACCCTCCACAACATACGGTGACAGAGATAGACAAGGAGATTTGGCGTTTTGTTTTTGGGCACACTTTATTTAGCATTAAACATCAAACACTCATGCAAGAGAAAAGATTCGGGGGAGTTGCCCTTCAGGATATAGGGACAAAACTAAAGGCACTTCGAATCAGACATGTAGGAAATATAATAAAAGACCCAGAACGACACACATTAGCCCATTACTATGTAGGGCTTAGACTTGCTAGACTGAGGCCACTAAAGAACAATGTCCCACACCATTACGGCACACTACCACACTTTTACAGGACATGCATACAAGCCATCAGAGGACACGACATTTTTAATTAACCAGAAAACAAACAAAATTTACAAACACTTAGTCAGGTTACAAGCACCACCTTTTCATCTAAGAATTAAAAGAGGTTACAATTACTTTATAACAGATTAAACCGAGATTTTAACCTATCTTCACAACAAAAGCATCGCACCAAAAGCCAGAGAAGTCACATATCGACTTTTATATAACATGACAACAACCACAGAAAGAGCAGCACACAGATTAAAACGAAAATCACGATGCAAGATGTGCCAGGCAAATGTACAAGAAAGTGAGGAACACATTTTCTATAAATGTAGTACAATTATACCAGCACATAGAATCTTACAAGACATACTGGACACACAAACGAAAAAAAAACCCAGACATTTTCAAAGCGATTATGCTTAATTCAATTCCCAAGACACTACCAGACATCCATTTTCAATTAAACCATTTACTCTCGGAATTTCGATTTATAATTTGGAAATGTCGCATTCAATCAGTATTTGAGTACAAAACTATCCGCCCAGCTTTTCTCCTAAATATGTTCCTGCAGCGAGTAACGCTTATTTTAAAACCTGTCCACTATCCACAGCTACCTGTACCTGTACCTTAAATCCAAGCCGTTAGTTTATACGAAGGTCACTTTCCTATAACCTCTCCTTTCCTCCACCCCCCACCTCACTACCAATTACGAGTTATTCCATCACCTGTGTTTTTTTTCTACCTTCCCCACTCCCTTTAACACATATCCTCATCCTCCCTCCTCCTCCCCTACACACACAGCGTTAGAGGTGAGGGACTCCATCACCCAATATTTTTATCTTAAGTACATGTGAGAGAGTGTGTGCAAGTTAAAAAAACTTTTTCACCCTCCCCTTTGTCATGTCCGCAGAGAGAAGCCTGCCTTTAAATTATTATTATTTTATTTTCTATGTATCTGTTATCATTATTATTATTGTTATTGTCATTATTATGTTTACATTTTAATTAATGCATATGTACATGTGTAGTTTATTTATTTTGTATTTATTTATTATTATTATTTTGATTAAGACGGATGATGCAAAAGTAAGAGTTTTTATAGGACAATTTTGCTCAAAGCAGCAAACCGTGTGGTCTTCGGTCGAAAAAAAAAATACTTAAATGCTGACCTTGGTCGTTTAGCGCCAGTTTCTAAATCTATTGAGCGCAGTGACACGTTGAAGATTTATGACCAACGGTTTCCGACATCGTTTTTTTTTTTTTTTTTTTAATTATGGGGACCCGGACAGTCACAAATGTCGTCTTTAGCGGTTGTTGAAATAGCGACAAGTGTGTATGTGTGTGTGTGTTTGAGATCGATTGCATTTTATTTTCCATTGGGAATATTTTACAAACCGGGACAATCCTATTCTTTAACATTTTTTAAGCAAAATTTAATTTTGCTCTATTTCATCTTGGGAATTTTATATTAAAAACAAACAAACAAACAAAATAATAATTTACTAAATATTTCCGTGGAGAGGAGCAAACTACTCCTGTATTTAGGGGAGGTCATGTTGACCACATTTCTGGATGCCGTTGAAGTGTCAAGGTCTGCATTGTCCACTGGTCCCTGAGTGTGTTCGTGGGAGGTCTTTGATGCGGGTTTTGTACTGCAAATGCTCTTAAATTCAGGGGGAGAATCGCACAGCATGGCTTGACTTGACTTTTTGATTATGAATATATATATCACACGATGGTTGTTTTATTGTTATGTTAATGAGAGTAGACTTTTGGTAGAAGTGTGTGTCTACGAGTGTATATGACTTTTATCTGTATTTCAATTTGACCTTGTATTTTAATAATGCACATGATGTTTGTAATATTACTAAACAAAAGCAATTACATGTATAAAAAAACAGTAAGTACGAATGTGTATGTGAAAAGAATTGTTTTTGTCTAGTTTTCGAGTTTTTGTTTTTCCCTAAACCCCCCTCTCGTTATCACTAAAGAATAAAGAGTACGCTGTATATTTCCAATAAGTGGGTGCAAGGTCTTTTTCTTTCTTTCCTTTTCTCTTCCTTCTCCTTTTAATCAACACTACCATTACCAAAAAAATGTAAAATGTGTATCCTGGGAGTACTAGAGTGTGTAAATGAGTGTGTGCAAGGTGTGAAAGTAATTTTTTTTTTATTTTTACAGCTGCACAGTGTATTTGCATTGTTATGCTTATGCTCAAACTATTATTGTCAATGTTTCCATGCAAATGTCTTTGTCAACTTCAACGGAATGTGAATAAAATAAAATAAAAATATAACCGACTAGGTTGAACAGGATGCGCCTCGCCAAAACGAGGCAAAAGTTTTACATTAAAAAAAAAAGAATGACAGAAGTTGCGTATAATGTTCATAGTGTTCCACACCTTTGTGCAACACGAAACTTGTTTTGACGGCGTAACTGCCTTACATACAATTTTATATAAATAAGAATGTATCTGTCACTGAATGAATGAAAGGAGGATTGTTTTTCATCCAGTACAAAGCAAGGCGACCACGATTGAGGAAATAAAATGGAATCGGAAAGTGAAAGTCAGCGTTACTTTAGAAAGCAAAACGGGAAAGAAGGGGTTTAAGTGTATCTTCATTTTAGTGGAAGTTTTGTATTTTCAGTTTTTTCCTCCTTATTTCTCTCCCCCCCCCCCCCCCCCCCCAATTTCCTCTCCTCCCCCCCCCCCCACGTTATCACTATAAATCACGAGTGTGCATTATAATTTCAAGAACAAGGTAGTATGGTTCCTTTTCCCTTCTCCCTTTAATCACTACTATCATTACAAAAAATGTACAATGTATAACCCTTTTAAATGTGCAAGAAAGAGTTTTTTGTAAATGAGTGGGTGCGAGGAAGTGAAAGTTTTTTTTTTGTTTTTTTTTTTTCTTTCTATACAACTTTTCACTGAAATTTCTTTATGAAAATATGTAAAATGAACATGTTTTGTAAACTCAAATGGAATGCGACTAAAGATTGAAAAAAAAAAAAAAAAAAAAAAAAAAAAGTTAGTGGAACACGAAACTTTTTTTGACGGCGTAACTGCCTTATATAAATTTTTATATAAATAAGAATGTATCTGTCACGAAATAAAATAATACCGTAGTGCAAAAAAAAAATTAACAAAAAAAGGAAAAAAAAAAACGAAAAAAAAACGAGCTGACTATCACCATAGAACATTTAGAAAAAGAAAGATCCAAACTTACTCTCCACTGGCTTACACCAACAATAAAAAAAGAAACCATTGAAGCAATTGTGGCTAAAATCACAGGCGATCCAAGGGCGGAAATTTTTAATATCCGCAACGCGCCTGACAAATGGGGTCTACTCTGTAGAGCCACGACGGCTATTCCGCACTATCTAGAGCTCCGAATAACTGGAGCACAAAAGCATAAGGCCCTAGTTACCATGCAAGGGCGGAGAACGGTTTGTCTTCATTGCGGTGATGATACTCACTGGGCCAACAAATGCAACAAAAAGCCAGCCAGAGAAGAAATCGTTCCACTGACAAGACCATCGACGAACAGCCCACCAGATGCACCGGATACAACACCCAGTCCCTTACAGCCCCAAATTGCAGACGACGGGTTTCAAGTGGTAACACACCGGAACGATAGGAAACGACGATACTCGGCCCCAGACAGCCCAAACAACACTACAACACCAAAAGCTACCACTGAAGCACCAGAAAATACAAAACCACAAGTGAAACCACCACCAACATATTCATCAATAATGAGACAAAGACCAACATCCCAAACTGAAGAAAACATTTTAAGCACTGCCACAGCTCCAGAGATCCAGACATCGACACTAACACATGAGGAAATAAACAATACGGCACCAGAAGAAGATGGTTCACTTCAGACCACCCCCTCCCCCCTTCCCCCCGGACTGATTATTGACTGGAAAGAAAATGACAGCATCTGGGAAAACAAGCAATACAGACATTAGGACCATTACTTAGGGTACGTTACCAAACTTTTTAATTAGCCTTTTATAAAATTTATTCATTGTTATATGTTAAAAATGGCAGATGAAATTTTGATAATTATTGTAAATGTTAGCAGACTTCGCTCAAAACTACATCACATCATAACACTTATACATAAACACAAGCCAGACTTTATACTTTTGCAGGAAACAAGCATACTGTCGTAATTTTTTTTTCTGAGAGAGTTCTGATGGATATTGGTCCCTTTAGAGTGTAGAATGATAATGAAGGCTCTGTGAGAATAAGGATTTAGGAAAGTGAGGTAGTAGATTCACAAGTGCTGGGAAGAGTAAGGACAGTCTCTTATTACGACAATATTTGTCTCTCAAAACTATTCCTACCACTGTTCTGAACAAACAATTGTTTGTCAGTTCCAGTCGCTCATGCGCACACACCGATTTGGTGATTCTGACGCACAACGTACATGAATACACACTAAGATAACAAAATATGGGAAATGTTTGGGTTTTGGGCCAGCCGACACCAATGATAATAAAGTTTTTAATACTTTTATTATCATAAAATCAAGTCACAAATAATTATCAATTTACAGTCAGAAATCAAAGGTTACCAAATACAAAATGACAGGTGGGGGGGGGGGAAAGAGGGTTTGAGGAGAAGTATCCAATACACCTTTTCCCGCTTGTATTTACTAACAGAAAAGACTTGGTCCCAAAGACGCGGGGGGGGGGGGGGGGTTTACAGTAATAAGGGGTAAAGGAAAAGCTAGGGTTCTCAAATGTTTTCCTTTAATCAACCAATTTTTCCGGGAGGGGGGAATGCACACCGTTAAATAATCCCGCTAGGAGAAATCCCGTACAATTAATACAGTACACCTTAATACTAGGTTGAACTAATTATAAGGGTAAAAAGATTAAATATCCTTTTCATTAAAAAAACACGCTTGGCTGGCCAGCACACAGTCACACACACAGACTTACCAAATGATGAATTCTGGCACTTTGTAGGAATTTTACACAACAGCAGTTAATACCCTAGAACAATGGAAATTGTCCTTTTATTTCTTCTGTGTCAGGCCCCAGATTTAACGAGGTGGGCTGGTAGCTAATAGTCTCTAAAAATCGCCAGACGGTGATGCGTAAAGGCTACTGTTGGTTTGTTAGATAAAAGTTCCTAATGAATGGCACAGGTACTTGGCTATGTGTGAGGTATGGTGTGGTTTCTAAAATTGACACAGCTGATGGAGATAACTTTCTTTTGCCATAATGTCACAATTACAAAACACTGAGGTAAGTTCTTCAGGGGGTGGTAAAATCCAATGATTATGATTGACAGACAGTGTCAGGGAAATCTATGTTCTTCTTCACAAATAGAGCAGTGAGTAAAATATTGCTACTGGCAAAATGTTCTGCTTCCAGTTTTAACGACTTTATGAATTGGGATTTTAAAACAGTCTTTGGGTGTGCTTTATTTCTGTAAACTTCAGATAGCTGAATCACACAGGATCGCCACAAAGATTAAATTTTAAATATGTTCGTAAGTCACTGGAGTAATCGAACTGAGTTGGCAGGACCCAGTGTATAATTAATTAATTGCTGGGATGCAAGGTTCAAAAGATCAATTCTGTATAGAAGATAAAACATAAATGCAATAAAAACATATTAAAATCTAACGCGCGATACATTTACAGTTTGACTATATTCTGCATTCGCGTCTTCAATTAATAAAGCAAGAAAAAACTCCCCGTGAGGTTAATAGTTGAAAGCACATCTATCTATACAGAACAAAACTGTATTAAAGTTATAATTCCCTGAACGGCTTGCAAAATTAATTTACACGGCTATTGTATTAGGAAATTAACTTATAGATGTAACATTTAGTTGGCACTAGAACTTTGAAAATGGGTTTATTTAATAAGTTTAAATTCACACAACAATCCAGTGAACTAAATATGAAATAACTAAACCACTGATCACTCGAAGCTAAAGTATAAATTACCGTCTGCACAGAAAAGAATTTCACTGCAATAGCCAACAATTTAGATGAAATCTCGCAGGAATTTAACTATATGCTAGTGAATCTTAGAATTCTGTCAGAACGAATGACAACTTTGCCCTTTTCAAATTCTGTATATATCTATTAGGAATGCAAGATAAATGGTACGTGTGAAAATTTCGCGCCTCTTCAGATCCCAGGGAAAGTCAAAGTTATTTAGCCGCCATGCTAACCGCGATGGCCCGACTGGCTTCCGATCTTCGTTCGTCTCAGGCTGCTCGCACGAGAATGTGAAATTTCTGCGAGACTAGCCTCGTTCGCGGTGAGTTTCCTGATTCCTCAGATCGTATCCGCTACGCTGAGCGTTCCATCTCTCGGGCAAGTCTGCCGGTTGCCACAGAGGTGCGAAGTCTGCAAGAAGCTTTCTTCTGACCGCTACGGTTCAGTGTTCGCACGGAGATGCTAAATTTCTGCTTCTCTGTTCTGGGGATCGTCTTTGACTACTTTGATCATAGCCGCTACTCTTCGTTGATGAAAAGTTACAACAATACTGATGTTCAGGGGTTCTAATGTTATGAAAAGCTAAAGTCCCTTTAATCATCCAACAAATCAGGGAAAATTCTCTTGTCAAACTAGACGTACGTCACACAACACACACAGACAAACATGCATTACAAATTACATCCCAGTTAGGACTACGACACTCATGTTTTAGTTTAGCCATACACAACACAGGTTCAGGAACAGCAATACTACAAACATCAAACAGGTGGGAAATACTTAGGACAAACCGAGACAGCGAGGGCAAAATAACCATCGATCAGGTTGGAAACAACACACACACATACACAATAGTGAATATACACGCTCCAGCAAACTACAACCACTAACCACAATTTTACGAAAACTTAGACAACTTACCCACTCAGTCATACAGAGAACATAATACTATTTTAGGAGGCGACTTTAACTGCGTTTTGACAGATATGGACGTTGTTGGTGGTGTAGTTAGAACACGGATAAGGAGAGCAAACAGAGAAGACGCACACCAACTAGACATAATACAAACCATAATGGATACGCACAGCTTATTAGATGCCTACAGACACACACACACCCCCCCCCCACAGTATTGAAACAACGCATGCACACACCACACACAACATAGCTGCACGATTAGACAGAATCTATGTGCCGTCAACACACCACATAATTCAAGCAAAACACTTGCCAGAAGCTCTCAAGTTCATAGTTCACAAAGCAGTACTTGCAGCCATTAGCACTACACAAGCAAGCACGCATTCCAAACGTTCCCCACATTGGAAATTCAACAACACTTTGCTCCAAAACAAAACATACGTAGAGCACATGACAAAACTAATTCATACATACATAAGCGACATAGCAATATACAATATTCAAGAACACTGAGAAAAACTTAAAAGCACCATACGCGAACGAACACAGCTAATGTCATCCGTCATACACAGACACCGCATACAACAAGAGACATTGATAGGGAAAGCTATACAACTAACAAAGCAAACAGACAAAAACTCTCCCTCCATTCTCGCGCTACAAAATGAACTAGAACGATGTAAACACTACAGGTTCCAGGGAGCCCTATTACTGACAAAACTCAACACAATCACACAAGAGTTTCCCAGCAAACAATACATGGCGATAGAACAAAATATACAACGCTGCAGGCAGATAGGTCAAATAGTGGATTTAGAAGGGGCCACACAGACAGAAACACAACACATAGTGCAGACTTTCGAAAGTTACTATAGGAACCTGTACACAGAAGAAAATGTTCAACCATATATACAAGATAGATTTATGCAATTTACAAAACAAGTATCTGACGCAGACAAACAAACACTAGACACTGAGCTGACACTAACAGAGATAACGCTAGCAGTGAATGCAGTGCAAAAAGACAAATCACCAGGACCTGACGGACTTACGACAGAAATTTACCAACATTTCTTTCCTACCCTATGGTCTCTTTTACTACAAGTATACAAAGACGCCTTTGAGAATAAGGAACTCCCACCAAGCCTAAACATGTCTTACATCACTCTAATACCAAAACCAAATTCCGACCAAAAACTCCTTAAAAACTACAGACCAATATCACTCTTAAACGTAGATTATAAACTTTTAACAAAAGCTCTAACAAACAAACTGAAACCATTCATACACGAAGACCAGCAGTGCAGCGTCCAGAACAGAAACATCCATCAACACATACATTTCATAAGAGACATAATCACCTACACGCACAGAAGGATTGTCAGTCTTTGGTTCTTTCCGTTGACCAAGAGAAAGCCTTTGACAGAATATCACACTAATACCTCCACAAAATATTACTACATTGCAACATAGGTGAACACTTCAGACAATGGATTAATATGCTGTACATGAAGCCCGAGAGCAAAGTGTTAGTAAATCATACATTAACTAACTGATACTCACTACTGATAAATAAATAAGAATCCAGGTGGTTGTATTTATGGTGAAGGAGGTGAGTGTGTTTTGGGACAGTCACTCACAGTAGCGTACACACCGAGTCATGGAATGATGTAACGTCTGATGATTTTTTAACCATGGTTTATTACAATTATAACATCACGTAGATCTAGACGAATACAGTTACATCGAAACATGAATCTTCATACTGCAGTTAACACACCATACGGCCCATACACATCCTGGCCTACAAAATCTCTACTCTTCACATCAGTGCACAAAACTGCATCTACGGCAGTTATATAATAATCAAGGCCTACAAAATCTCTACTCTTCACATCAGTGCACAAAGACTGCATCTACGGCAGTTATATAATAATCATGGCCTACAAAATCTCTACTCTTCACATCAGTGCACAAAGATTGCATCTACGGCAGTTATATAATAATCAAGGCCTACAAAATCTCTACTCTTCACATCAGTGCACAAAGACTGCATCTACGGAGGTTATATAATAATCATGGCCTACAAAATCTCTACAGCCCTGCGCAGGCATACATTATCCAAAAACACATCAGGGCTGACCACCTCAGTCAAAAACCCCGCATAGACTGATCCCACGGGAACACACCCCGTTCACACAGTCACGAGAATCTCCTGTTCTCTTAACACCGCTCTCAAAAATCACTGCGGACACTAGGCGCGAGAGCTATTCACACCTCACTCAAAAACAGTTCAGAAACAGTACATTATGACCAGAGTTCACCCGCTATCTGACATACTGTTTCCACGAAACTAAGAGGAGATATTTTTAAACAAATCCATTACCAATCTGCAAGCAAGTACTCTAACCCAAAATTCACTCTACTCAACAAGTATTTTTCAAGATCATTTCCCTTTCATCAAATCTACACTCATCACTAACACTTTCAGGCTACAAGATCTCTAAGGCGTGGAGCCCTCTCTCTCCTTTACTGTTTGTTCTTGCACTAGAACCACTACTTGAGAACATCAGAAAAGACAGCTCTATTAAGGGCACTTTCATACAAAAGAAAGGTGAACAATAGTTGCTCGCCTATGCGGACGACACCATCTTTTTTCCCACCAAACAAAAAGTATATATAATTTATCATAAACACATTCACAGACTTTAGCAAAGGTAGCGGATGTGGCGAGTGTGTGCCGGAGAGGTTATTGATGTTATCCCACTACGTGTACTCAGAGTGAGGTCAAGCTATGTAAGTCCCTGGGTCTAATTGTTGATGATGATGTATTCTCAGGGTACCTATCCGCTACCTCTCTAAGATCTCACTCTGGAAAATATTTTATGAGATTGTTATATGTTTTATGGCTACGTGTCTAGGGTAATGTAAGTATAGTGATAAGTGCATAAAACAAACACAACTGTAACTCAATGAAATTGAATTAAGTAAGACTGTTGTTAAGTTTATAGATTATATTACAATTTTAATTTCCTGTCCCTCAAATCTTTTGGGGCAGGAATGGTTAAAAATGAAGAAAACTGTATTTACATATAATAAATAAATAAGGAGGAATCTTTGTCCATAACTTGATAATAAACAAGTGTCACTGTAGGTGTAAAACACAGACTGATGTAATACTGTCTAAAAGTGATAGTCAATTGTGTGAGGGACTATTGTTGTCATCACGCCCACAATAATGAATGTTCAAGTGTAGAAATTTTTAATGAATGAGTTTTCTGAGTCCACGTAAGGGGACTTCACCTGATGTTTCTATCTGAAATAGATTACAGTAGATCATACAAATTCAGCATAAGAGTTGTCTTCAGGCTATCAAATGCAGCATCCAGCTTTGCTGAGGCCTTCACTGTCCTCAAATTCTGTCTTCACCAGGTTTCCTGCCACCAACTGGTAACAGGCAATATAACCCTGAAAAAGAAGGACGTTCCCCTACTTTCATATGCTGGCTATAATACTTCCATCACTAATCAAAACTATCATTATTTGTGGTCAGTCTCGTGTGCAAAACATTTGCACTAGCCCCTATGTTATTTGACTTCACTCCGTGCTGTGTTTACATTCTTCTTCCATATGGCTGCAACGCCACTGTCACTTTAAACATTGATTTTCTTCCATAAAATCAGATAGGTATGCAGTTTTCTTCTGGTAACCTGTTAATTCTTTTGTGCAATCGTTCTAAGTATGTTTTCAGGCGTCATTTGAACACTGTGACACTGCAAAAGACTGCCAGTAGCTTTCTGGACTTACAGTCGTAATGTTTTTTATGGCAATATTCAAACACAATTTAATTTCGTTTCTCAATAAGTCTGCTTAGGCATGCTTGCTAGGATGTCGTAATTCTATTCCCATGGCAATGTCGTACAACACAAATTTTTGGCCCCCTATCTGGGTTGCCTCTACATATTAATAAAATATATCAATCAAATTATTTATCTTAGCACAATCAATGAAATATTTCCCACAAATGTCAGATTAATTGGCAATCAATGGCCCAGGTGCAGATCGCTGTCGTCCAGACCGCAAAGGCATTGGTCACAAATGCTATGCAGTTGATCTTAATCTACCGTGTTGAAATATTTGTCTCAAGTGGCAGCTTATTCTGGCAAAGCGTTAGTTTTATCTCCCCTTCCTAAACTATCATTAACTAATCAAAGCAAGTCAAGCAAATTTGACTGTTCAAAAACGCGTCCCGAAAATGTAACTTCCGAAGACTTTCAAAATTGAGCAGTTCCTCAGTGTGTTTTTCTGTTTGTCTCAATTTTTATTTTCTACAATATCTTGGTTATTATTGGGTCGATTTCAATTTTTAAAAGTGATTCTTAAACTGCCCTCTGTCCTCTATCATCCTATCTAGTTTTCATCTAACTCTTCTTCACCGTTTTCATCTATGTAATTTGTCTCTATATTTATTCTGAACAAAATACTTTTCTCTAAGGCACGATAATTTATTATAGGGAATAGTATGGTATTTTAATAAACAATATTATTGCTATAATTCAAAACATCCATTTTTTTTAACCCTCTTTATGTATGAAGAAATAAGTTATCTAAGTTTCTCTCTTTCCCCTCCTCCCTGCACACATTTGGTTTTAGTTTCAGTTTCAAACGCATAAGTTAAGCTTGATTCTTTTTCATTTTAATTCCCCCCCCCCCCTTTCCTCTCTCTCCCTTTTTCAAGACGAGGTAACAAGTTGTTGTTTTCTGCCAACTTTCCGGCTTTCGTTACAAAATATTGGGGAGGGCAACGCGAGCTGCGTGTGTGTGTGTTTGGGGGATGGGACTCAATGCGCTTGGTCTTTGCAAATTCAAATCTTGAGCCAATCTTGGACTGTTCGGCTAGGCAATGGCCTTGGGCAAAATTTCAAACCTTGTAGTTATTTATAGTTACAACCTTCACTAAATAATAGGGCTGGTGTGTATGCGGTTTTGGGGAAGGGTAACGTTTTTCAAACTATGGTAGTAGAAAAATCAAGTATTGTCCATTCTTAGCAGACATTTTGCCTTGCCGTTGGCAATTTTCAAATATAGTAGGAGTGGTTATAGGCGGAACATTTACGTTACTAGATTTTAAATCGGGTAAATTTGAGCGGGGGGGGGGGGGGGGGGGTTACACGGAGTTAGTTTTACTAACAGTGGAGCAAAAGTAAATGTTCAAAAATCAACATTAATGGGCATAGGCAAATGGAAGAATAAAGCAGACTTTCCCTTTGGACTAACACCAACAAACAACATAAAAATCTATCGTATAACCTTTCCCTCACACCCAAATCGCACACACAGAGACACATGGAAAAATCTAACATCCAAAATACGAGACATGCTGCATAGATACAAATACAAAACCACAACGAATTTTGGACGAAGTTTAATTGTAAATACATACATTTTCCCTAAGCTACTTTACATTGCCACAGTTTTCGACCCCCCAAAACAGACTATCACAGATTTAAACAAACAAGTCAGAGCATTCGTTTTTGGTCGCACATTGTACAGCATTAAACACAAGTAATTTATACAAGAAAAGAAACACGGAGGGACTGCCCTTCAAGACATAGAAACAAAGATCTAGGCACTCAGAATTAAACACACAGGCAGCATCATCAAACACCCAGAACGAAACACACTAGCTTATTATTAAACAGGACTTAGACATTCCAAACTGAGACAATTGAACAATGCAATCCCCCATCACTTCGGCCCTATGCCCTCATTTTATAAGACATGCATACAAGCCAACCAGGAACATGAAAAATTAATTCACCAAAAACAAATGCAATATATAAACATTTAGTTAAACTCCAAGCACTACCATTACACCTAAGAATTAAAAGAGGATAGAAATATGTTATAAAAGATTACACCGAAACCTTCACTAACTTGCACAACCCAAAAATCACTGCGAAAGAAAGAGAGGTCACTTTTAGACTAATATACAACATGACACCCACAACAAAACTAGAAACATGTATATCCAACCAAATAACAAAATGTCAGCTATGTAGGAAAAGCGTCCATGAAAAAGAAGATCATTTGTTTTTTTTTAAATGCAGTACAATCACCTACAATGAAACTGCTGCAGAAAATCATAGATTTACAAACAACACAAAAATCAGATATCTGCAAAGCAATCATGTTAAACATAATTCCGAAAGCAGAAAATAGCACACACACATTGATCTTGATTATTTTATCAGAATTTCGGAATCAGATTTGGTGTTTTCGGAATCTTGCCATGTTTAATCATCGTATTTTCAACGCTGGTTTATTTCTGCACCTTGTTCGTCAGAAAGTTTTATCAATAGCCCCTGATAGGGTATCTCTTCCTTAACGAGGCAGCCTTGATTCGTAAAACGACTCTTTCTTTCCCCAACGGCCCTCCCTCCGTCTCACTACTATCTCATTCTCTGTCTATCCTAAAATTTGTAAGTCCGCTTTCGGCCTTCTGTGCCCCCTCCCTCCCAGCATTGCCTAACATTTTAATCTGTATATATCATACGTTGGCTGTTTTATTATTATGTTAATTAAAGTAGACTTTTGATAGGAATATGTGTGTACGAGTGTGTATGACTTTTATCTGTATTTCAATTTAGCTTTGTATTTTAATAATGCACATGATGTTTGTAATATGGTGTAAAAGGCAACGGTATATATATATATATATATATATATATATATATATATATATATATATATATATATATATATATATATATATATATATATATATATATATATATATATATATATATATATATATATATTAGAACTTCATCTATCCGAACCCTTTGGGACCGAGCATCGTTCGGATAATCAAATGTTCGGATAATTGGATTACATAATGTATCGAGTACATGTACACATATTTATAAAAATAATTAACCATCACAAGGAAAATACACTATAAAACATATTTACTTGTACTGTAATAATAATACCCACACTGTATTAGATCACTGTATCACCAAAATCTTTCATTACACTGCAGTGCATGTGTAGTGAAATTGACAGAGATACAACGGCAAAATACTCAAAAGATAACATTTAAGGATAAAAACATAATGCGTAGGCTGCTGATGTACATGATCGCCTAGACCGCGGGTCATCACCCTCCATAAAATTGACTTGCTAGACAGGAGGGGAACGGCGGATCAAAAGAAAAAAAAATATGACTGGAAAGGCTAAGGAGACGCAATGGGGGGGAAATGGATGAAAGTAAAAAAATTCAAGTCCCCCAAATTGACACGAGGTACGGAATTGGACGTTTTGCGATACCAAGCGCTTGATTTGAATTTGAGCGGAAGAACGCAGATGTTAGGAATATTACAAAAATTTAAAAAGTAATTTTTCTTAATATTAATGTTAGGAATATAAAAATTAGCTGGCCGGATGGCCTATTCTGAGCAATGAAATAATATGATCTTAATTTTACAAACGGATAGATAATATTGAAGATAATGACAAAAGACAGTGTAGTTCACATCATCGACAGACTGTATTGAATCTAAAAGTTTCAAAATTTGCACACAAAAACACGACCTTGGGAACAGGTGTTCAAAGTTACTTATTATGGAGGAGAGGGTTTTTGAGCGGTAGCTGTGTCTAAATATAACTTTTTACGACAAAATTTTAAGGGGAGAGAAAGGTTGCTTCAAAAATCAAGCACATTTTTTTAGAAACACAAGTAGAGACGGACAGACTAACAGATAACCATCCATACTTGACTGAAGCATGACTGAAATGACTTTAGTGTAGAAATTTGAAATTAATAATAAACCTAGGCAGTGATTGGCCACAGACAATCATATCATTAGCGCTCAGAGCGCATTTGGGGTCATTCTTCAATAATTGTTCAGTGTTAGACACAGATTTTAAAGTGTGGTGTTTTCCCATATGAAAGACAGTGAATAAATTTAGGGACGCCATACTATAGCCAGCAGCTCAGCTGAGTTTTGCTAGCAATTCTGTGTTATTTATTCATAATCTGGTAAGATTGAAATTATTTCTTTATATATTTTGAATAGTGTTTCATGTTCGAGTGATTTGATACTGCCATATCAAAATCTAGCCTTACAAACAAGTAGGGATTTGCTCTAGACCCCCCGCCCAAGTCAGGGTCTAGGGACCAACAAGGTACATAAACTACAGCAAGGATTATGCAAGATAGATCAAGCGTTGAAACAGATTACCTATCTTCTTTTAGGGCCGACAACTAATAAATATTTTTCAGAATCTATAGTCTGGGAGGATCTATCTGATGTAAACCCACCATGGTAACTGTGCTGTTTGGTCAGAGAGATCTGACCTGTCTGTATGATGTGGTTGTTGTGTCAGTGTGGTGTCCAGACGTGGGTATAGAATAGATTTTGACACATAGCCCATACTTTGATTGCAGAGCTGTGAGTTTCTATCGACAACAAAGCAGAGTCTATTCGGTGGGTGACTTTACTCGAGTGTATCTGTGCAGTTCTTGTGACAGAGACCACCATTATTGCCCGCCAGCACGGAGAGGTGGGACCGCAAGTTTTCAGCACCAGAGCTACAAAAAGATGAGTGAGCCTCTGGTCTGCTGGACATTCACCAACTATTGGTAGTGACTAATATCCCCATAAAAATTCCCACCATTTTCTGGACACTGTGTAGTCAATATAGACAGGTGTGATGAGGCCACCCCAACAGCACAAACAGTAAATATCCTCCCAAGTAGATGACTACTAGAACATTTTAATAAAACTAACTAGTATAGTACATATATATGTACACTATTGCATTTATGATATAATATTCCATGCATTTCTTTCATAAATTTTAAATCCTTCTTTTAAAACAAGTTCTGGTCAAAATAAAACTTGATCCAGAACAAATAAATGTAATATAATTATATCAAAAACTTTATACACGTGAGTTAGTTCAGTGTATTTTAACACTTGTTAATCTTATTAGTCTTCTTAAATATCTGTGGGTGTATTTATAACTAACACACCACATTACACATCATTACCCTAGACACTTTACGTAGCCACATTCATTAAGAAAAAAAAAATTAAGTGTGAGGTCGTAGTGGTAGCAAGAAAGGCCTTCTGACAATTCTCAACTACATTTTATCTCAGGAGCCTTCACAGCTGGCCTCATACAATTACATGTAGTAATATCACCATCATACAATACCATCAACACCACTACATAAATTGGGGTCTTGTCCAGGGATAATTAGCCCAACAGTAATATTAGGATCTCCTGGTGGGAGAAATAAAAGTAGGGAAATAAATTGTAAAATTTCCTTTAAAATTAAAAGTGTCCCTGCAGATAAAAGTTGGTGAATCTTCACAGCCAGTAATAATTAATTAGTTAACTGGTTAGTTAGAATTAGTTAGACTATAGTCATAAGAAGTACTTAGTGTATTTACTGGTTAGAGATTTATCTTGTATATTATTATATTGTCTAAAAAGTATGGCGGAGCTGGCAAAATTTAGATCAGCTGCTGTGCTCACCGCGAAGGAGATGGGAATGGATGGTCAAATTTTAATTCAATACGTAACGACTGAATGTGATAAATATATTGAAAGGGAAGATAGAAAGGTAGCTGAAGAGAAGAGGTTACAAATTGAGGCTGATAGAGAAATTAAGAGGCTGCAGATTGAGGCAGAAGAAAAACGACAGCAAAGGGAGGCAGAAGATAAAAAGGCCGAAAGGGAGGCAGAAGAAAAAAGGTTGACTGCCGAAAGGGAGGCAGAAGATAGAAGGTTGCAGAGGGAGCACGAATTACGACTAAGGGAGCTGGAATTACAAGGCCCGGCTCCTGAAAATGGTGCCAGCCCTTTTGCCTCAGATGCTACGCCCAGTCTGGGAGCCTCAAACTCAGCTATGGGGTTTCATTTAGACCATTTTGTTGAGAAAGACGATGACATAGAGGGGTACCTAGGACGTTTTGAGTTATTAGCTACTACATATGGGTTAGAGAGAGAGAGGTGGAGTTTAAAGCTATCACAGGGATTGAGGGGTACTTCTTATGAAGTATTTGCCAAAATGAACAGGGAAGACCAAGACAATTATGACATGTTAAAGCAGGCTTTGTTATTAAGGTACGAGAAGAATGGTGAATTTTATCGTAAGAAATTTAGAAATGCCAAACTGTTGTCTGGGGAGACATACCACCAATTCTCTGCCAGACTAGAAACCTATTTGGAGAAATGGACGGCTCTGGGGAAGACCCAAGATCTTAAAGAAATGATCATGATTGAGCAATTGAGAGAGTCCATGGCTCCAGACATGAGAAAATTTCTCATGGAACAAGGTGCAGAGAAGTTGGGGGAAATTTTAAATGTTGCTGAGAGGTATCAGGCAGCCCAGGCAGAGGTAAGTGGTGCTAAAAAGAAGCACATAGACAATTTTAAAGCTCCACAGCAATTTAATAAATTTGATAATAGAGAGCAGGGAAATAAAGGTAGGACAAACTTTGAGCGGCCAAGAAATGACTATCGCGACAGAAACTCACAGTTCAATGACCAAAAGTTCAATGAAAGAAAACCGTTGAACCAAGGAAAAAGATGGTGTAAATGGTGCAAGAAGGATAACCATAACACCGAATTTTGTAGAAGGAAACCTTCAAACATTGCTGCAATGAAGTCGGGGACGCAAAGATTAAAGGTTAATCCTAAGGGACAACAGGAACCTTATCACCCCCCAGTTTGTGAGGATGTTATTTGTAATGGGGTCACCATAAGGTGCCTTTATGATACAGGTTTGGATTATGATTCAGTTGTGAAGTCTAGCCTAGTGGACCCAAGTCAGTATACCACAGAAACAGTGGAAATACAAGGGGCGACTAAGGACATACCACTCATGACACTTCCCATCGCAAGGATAACGGTGAAAACTCGCTATGTGGAAGGAGAAATCAGAGCAGCAGTGATAGATGAACCAATCTACCCTCTGATATTGGGGTGTAGATACGTCTTCTTGGGGAATCCCGAGAAACCTGTGATCATGGCGACAGTGCAGACCAGGTCACAGAAGAAGGAGGAAGAAGGTGAACCTATAAATGCTCATCCAGAGGAGATGAGGAAGGCGCAGGCTGAGGATAGGACACTCAAGCCCTGTTTTAAAAAATTGCCCAAATGCCACACACCTCCGAGCAAGGGGGAATATTTCATGAAGAACAAACTCTTATACAGGAAGACAGGAACTAGATCCACTGGTCACGGACAGTTAGTTCTTCCCAAGATATATAGGGCAAACTTAATAAGGAGCTTACATGTTGGAAAAGATGGTGACCATGAGAAAGTCGGTACCATCTGCCAAAAGATTGCTCGAAAATACTATTGGCCCGACGTAAATGTCGATGTTGAAAACTTTGTAGAAGCATGTGGCGTATTTCATGAGGGAACACCCACAAAGGGAAAATATGTGCAGGACCTAGAAACGCCACGGGGCAACTTTAGGCCTGAAAGGAAAACTAATTATACTCGGGTAGACAAAGTGGAATGGGAGCCCCCTTTTCACACCCAGTCTTCACTTGAATGGATTAACATGGCCACTATGCGAAGAGTACAAAGAAGAAATTTTACCCAGGATAGGATGACAATCCCTCGGTCAGACTTATATAAACTGGAAGAACAGACAAGAGAGCGAAGATCTCTCATAAACAATCTTAAGTGGGGAGACAAACCCCAGAGAAAAATTGGTAGTGGTCGATTTGTGAGTGATGATTCTAGGAAGAAAAGTCCTCATTATAAAGCTTCTAATGGACGGGACCCGATGGGTTCCATGAAAAATAAGTATGATAAATTAAAGATCCAGATGTAACTCTATTAAGGACCTGGACAGATGAGAAGGCGGAAGAGACTGTTACCTCATCGTATCAATATGTGAACGAACTGACCACTCGTTTGAAAGCTGGATGGAAACTGGCAAATGATAATTTGAAACAAGCCAGGAAGAAACATGCAGCATATTTTAATAGGAAGGCAAAGGACAGGGAACTGGCAGTCGGAGAGAAGGTGCTGCTTCTACTACCCGGAAGCCAGAATAAATTACAAATTGGTTGGCAAGGTCCATATACGGTTCTAGAGAAGGTGTCTAGAACAAACTATAAAATTGACAAAAAGGGGAAGGAAAAAGTTTATCATGTAAACCTGTTAAAGAAGTATCTGGACAGACCACTCCAGGAAAGCACCCCCTTATTGACCTTGGCTATTGCAACCCAGATGCAAAAGGAACCACTCACCTCACATGAATACCCATTACATCCTTGTGAAACAGCAGCACAGGTAAAAGTCAGTAAGCACCTGACTAAAAACCAGAGGGAGAGAGTTCAACAGGTTCTGGAGGAACATACAGATGTATTAACAGATAAACCAGGCCATACAAATTTGCTACAGTATGACATGAAACTGGTAGACTCAAACCCAATCTGTATGAGAGCCTATTCTATTCCGTTCGCGAAGGAGAAGGCATTGAAGGAAGAAATAGATTATTTGTTGAAGGAGGGGATTATTTCGCACAGTGAATCATCTTTTAGTTCTAGTGTCGTTTTGTTGAGAAAACCGTCTGGGGAACACAGACTGTGCATAGATTACAGGAAACTGAATGCTGTCACAGAAGGACAAGTGGATCCATTACCAGACACAAAACAGTTATTTGCCAGACTGAACAAGGCAAAATACTTTTCAAAGGTGGATCTTAGTAAAGGCTATTACCAGATCCCAGTGAAGCCTGAAGTGAGACCTTATTTGGCTTTTAGCACTTCGGATGGACATTATGAATTCAATATGCTACCATTCGGACTGAAAAATGCTCCGAGTGTGTTTTCAAGGATGATGCGAAAATTGTTGGATCCCCTGAATAACCCATGTATCACGAATTTCATGGATGATATTCTCGTCGCCACAGAGACATTTGAAGAACACATTGAAGCTCTGGAGATGTTGTTTGATAGACTTCGGGAGGCGACCTTAACTGCTAGGCCAACAAAATGTTGTATTGGATGCAAAGAGTTGGAATTCTTGGGACACACTGTATATCAGGGTAATATGACCCCTGATCCTAAGAACTTGGAAAAACTGCAGAGAGCACCTAGGCCGCAAACAAAAAAGGACGTGCGATCATTCGTGTCGTTATGCGGATTTTATCAGAAATACATCAAAAATTTTAACGCTATTTGTGCTCCTCTGACTGATCTGACTCGCAAGGGACTTCCAGATAAAATTATTTGGACTGCACAATGTGAACTAGCGTTCCAAGAGTTAAAGGAAAAACTCACTAGCAAGCCTATTCTCAAACTGCCTGATTTGACACAGGACTTTGTCTTAAGAACCGATGCAAGTAATGTAGGACTCGGAGGGGCTTTGTTGCAAAGATCATCTTCACCTGATGGGGAACTGAAACCAGTCGCTTATGCAAGCCGCAAATTGAATAAGGCGGAACAAGGATACTCCACAAGCGAAAAAGAATGTTTAGCATTAATCTGGGCAATAAAGAAGTTTCAAATCTATCTGTATGGTAGGACATTTGTGGTGGAGACGGATCATCAGCCTCTCGTGTTCTTGTCTCAGGCTAAGCATGAAAACGCAAGATTGCTGAGGTGGTCTTTATTGCTTCAACCTTATCAGTTCAGTATCCAATATATCCCAGGCAAATTGAATGTCGGTGCAGATTTCCTCAGTCGGCACCCCTGTGATCAAAATTAGAGTAGTGGCAGACGTGAGGAGTAATTTTACCTATGTGTATCGCTGGTTTTGAAACTTGCCATAGGCATGTTTTCAAGTGGGGAGATGTGTAGTGAAATTGACCGAGATACAACGGTAAAATACTCCAAAGATAACATTTAAGGATAAAAACATAATGCGTAGGCTGCTGATGTACATGATCGCCTAGACCGCGGGTCATCACCCTCCATAAAATTGACTTGCTAGACAGGAGGGGAACGGCGGATCAAAAGAAAAAAAAAATATGACTGGAAAGGCTAAGGAGACGCAATGGGGGGGAAATGGATGAAAGTAAAAAAATTCAAGTCCCCCAAATTGACACGAGGTACGGAATTGGACGTTTTGCGATACCAAGCCTTGATTTGAATTCAGCGGCTAAAACGCAGATGTTAGGAATATTACAAAAATTTAAAAAGTAATTTTTCTTAATATTAATGTTAGGAATATAAAAATTAGCTGGCCGGATGGCCTATTCTGAGCAGTGAACTAATATGTTCTTAATTTTACAAACGGATAGATAATATTGAAGATAATGACAAAAGACAGTGTAGTTCACATCATCGCTAGACTATATTGAATCTAAAAGTGTCACAATTTGCACACAAAAACACGACCTTGGGAACAGGTGTTCAAAGTTACTACTATGGAGGAGAGGGTTTTTGAGCGGTAGCTGTGTCTAAATATAACTTTTTACGACAAAATTTTAAGGGGAGAGAAAGGTTGCTTCAAAAATCAAGCACATTTTTTTAGAAACACAAGTAGAGACGGACAGACTAACAGATAACCATCCATACTTGACTGAAGCATGACTGAAATGACTTTAGTGTAGAAATTTGAAATTTAAAGTACAACTAGGCAGTGATTGGCCACAGACAATCATATCATTAGCGCTCAGACGCGAAAGTGGGGTCATTCTTCAATAATTGTTCAGTGTTAGACACAGATTTTAAAGTGTGGTGTCTTCCCATATGAAAGACAGTGAATAAATTTAGGGACGCCATACTATAGCCAGCAGCTCAGCTGAGTTTTGCTAGCAATTCTGTGTTATGTATTCATAATCTGGTAAGATTGAAATTATTTCTTTATATATTTTGAATATTGTTTCATGTTCGAGTGATTTGATACTGCCATATCAAAATCTAGCCTTACAAACAAGTAGGGATTTGCTCTAGACCCCCCGCCCAAGTCAGGGTCTAGGGACCAACAAGGTACATAAACTACAGCAAGGATTATGCAAAATAAATCAAGCGTTGAAACAGATTACCTATCTTCTTTTAGGGCCGACAACTAATAATTATTTTTCAGAATCTATAGTCTGGGAGGATCTATCGGATGTAAACCCACCATGGTAACTGTGCTGTTTGGTCAGAGAGATCTGACCTGTCTGTATGATGTGGTTGTTGTGTCAGTGTGGTGTCCAGACGTGGGTATAGAATAGATTTTGACACATAGCCCATACTTTGATTGCAGAGCTGTGAGTTTTCTATCGACAACAAAGCAGAGTCTATTCGGTGGGTGACTTTACTCGAGTGTATCTGTGCAGTTCTTGTGACAGAGACCACCATTATTGCCCGCCAGCACGGAGAGGTGGGACCGCAAGTTTTCAGCACCAGAGCTACAAAAAGATGAGTGAGCCTCTGGTCTGCTGGACATTCACCAACTATTGGTAGTGACTAATATCCCCATAAAAATTCCCACCATTTTCTGGACAATGTGTAGTCAATATAGACAGGTGTGATGAGGCCACCCCAACAGCACAAACAGTAACTATCCTCCCAAAGAGATGACTACTCGAACTTTTTTTTAATAAAACTAACTAGTCTAGTACTTAAATATGTACACTCCTGCATTTATTATGTAACATTCCATGCATTTTTTTTCATAAATTTTCAATCCTTCTTTTAAAACAAGTTCTGGTCAAAATAAAACTTGATCCAGAACAAATAAATGTAATATAATTATATCAAAAACTTTATACACGTGAGTTAGTTCAGTGTATTTTAACACTTGTTAATCTTATTAGTCTTCTTAAATGTCTGTGGGTGTATTTATAACTAACACACCACATTACACATCATTACCCTAGACACTTTACGTAGCCACATTCATTAAGAAAAAAAAAATTAAGTGTGAGGTCGTAGTGGTAGCAAGAAAGGCCTTCTGATAATTCTCAACTACATTTTATCTCAGGAGCCTTCACAGCGGGCCTCATACAAGTTACAGGTAGTAATAACACCATCATACAATACCATCAATACCACTACATGCCTCCGGGTTTTCGATAAGCCATAGTGGACGTGGTGATATTAAGAACCACATAAGCAGTGAGAAACACAAGAGAGCCGTCATTACAGCTGCATCAAGCTCGTCGTTAACCACTTTCTTCAGAGCTGATAAAATTGGTGACCAAGAAGAGCAATTAGCTGCTATAGAAGGCGCCTTTGCATACCATACAGTGCTACACAATCATACTTTCAGGTCTATGGATTGCACATCAAAATTACTTCAGGTTACTTTAGAGCCCAAATTTGCATGTGCACGTACGAAAACAGAAGTCATTATTCGAAATGTCTTGGCACCCCATATTCTAAATGAGTTAAGGTGTGACCTAGAAAAGTCTACATTTATTTCTGTACTGACATATGCATCCAACCACAAAGAATTCAAGATTTTTCCTTTGCTTGTCAGATACTTTGATCACAATAATGGAGTGAAAATTAAAATATTAGAGTTAAAGTCATTGCCAGGTGAAACATCTGATATTGTAAGTAGTTTTCTTAATGACTGCATAACTGAAAATGGTTTAGACAGGAAAGTAGTATGATTATGCGCAGACAACACAAATTCCAATTTTGGAGGTGCTGAAAGGAAAGGACAGAACAATGTTTTAAAAAAACTGCAAGAAAACCTTGGACATGGTCTTATAGGAGTTGGGTGTACAGGTTATATTTTCCACAACACTGTTCGAACAGATGCAGATGTACTGCCTGTTGATGTCGAGCTGATTATTGCTAAAATTTATCTACTCTTCAAATCATACACAGTACGAGTTGAAAGACTCAAGGAGTTTTGCCAGTTTGTGGAGACTTCCAGATGATCTTAGGTTATGCTCAGACTAGGTGGCTTGCTCTGCTGCCTGCTATTGATAGGGTTCTTCAGATGTTCCTGCCTCTAAAATCATATTTTCAATCTCAAGACAGATGCCAAGTTTTTATACAGACATTCTTTGAAAATCCTCTATCTGAGGCATGGCTTGTTTTTGTTCACAGTCAGGCCTCTCCATTCCACGAAGCAGTGCAAAAAATAGAGGGACAGACGGTCACTGTGTTTGAAGTCATTGGCAGCATCAACAGGTTGAAAACTATTTTGAAGTCCAAACTGGAAGACTGTTTCTTGCCATCAAGAGTTAAGCTAATCCTTGAAAAGCTGGAAATGGAAGGACTTCCAAAGGAGGATGTGAAAAAGTTTCATGCTAGCGTTTCTTCGTTCTATGAAACAGCTTTCAATTATTTGAATAAATGGGCTGCAAAAAATTTTCAAGACCTAGAATCCTACAGCTTGGTAACGCTGAACAGAATACCAATTTGGGCAGATATTGAGATATCATCATCACTAGTGATTCAAACATTACCTTCAGCCCACTTGACAGAAACTGAAATTTATGACGAATATGTCTATATGAAGCAGTTTGTTACTTCTCAGAAAATTAGTGAATGGAGTGCCAAAAAAACATTGCCACCACAACGTTGGATTGAAATGGTTTCCCACTTCAAAAACAATAATGTGACATTTTCAAATATTTTGAAGTTGGCAGAGTTTTTTTTCTGTCTACCTGGAACAAATGCTGCCACAGAAAGAGTGGTTTCTTTGATGAACAGCTTATGGGCAAGTGATAAAACACAGCTAGGTGTTGAAACTTTGAAAGCTATGTTGACAACCAAAGTGAACTGTGAGGAAACATGTGTCGAGTTTTTTAAGATGCTGCTTGCAAAGAAGGACCTATTGATAAAAATCTACTCATCTGAAAAGTACAGTAACTCAGCTTCACCTTAAGTAACGATTACACTGACAAACAACATTTTTCTTTCTTATATAAGAATAAGTGTTCTTAGGTCAGTTTCTTGCGCTGATTTCAAATCTGAAATCCGTTTATCTCTATCACGTCGGGTTCTTAAGATATTTGTGAATAAATATATTTTTGGGAAATCGTTATTTGCTCCGTTTCATTTTTACTATATAACTTATTAAAAATTAATAAAAAGCAACATAATTCTACTTTTTATACTGCTAAAAGATGCATGACATATGTTACGCGATTTTTCAAATAGTTACTGTATTTTGAAATAATTCTGAGCAAAATATGGCTTCTAGAAGTTGTAGAAATTCGGCTGATCTGTTCTGTTACGTGTGCGGATATTTTACCGATCGTGTTGACCAGAAAAACTTTACACCATTACTAAAGAAAGCATATGAACTTTATTTCGATTCGAAAGTTGATGATGCAAATAAATCTTGGAAGCCAAATGCAGTTTGTTCAATACATTGGCAGGTTGGTTACGAAAATCGCCGAAGCATAAGTCGATGCCTTTTGGAGGGCCAGTAATATGGCGTGAACATACAAATCACAATACTGATTGTTACTTCTGCTTGACAAATATCCATGGTTTCACTTTTAAAACTAGAAAGTCTATGGTTTATTCAAATATTGAATTGGTTTCGAAACCAGTGCCTCATGATCCAATCACGTGTCCGATCCAAGTACCACCAGAACAATATCCGTTGGACGTGAATGAACCATCAGAAAGTGATAGTTTACCTGCTTTAGAAACTAATTCTGACTCAGATTACATACCGGTGAATGGTGGTGTTTACTTAATTAACCATTCAGAACTTTCAGATCTAATACGTGATCTCGCTCTTACCAAAGGACAAGCGGAATTACTCGGTTCGCGACTCAAAGAATGGAATCTTTTAGCGCCCAATACTCCGATATCTAAATTTCGTCATAGACACAGAGAACTTGTTCAATACTTTGAGATGGATGATGACATTTGCTATTGCAAAGATGTAAACGGTCATGAGCACATAGTCAACGAATGGCGATTTTTCATCGATTCTTCCAAGACTAGTCTAAAAGCCGTGTTATTGCATAACAGAAATTTATTTTCATCAATTCCAGTCGCCTACTCTGTTCATATGAAAGAAACTTATGACAATATGGCTATACGTTTGGAAAAAATAAAGTACAATGACTACCAATGGCGGATTTGTGGAGACCTAAAGGTCATTGCAATTCTCACGGGCATGCAGACTGGGTATACTAAATTTTGTTGCTTCCGATGTGAATGGGACAGCCGCAACAGACAGGAACATTATGCAAGAAAGGTGTGGCCTATCCGGAATCGTATGCAGCTCGGGCATAAAAATGTAATACACGAGCCATTAGTTAACAAAGACAGCTTCATTTTACCACTGTTACATATAAAGTTGGGGCTCATGAAGAATTTTGTAAAAGCGTTAGATAAAACGAGCAAAGCTTTCACTTATCTTCGAGAAAAGTTTCCGCAAGTTAGCGATGCAAAGATAAAGGAAGATATCTTTGTAGGACCTCAGATTAGGAAAGTTATTGCAGACAAACAATTCGAGAACTTGTTACATGGTAGTGAACGTCGCGCATGGATGGCATTCAAATCGATCGTCGATAACTTTCTGGGAAATCACAAATCTGTCGACTATGTTGCATATTGTTAAGCAGTGCATAGATGCATACAGAATTATGGGCTGTAACATGTCCCTCAAAATCCATTTGCTCGATTCGCATCTTGACTTTTTCCCTGACAACCTTGGCGAAGTCAGCGATGAACATGGAGAACGATTCCATCAAGATATCGCCGTAACGGAGTCACGTTATCAAGGACGGTGGAGTGTGACCATGCTTGCCGATTATTGTTGGATGCTTCATCGCGATGTACCACATGCCATTCACCGACGAAAGTCGACTGCAAAGAAATTCAAGCCTACATAACTGTTATACTTCTTGTACGAATGATGTTGTAATACTGTATGCGTTGGTAAAAAACTTCAATTGCGTATTTCTAGAGATCCCGACCTGATAGAGAAAAACGGTTTGCAGATTTAAAAACAGCGCATTAAAATTGACCAGAAAAACATAGAAATGTTAGAGAAAGAAAAAAAAAGTTTTTTTTGTTAGTCAGTGTTATTGATGTTTTTCTCTCTTATTAGTAGTTAAACTTATACAGTAAAATGTATGTTATTCAAATGTATATATATAAAATGCATATTATTTTTAATTGACATCAACTTGATTTTTCCGGGACATGTCCTGACTTTTGACCTTTTCTTTACCCTTTTGTCCCGATTTTTTGCAATGAAATAGGTCAAATCTACTATTTTGTCCTGGATTAGGGTTTTGAAAATATGGTCACCTTAGAAATAGACACTGGGAACCAGAAGAGACTTGTCAATGTATTTCCCTTTGTCTCTACCGATACTTTTTTATTCTTTGTTAACTTCTATGTATATTTCATGAGTCTTAGGTCTGAAACTTCTTTTTATTTTAATTTCTGTTACAATCGGTTCTCTTATTTATTTTTCTTCTCTTGTATTACTGACTTCTGTTGTTATCCATACTCAAGCTGGCATTCTTTTTTTCCCCCAAGAACTTCTCAGCATCACATTCCACTGTATTTGCTTTGTCTTCTAGCTGTTAAAGCACTATGAACATTTTGGATATTGTGACAGAAAACATTTCTTATGTTCCCTGATTTCTGAAATAGTCCATGTTAAGACTTTATAGTACACTCTGACAGACTCTTCCCTGTCCATCTCTTGATGTTATATTTCCATTTAAAGTGCTGTCCCCTTGCTTCCAATTCTACAAATGCCTCACTTCTCTCCTTTAACAGCAGTAGAGCTACAACTTCATTGTTGTTTAACTAGGACTGCTGAGCTTCTCGCTCTTTAGAAGCCAATACCACGTTGAAGACTCCTTGGTATTATCTACACTGTAGATCTAGGCTTTTTCCTGTGGCTTTTCTGCCATTCTGAAACAAGTTGAGATGAAGTCATGAGCTCCAGTTTCTCCGGCTTGGCTTGCATTTAAAGGATCATCACATCTGGTCCCAAGCTAGGAGGAAGAAGTGCATTCCCCGCCATCAAGGGGTTTCTCCAAATATGCTCTGGGCTCTCCCAAGAAATTGCCACGTCCTACACAAAACCACTTCTCAGCTCCCCCTGCCTATCACAGGTCCATAGTGAGATCCTCCCGCATGCAGCCAACCAGGTAAAAGCAAGAGTTACGTCTAGGGTGACTCCTCCAAGCTTAGTGTGCAATGCTGGGTTCTCAGCATGTATCACCCCAGGGGGAATCCCTGGAAGTGTGTGGGTGATTTCAAGAGTCAATGAGGGTGTAATATACCTCACCAACAGGTTCACTTCCAAATCTGAATATAGCATTGTGCATAGATGGTGGTCATATAAGGATGACTATAGATATGCCTACATGCATCTACGTCTTCATTATGAGGTGCTCCAGTGATGATGATTAACACATAAGAAGTAGTGCTAACTTCAGGACATGAGGAAGAAAGTGTACATCATAGAGTTCTTCACCTGTGTGTTACTGGGGCCCGAAAGGGGAGCAAAGAATAGTAACACTGTACCCTACCATGCATGTCGTAGAAAGCGACTAAGGAGGGTTGGGCATGGGGCTGGTTACCCCATCCTGTAAAAAAAATTTTAACCACAAAAAACTTCAACGAACATGGACAAGTCAATTAAGGAAAATAAAACACAGCCATCCAAGACAGGGGAAGATCCTCTCGCAGGGAGGCGTACGATGCAACACAGAGAAAATCGAAAGGAGTCTGTGTTCTTTCTTCTAAGAGAACCTCCAGATTTGGCACCTGGAATGTTCGGACATTGAACGAACAAGGGAAAGTGGCACAAGTAGCAGTAGAAATGAGGGAATATAAAAATCGAGGTTCTGGGACTGTGTGAAACAAAGTGGAAGGGGGTAGACAAGAAGAAATTCATCATAGGTGAATTGGTGCTGTCCTCGGGACATGAAGACGAAAGTTCACACCACAGTGAAGGGGTAGCTTTTATGTTATCTAAAGAAGCACAGAAAGCACTCATTGAATGGGAAGCCGTTGGACCCAGAATAATAACAGCTACTTTTAAAACAGCTAAAAAGAAAATAAATGTAAATGCCATCCAATGTTATGCACCAACTAATGATAAAGAAGAGTCTGTGAAAGAAGCATTTTATACTAGACTGCAGGAAATTATGGAGAAAGTAAAGAGAAGAGACATCATAATTTTGATGGGTGACATGAATGCAAAGATAGGTACAGTCAACACTGGCTTTGAAGAAGTCATGGGAAAACATGGGCTAGGAATAATGAATGAAAATGGGGAACTATTCTCAAACTTCTGTGCTTCAAATCAACTGGCTATAGGAGGAAGCATGTTTCCACATATGAGAATACACAAGGCAACATGGATATCACCAGAACATAAAACAGAAAATCAGACTGATCATATATGCATTATCAAGAGGTTTAGATCATCATTGCAGGATGTAAAGATATATAGAGGAGCAGATGTGGTATCAGATCACCACCAACGTAAAAATGAAACTCAAGAGATATGCAACAATGCAAAGTTATAGACAACAATTTAATGTAGGACATCTAAGAAACAAGAGACAAATTGCGGTCACAATATCCAACAAATTCCAAGTGCTCCAACAGCTGGAAGATGTAGTGAATACAGAAGACTATTGGTAGCAAATCAAAACTGTATGGAATGAGACATGTGAAGAAATACTGGGGAAAAGGGAACGACAACAAAAAGCAAGGATAACAACAGAAACCATCAATAAGATAAAAGACAGGAAAAACAAGAAAGCAGATTTAAACACAAGCAAAACCAGAAGTTCCAAAGCCAAGGTTCAAGAAGTGTACACAGAAGCAAACAAAGAAGTAAAAAGAAGTATCAAAAGAGACAATATGAAGTATATTGAGGAGTTGGCAAGAGAGGCAGAAGATGCTGCAGCCAAAGGGAATATGAGAGAACTGTATAACAGCACAAAGAAGCTAACGGGGAAATACAAGCAAACAAGTTGCTTCATAAAATACAAGAATGGAAAACTGCTCAGCAATATACAAGAGCAAATGAAGAGGTGGACAGAATATTTTGAGGACCTTCTCAATAGACCAGCTCCACAAAACCCCTCGGACATCCAGCCAGCAGAAGAAGAGCTACAAATTAACGGTGAAAGACCAATGAAGGAAGAAATAAAGAAAGCCATAAAGCTTCTAAGAGATGAAAAAGCATCTGGACCTGATGGCACTCCAGCAGAGGCCATCTAAGCCAATATCAACACGGCTACAGAGATGTTATATAAATTACTTGGTAAAGTCTGGGAAAAGGAAGAGATACCAGCAGAATGGAAGGAAGGATATCTGGTTAAGTTGCCTAAGAAGGGAAATTTACAACAAGAGTGCACAAATTATAGAGGAATAATGTTACTATCAGTGCCAGGAAAAGTATTAAACAGGATTATCCTCGAGAGATTAAAAGAGACCATAGACAAGAAACTGAGAGATGAACAAGCAGGTTTTCAACAAAACAGATCCTAACCAGACCAGATAGCCACTTTGAGAATAATAGTTGAACAAAGTCTGGGACCCAAAGATGCAACAATAGAGAATGCAGTCAGCGACCCATAGCTTGACTGCTTGCATCAGGGTCAGCGAACCAGAGCTGACCAAGACCCTACTCCACGTGTGGTCCTGGAAACAGGCTGCATCACTGCAGTCTGGCTGAGAGAGTAGGGATCACAGAGGGAAGGCAAACCCAGTCCCAAAAAATGCCGTGCTGAAGTCGGATGTGTCGGCCGAAAGGTGCAGATATCACAGCTCCGGCGTAAATAGACACAATGCAACCAACGTCCTTTTCAGGACGAACGAGGAAGGAAGAAGAAGAACAAAGTCTGGAATGGAATTCACCACCATAAATTGGATTTGTGGGCTGCGAAAAGGCATTTGACAGTGTAGACAGAGAATCACTTTGGAAATTGATGAGGCATTATGGAGTTTCCCTGGAGATCATTAATTTAATAAAGAAAACATATGAAGACATGACATGCAGAGTTCTTCATGAAGGACAGGTTACAGAACCGCTTGGGATAAGAACGAGAGTGCGACAGGGATGCCTCTTGTCTCCATTTCTTTTCTTACTAGCAATAGACTGGGTTATGAGAACATCGACAACACACAACAGAAATGGAATCCAGTGGGCTCTGACTAATCAGTTAGATGATCTGGATTTTGCTGATGACTTGGCTCTTCTGTCCCATAACCGTAATCAGATGCAGGACAAATTGAAAACACTAGATGAGAGGTCACAGCAACTGGGTCTGAAAATACACAGGGAAAAGACAAAAATAATGAGAATAAATGCAGGTAATGATCATCATCATGTGACATATTCTTTCCAGAACGTTGTCTCCATTACAGCTGCTCTGAACGCATCACGATTCTGGGCAAGTCGACCTGCATCAGCCAAAGACAAGTTCAGACTCTCTGTGATGTCCTGGGTCCACCGTCGTCTAGGTCGACCCCTTCCCCTTTTTCCAGGGACCATGCCTTCCATCACTGTTTTTTCCAGACTATGATGTCTTTTTATATGACCGAAAAATTTCAGCTTCCTTATTGCGATGGTATTTAGGAGCCAATGTTCCTGTACATTTAGTGAGTGCAGTACTTCTCTGTTGGTCTTTTTTTCTGTCCAGAGTATTCTCAACATCCTTCTGTAGCATTTCATTTTGAATGATGTAATCTTTTTTGCAACTGTTTTATTGAGTGTCCAAGTCTCGCAGCCGTATGTTGCTACTGGGAATATACATGCTCTGATCAGTTGTAACTTTGTTTCTTTGCTTGTGCCTTGCCATAGGTTTTTCATCTGTATTAGTTTATGTGAAGCAATTGCAAGTCTTCTTTTAATTTCTACTGCACAGTCGCCAGAGCTGTTGATGAATGATCCTAAGTATTCGAATTCATTAACACTTTCCAGTTCTTAGTTATGTTTTTGTAATGATACAGGGTTGAAATGAAGAAACACCAATACAAGATGTAGAATCGTACACATATCTTGGCAGCAATATAGACAAAGTTGGAGGGACAGACAGTGATATCAAAATAAGAATACAAAAAGCAAGAGGAGCTTTCATTGCATTGGGAAATATATGGAAATCATGAGAAATCGGATCCAACACGAAAATAAGAATCTTCAACTCAAATGTGAAGTCAGTCCTATTGTATGGCTCTGAAACATGGAGAACAACAAAGACAACAACCAAAAAGCTACAGACTTTCATAAATGGGTGCTTGCGTAGAATAGAGGGATTAAAATGGTATGACAAGGTTACCAACGTGAAACTGATGACAAGAACCAGACAAGTGCGAGTGGAACAAGAGATGAGAAGAAGACGATGGCGATGGATAGGACACACACTGAGGAAACCTGTTGATAGCATTATGAGGCAGTCCTTGTTCTGGAACCCCCAGGGCAAGAGAGGCAGAGGTAGACCAAGAAGCACATGGAGAAGAGAGCTGGAAACAGAGGTGAAAATGATGAGAAGAACGTGGAAAGAACTTGAGATGATGGCACATGACAGGAGGACTTGGCATGTGTTTGTTGAAGGCCTATGCTCCTTTGGGAGTGGAGGGTTATGAATGAATAGAGAGATCTTACCACTTTCCTTTGTGCTCCTTATGAAGCATGCAGCCACCATTGTAGCTGGTCACCTTGCAGGAAGCCTGCACCTAGAATTCAAATGCACTTGCTGAGGTGGTTTCTGTAGCTATTTGTTTGACGTGATATGAGGTTACCAGCCCCATGCACAACCTCACATTAGTCACCCCAAACTAGCAAAAAAAGGAGCAAGTATGCCACAACTGAACATTCCCACTAACTTAAGAACCACAAAATTCATGATACGGAACAACTGCAAACAGCAATAGACAGACCGCCGGCTCAACTACAAGATCACTATATGCAGAAATGTCTCAGCCAAATCCCAGAAATAGCATCAACAACTTAAGCTGCAGAGACCTGAGTACAATCTTCAGGTTGAAAACAAGACATGTACCTCTCAACAAGCATTTGCACCAAGTGATCTCAGACCATGCACCACACTGCAACCACTGTAACAGACGGAAGGAAGAAACAGTAGAACACCACCTCCTGGAATACCTGGCACTAGTGGACCTGCGGAATCAATTGCTACCACCAAACCCCTCATCACCAACACCCTGTATGGAGATACAATGCAATTGAAAAAGACATGCACCTTTCATTACCCGGCACAAGAAAAAAAGAGTGAAAACTAGCAACCTGGGGGGTCGGAAAAGTAAAAAAAGTAGTCCCCTCATATGATACGCCTGAGGGTGCAGTAATCCTATTCTTTGTATCATCACAGATTTCCAGGAACTACATGGAGTCTTCCTGCATGTACGTGCTTGTACTATTTGATGGATGACTGAACATGAGTTTCATGCATAATCGGAAGAGTAATCGTGTATGGTTATGTTTACAGAAATAGATAAACAATCCTGCTTACAGTTCAACAGTCCACACTTAGGAAAGTCCAAAATGGATGGCCATGACATACATGGAGGAAATACACAGAGGCCTCAAACCTTTAGAAACTAATGTGGATCTACTGTCCTGGTCATGTAGAAGAATGCGGCAATGAGAGAACTGACAGACATTTAGAGCACCCCTATTTGAAACACTGGATATTGATAAGGGAGAGATCCTAAGGACTCAAAAGCCTGTTAGAGATTGATACTGCAATCAATTAATCAACAAGGCTAAGACTGCTGGAATTTGAAATCAAACATAAAACTAGTAGGTATGGACATATGAGAGGATGGATCAAGCGTGTATTTTTTTCAGAACCAGTGGTCTCATAGGTAGTGAGATCAGATGCCTAGCCTTCTCTGATAAGGGCGAAAAAATAGGAGGTCCCGTGTGCAAGTTGCGCACATTAAAAATCCCACGGCAGTTGGAAATCGTAAAGAGTAGGCCATAAGGCCACTGCCTTGGCAAAATTTAAAAATTAGAAACCTACCCACCACAAAAATATTTATAGAATGTGTGATTCCTATATACACACATTGGGATTCTTGTCGGTGCTACAGAGTTCGTGCATTGTGCTGAGATCCTCCTTGTGTGATCTAAGGGAGGAGATCGGAGCACTGATGGAGTTGTCCACGTGCAATGAAGATAGTCCTTAAAACCAAACCAAACCAAGCGTGTACACAACCAATGCGTGATCAGCATTTATACCCTTTGACACTTGTTGAGGGGGACTGAGCACCTATGGGTTTGCCTGAGTGCGAGGACACCGATTCTGAATTACAGTAACAATGAGCAATTGTTCATTGCCTCAGAAGCAGTACGGTTATCATGAGACAACAAGACATAAAATCAGACCGACCACGTAAGCATAAATAAGAAGTTGAGATCATCATTACATGATTTAAAAGTGTATAGAGAAGCAGATGTGGCATCAGATCACCATCCTCTTTCAGCCAAAGTAAAGCAGAAAACAGCATAAGTCATGAATATGGATTGGGCATTAACATTGAGAAAAATGAAAACTATGATAATTAGCAAAGGAGACAATATAAGCCAAGGTTACAAATAAGAATAAACAATGAAGGTGGTAATGTTTACTCACCATTTGAGTACATGGCATAAGAAACAACCACAGAATCATCAAAGTAGCACCCTTTAATTCGAACATAAAAGCCATCCTCAGACACCTGCACGGCATAGCTGGGAATACGTTCATTTGGTCGTATATTAAGTCGCTGGGGTGCGGTGGATGTAAGGCCTCCACGAACTTCCAGACTGTAATCACATGAGTCCATCATTTCTGTAACAGGAGTTATTGAAAAACAAAAACACCCTTTAGTCCAATCAAGAGGTCAAAATCATTACATGATTTAACACCTTCATCGCTCCCCCCACCCCCCCCCAAAAAAAAAAAACAACCTAATAATAGTATTTTAGCTGTGTAGTTCCTGGGGGTTTCTGAGGAGATTAAAAAAAACGAAAAGGACTCCCTCAAGCATGTCATAAAAGGCAACTAATATGAGCTTGTGCATGGGTTGGCAACCTCATCATATAAAATTAACATATGATATATTGAGGCAAACCCACTGGCCCAGAGAAACAACACTGCAAACAAAACTATACGGACCTCTGTATGAACTACAAAAGACAGTGAAGTTTATACAAGAAACAACATTGCAGCAGATATAGACAATGTATTTCAAGCGAACCAAAGAAGAAGAATAATATAAAATGAACTGTTACAGAATGTACTGCTGCAAGAGTTTGTGCTTTAGTGCAGGCTTCGTCAAGGTGGCCGTCTGCCTTGGCGGCTCCATGCTCCATGGGAAGCAGATAAAGGAGATGATGATGAACTTGTCTTTTTATGCCTGCTAACTAATGCACATTACACTGAGGGAGGTCATCATTAAAAATCTTAATCCAAGCAAGGGCGAACAATAATGCCCTGTATTCAACGAGGGCAAAACTAAAAGTAAGTGTAAATACTCAACATACTCAGATGTCAACTTGTACGTGTGAAGGAAGTAGCAATCTTGTTTTCAAACAAGTATGTCAATTACCATTATACTGTGACGAAGAATAAATTCATCTTGCTCGTTTCTATTAGGCCTTGTGTGATATAGTTAAGATTTAAAAACCATATTCCAAAATGCATCAGTGGTTAAGCGGTTAGAATAGTTGCCTTCCAAGCACATGCTCTGCATCCAATTTCTGACAGAAGTTTAAATTTTTGTTATTTAAATTTAAACTAAGATGGTTTGGCCATGTCTGCAGAATGGGAGAAGATCGGCTGCCACAGCAGGAATAGGAGGCTAAGAGCCAGGGATTCAGACCCCCAGTCCGCTGGGAGGACAATATTAGACAATCTCTGAAGGACCGAGGACTAGAATGGAACCAGGCCAGGAGGAAGACAGCCGACAGGATCGTACGGCGCTCTCTCTTCCAAAGCTCTACATCTCATGGTAGAAGAGGAACAACTTTCAGTTTTATTTTTTTTTCAAATGTGTTTTTGTTAATTATAGTTTTCGAGTGTTTGTGTGTGTTGATGCGCTAATTTGCTGGGTGGAAGGTGAAAGGAAATGGAAAGGAAGAAATTTAATACAGGAGAAATGGTGCCATCCTCAAGACATGAGGCAGAATTTGCCAGTTCTCTTTCCCATGTCTTCGTTGGTGTTCCTCTACCTCTCTTACCCTGGGGATTCAAGAACAGGGTGATAAGGGTGGATTTGTGCTGAAGTGGTAACTTGCCACCCTTATCGACACCTGGTGTTAAAGTGTAAGATGTAGGTGTCTTCTCTGATTTAGGATGTTGCTGTGTATGTGGTAGTGGAACAGTTCACAGGGTTATCACACAGGCAACATGACGTGTAGAGTCATAGAAAGGGTAACTTCGTTGTATAAGTTTCTTTCATTTATTGCACGCCACAAAACAGTCATGATACTTATGACATCAACATGGTTAACGAGTTCAGCAAGATGATATGGCACATTGAAAACAATTTCTGTAGTCAGCAATGATAGCTGTTGTATATATGCGTCATAAGACATCACAGTTCAATAGATTCAGAAATTCATCAATCATCGAGTGCTAGTTCGTGAAGCTGTATAAATAATAATAATTTCTATAACTTCTGCAACAGTGTCAGCTACAGATCTTCAATGTTCATAAACAATAATAAATGCTCCCATTCTGATGCTAGCAGATCAGTTGTATACAATAAGTCCGTTCACTGTCTGCACGTGAATAGCATACATGGGCTACAGGTCAGCTCGACCTTTATAATGTTCCTAAGTCTAACCATCTGACTTGGACGTGATCTCTGATATAACGAATCCTGGAACACAGACAACAGTCTTGTTGGTCTAGAGCGACCCATATATATTTAACTAGTTCAGGTATACAGATACCGGTGACTTAATCCTAGTCAAAGTACCTCTCCATTTTGCATCACACAGGCGAGCAAATAGGCGACAAAATGACGAACCTCTAGATGATAGCATAAAGTTCGATACAAGAGGAATTACCTTATTTCGGAAAATCAACCATGAACATATGCCTCCAGGCAGGCTGCATAATACTGGGAAATAGTCTAGTTAGCTAACTAACTCACTAAGACACTGTATTTCCCTCAGAGAATCACAAGACGCAGTTGCGTCTGCTCGCTTCTTAAACCATTTCTAAACTGCCCAACTGGGCGGAACACACAGAACGAACTCCCGGTTTGACATGCGCAGAACGACAATCTCTGAGTTGCCGTTCACAATAAGACGATTCGAAGAACATTCGAGATAAAAGTCTTACACAGTCGCGCCTTTTATGGTCATGAAAAGAAGCGTTAAGAAAGGTTTCAGACATCTACCATAGTTGACTGATACTACCAAATAAGGAGATGTGGTCACGCTTCGTTCAAGAAATTATAGACCGAACGTGTCTCTATACAAGAGAAGGCAACTCCTAAAAAATTGTAGTTTCGATAACTCGGATTATGTCCCTTTGACCATAGAAAACATAATACACACTTCAGTCAAAAAAATGATCATACATATGAAAAATGTTTATACAAACGAAAAATAATAATGATCCGTGCGTAACATTACCGCACCCTCCCTGGAAAAAAAAAATGAAACATTTTTTTTTTTTTAAATCCTGGAGCCGGAAAAAATCTAGGCTCCTAACGCACGTATGATGCGTGGATATATACCTAACAAATTAGCTCAACGCATGGAGCGACACTGAGATCATATCTCAGATCCTTAGAGAAAAAATTTATCTAAGTATACGCTGATATATTCCAGGAAGGTGCCACCAACACACGCCACAATGATGGCAACAACATAATGACAATCAAATTATACTCATACCAATATATGAAATTAAATATATTATGTGTTATCATACAATGTGTTGCAAATAGCGGTGTAATTTACTAATATACCGCACTATATTATTACATTATATAAAGTAACAGTAATTAATAAGTAATACATGTGTTGCTCTTCGGTGACATAAAACATTCAATAGAAGAAGATGTGGACATCATCCGCTCCCAATGTAGGACAGGACTTGATATCCTCAAAGTTCCACAATGGACATAAACTCGCAGACTTCAATGATGTGCTGCGAAAATATCAATAACACAAATCTTAAAGACAACTGGTAAATTTCTTAATACAATCCTGAAAATAATTTATTTAAATGTGGCCGAGTGATCTTTTGGCCCGTATATCACTAACTAAGCCTTCTTAGATAATTACATGGTACAATGTTATAAATTTCCCTCAAAAAAAAAATGAGACAAAATCTACTAACATGTCATTATAACATTGGACTGTATATCAGGAAATATATATATATGACAGAAGAATCATGTGGAATCGTGTGGACATCTGGACAGAATGTCTGCCATTACATTATCCGAACCACGGATAGCTCGAACCGAGAAATGAAATGGTTGAAGAGCTATGGCATAACGAGTGGACCTCGAGCTCTTCAAGTTTTTGCTCTGAATAGCAGTAAGCGCTTTCTGGTCGGTTTCCACAATGAAATGTGCGCCTAGAAGAAATCTTTGTAACTTCAGAATAGACCATACCATAGCCAATAACTCACGGTCTAAAACCGAGTAATTCTTTTCTGCAGCGTTTAATTTCCTAGAGATATACATCACCGGATGCAAAGTATCAGAATACTCCTGCATTAGTGCTGCCCCAATCCCTGTTGACGAGGCGTCACTTCGAAGAACAAAAGTCTTCTCAATAGTAGGTAACTTAAGAATAGGTGGAGATGAAAATAGGGCTTTAACCTGGTCCAATGAGGATTGACATTCTTTAGACCAGCGGATCAGATTAGGCGACCCTTTCTTCAATAAAGTAGAAAGCGGTGCCATAATGGAGGACAGATTCGGAATGAATCGTCCGTAGAATTGAATCAAACCTAATAGACTCCTTACTTGTTTCTTCGTCTTAGGGACCGAAATGTTAAGTATTTTTGAAACATTGTGGTCCTCTGTCTTTAAAAGACCATGACCAACCCGATGACCTAGGAAAGAAATCTCGCTAAATCCTATAAAGGCTTTAGAGGGTTTTGCAGTCAAGTTATACTCGCGAAGAGTAGACAGTAATTCGTATAAACCCAAATAGTGATCTTCCCAAGAATCACTGAATAGACAGATATCATCTAGGTATGCTATGACATCTGTACGATATGCGAGAATTCGCCGCATCATGCGTACGAATGTAGCAGGGGCGTTCATAAGACCAAAAGGCATGAAATTCCAATGGAATAAACCCCTAGGTGTAGAAAAAGCTGTAAAAGGTTTGGCACGTTCAGTTAGCGGGACTTGCCAATAACCTTTAGACAAATCTAGTTTGGTAAAGAATCTAGAATTAGAAAGTTTATTGAGTAGCTCTTCTAATGAAGGCATAGGTTCAGCATCGAACTTCGTAACTTGGTTCAATTTGCGATAATCTACGCAAATGCGAATGTTATTATCCTTCTTTCGAACAATAACCATAGACGAAGAGTATGCTGAAGTGGATGGTTCAATGATTTCCAAACGTATCATTTCATCCAACTCTTTTTCGACTTGAGACTGGAAATGGATAGGTATTGGATATGGTCTGACTCTGATAGGATTGTGATCAGTTAGCACAATGTCATGTTCTATGACATGTGTGTGTCCCGGGATGTCTGTAAGAACATCCTGAAATGTTTGCAACATCGAAGAAACTTGTCGATGTTCCTCAGCGGAAAGATTTGGAGAAACGGTCACGTTTTTCCAAGATTCCGTAGAATAAAGTGGGACCATAGAAAGAGGAAGATTGACATCAGAAAAAGTAGTTTCCTCATCCTGTATAACTGACAGAGATGAGTACTGACCATGAGTTGCTTGTGAATTGTCCGTAGCCTGGAAAATAGGCTGCAAATAGTCAGGTCTTTCATAAAATTCTGTGAGCATATTTATGTGGAAAGTTTTATGCTTTCCATCAATATCGACAACATAGTCGACATCAGAAATTTTGGAGACTATTGCATATGGACCTTTCCATGCAATTAGAAGTCTGTTCTCCCTTGAAGGAAGTAGAACGAGAGCTTTGTCACCTGGACAAAGTTGTCGTAGACATCTATTCTTATTTGCAAACTGCCTTGCCTTTTCTTTAGCAAATTCTGAAGACGAAGTTGCTAGTTTGCATGCCTCGATGATCTTTTGCCTAAGAGCAATGACGTACTCATAAGAAGATTGAGTCTCATCGCTAATATTATCGGCAGTGATTAGATCGTGAAGTAAAGACATAGGGCCGCGCGGTTGCGCGCCAAAGACAAGTTCAAAAGGGGAAAACCCCGTATGTTCATTGGGGACCTCTCTATACGCAAAGAGAGCCGCGGGTAAGACCCTGTCCCAATCCTGAGGATGATCCTCAGTTATTTTACCAAGTAAAGTTTTCAGAGTCCTATTTAAACGTTCGACCAACCCATTAGACATTGGGTGATAGATACTGCTGAGAGACCTTTTAATGTGTAGCATAGACATTACCTGTGACATAGTGTCTGATATAAGTTGAGTGCCATGGTCTGACAATATTTCTCCGGGAAAACCCAAGCGAGAAAATATCAGCCAAAGAGCGTCTGCGATATCAGCAGTTGAGATGCTCTTGAGAGGTATTGCCTCTGGCCAACGTGTGCACATATCGACACATGTAAGGATAAATTGATGTCCTCTAGCCGACTTAATTCTAAAAGGACCGATAATATCTATTGCCATTTTTTGAAAAGGGCGAATAGGAATGTCAGCAGCCTGGATAGGCGCAGCATGTCGTGGTCCTTTAGATTTGACCTCCTGACATACTTTGCAAGAGCGACAGTACATTCGTATGTCCTTGCTCACAAATGGCCAAAAGAAAGCCGCAAGAACCCTCGACTTTGTACGGGAAAAACCCATATGTCCAGCACATTGCGAGTCATGAGCATGTTGCAATATTTGCAATCTCATGCTCTTAGGCACAAGAATTTGTGAATGAGTGGACGTAGTCGAGTCTTGTACCATACGTACAAGTACGCCGTTCTTCATAGAAATCCAAGATTTCCTATTAGTGTTCTGATTAGGATCACCTTTTTTTGCTAGAATGAAGAATTTTTGTAAAGAAGGATCTTCTTCTTGCAATTTGATAAATGAGTCACGTGTAATAGTCAAGTGACTATCTTGGTCATTTACTTCATCATTATTAGTTAATGAAGTTTGAGGTGGATCCAGAGCATGTGCTCTTGTGACCACCGCATTGGTAGCTTCAATGTTTTGCTCTTCCCAAACAGCAATCTGCTGTGGGGTACATTCCCTAACTCCGTGAATACGACCAATAATAAGGTCCGCAATAGGGTTTGGAAGTAGACACGCGTGGACCTCTCCCGTGAAGAAAGGAGTAGCAATGTGTATTATAGCAGTAGGATACTTTTCTAACGTGCCACCAAATGTGACACATTTGATGACTTTTCCTGTAGCACAGGATGGATCTACAAGAGATTGCCTAACGCCGACAGTAGTACATCCAGAATCAAACAACACTGAGACTGGATTACTATTTACTAGCCCCTTATGTAATATAAGAGAACCTCTCCCATCATGAGCAACATTAGCAGGAAGAGCGGGCAAAGGATGACCACAGCTTAGAGTACTAACGGTTTTCGGATCAAATAAAGTACTGCATTGGATACATTTATTTGCCCTACCAAAATCAAAAGATGAGCATCCGATAGCATTATGGTCTTTATCATTATTAACCTGTTTATCTGCTCCCTGAGATTCTTGTTGAACAGAGTTTGTCTGTTGATATCTTTTTCTCTTATGTTGCGATCTACCGCGACCATTATTGCCTCTGCAATTATCATTAAAGTCCCTACTGTAATTTTTATCCTGGTTTGAGTTCCAGTTTCCATAACTGTCATTACTATCTCTATGCTGTTGAGAACCTCTATTATCTTGGTATTGAGGTCTCTGCATAAAATATTTTCCTCTATACCGATTACCTTTGTGAAAATTTCTAAAGTTAACCGGAGTAGAATAACGTGTAGTATTAGGTTGTCTCCAGTTCTGGGAAGAAGAATCACCCTGGAATTGATCACTATGGTTCTGGGCATAATTACGATTACTCTTTTTATTGAAATTTTTCTGGCTACCCTGAAATTTACGCATAAAATTTGGGCCATAAGGTGCTGCCGAAGCAACTGGCAGACCTTCTTTCACCTTAGAGTTACTAATGGTTATGTGCGGATGCGCAGTAACATACTGGCTACAGTATTCTTCCATTTCTTTTATGTTTTTAGGCTTACGCTCATGAAGAAAAGATAGAAAAGCTTCATTAACAGAAGACATAACCTTATCTCTAAGTAGTAAATCCATAAGAGCTTCAAATGTATTTTCTGTCTTAGACAACTCAACCCATCGTAAAAAAGTAAGACGGATGCCTGAGATGAATTCAGAGAATTCAACTCCAGTTTCTGGTAACATGGTTTTAAATTTAAGACGATATCCGTCCTCGTTAAGTTGGTACTTCTTTAACAATGCCGCCCTGACAACCTCATAGTTGTTTTTGTCAGGCACATCTACCATACTCAACAAAGTCAAAGCATCACCTCTAAGTATCTTGGACAGATGATACACATATAATGTTTTATCTATATTATGCACATTACATGCACTTTCAAATCTATCTAGATAAAATGTTATATCATCGATTGAGGGATTAAATGCTGGTAGATTAAGCTTGAAATCCTTAGCATTAGTCTTATTTGACACCTTATTTGCATCATTAGCATTACCAGTGTTCAATAACTTTAACTTCTCTAACTCTAAAGCTAAGACTTTTTCATCATGTTCCATTTTTGCTTTTCTCTCATCAGCCTCTCTTTGTAACCTTCTTTCTTCAGCCTCAGCCTGTAACTTTCTTTCTTCAGCCTGGGCCTGTAACTTTTTTCTTCAGCCTCTATTTCAAGTCTCTTATTTTCAGCTTCTTTTTCAAGTCTCTTATTTTCAGCTTCTTTTTCAAGTCTCTTATTTTCAGCTTCTTTTTCAAGTCTCTTATTTTCAGCTTCTTTTTCAAGTCTCTTATTTTCAGCTTCTCTTTTTTGTTTTTCCATTTCCATTTGAAATCTTTTTTCCTCCACCTGCATCTGCAGTTTCTTTTGTTCTATTTCAGCCTCTATTCTCTTTTGTTCAGTTTGTTCTTTCATTTTCTTTTCTTCCGACTTCAATGCCTTGGCATATTGAACAGTCGCAAATTCTTCTAATTTATCACCTGTCTTCCCAAGGGCTTTACCCTGCTCAATAAAGTACTCAAATGTAGACATGATGTCTAAAATGTGAGTACAGAACCTGAAATAATTAATTATCTTATTTCAATGTTAAATAGCAACAAGACTTAATAAAGTGCTTGTATAATCTCTATGTTGAACCCAATCTCTGTGGGAAACAGGAGTTGACACCAACTTGTATTATCAAATGTATAATAATATCACAAGTCACCTCTTAATTAACAGTGCACTACCCAAATCAGTGCATAACCATCAGTTATTTATCATAACTGCACTACAATAGTGCATAAGCAAAAAACACCAGTTTGTTATGATAAGTGCACTATAGACCAATAGTGCATGAGCATATATCAACAATAGTGAAAGCTAACTATGCAAGAACTATGTAAACAATAACAAGACAATGTAAACAATAACAAAGGTCACCAACAATGTAAACAATAACAAAGATCAAAGTCAATGTAAACAACAACAAAGATCAGAGTCAATGTAAACAATAACAAAGATCAGAGTCAATGTAAACAATAACAAAGATCAGAGTCAATGTAAACAATCAACAAAGATCAAACAATACGAAAACATTCGCATAAGTCAAATACACAAACAGCAAAACTAAAAAGAAATATGCGAAGATATGACTAACAAATGACGCTACAGTGTATACACAAAAATATACGTAAAGAACTGAATAATAGCAAAGGGGAGACCTACAAATACAAACAATCGAAATCGAAACTAAAAACACAAAGAAAGAGAGAAAAGAAAAAAGAAAAAAATATATATATACAAGAAACAAAAATAAAGCACAACTCGTCACAACTAAACAGATATAGCAACGATTGTCGCTAGCAAATTTCACTGTAGGAAATTCGCACAGTCCCTAACGAAAACGCTAACAGTAGAACCTCTGTGACGTGGTATCTTCTACTGAAAGACTCCGCCCAACCGAGAAAACCCGCTGAAATATAAACATATAAATATACAAATAACAAATAACATATAACATATAAACATGTATCATGAAAACAATAGGAGAAAGTGTGAAAGTACAGAAGGCTCAGTTAGAACATAAGGGCACAGTTCACAAACAAAACAGGCCACTTAACTTCTATAAATCCAGCGTCAGCACGGTGCAGAACAGGATGTAATCAGCATTCTGAGGATAATGATCCAACGTTGATTAACTTCTGCTCCCATAAACAGCCATGACGAAGGAAATGAGCTTCTAATACTGCAACAGTTGTTACGGCACTTGACCTTCTGAATCTTCTAAATTGATTTAACCGGCACTTGACCTTCTGAACCCGCAACAGTACCCCTGAGACCGGAACAGTTGTTACGGCACTTGTCCTTCTTTTCACCAGATCAGGAAATCCATTCGCTCGGTACTTGTCCTTCTAATTTTACATAAACTTCAATATTGCCGAGCAGCGCCGGGTAGTTTCAAAATCAGCAACTGTCAGAAAATCCGGATACTTTCAATAAAATTTCTTGTAAGGTGGTAGTTGATGCTGTAGTTGTATCTAGTATGATGATGATGTCTGGGTTTGCTGACCCCCTTGATAGCTGGAATCAGAGTGAACCAACCTATGGCCACCAAAAATGATATGGTGCGCCAAAATATCAGATGATAGAACCAGCTCTGGCCACCAAAAATGATAAGGGTGGATTTGTGCTGAAGTGGTAACTTGCCACCCTTATCGACACCTGGTGTTAAAGTGTAAGATGTAGGTGTCTTCTCTGATTTAGGATGTTGCTGTGTATGTGGTAGTGGAACAGTTCACAGGGTTATCACACAGGCAACATGACGTGTAGAGTCATAGAAAGGGTAACTTCGTTGTATAAGTTTCTTTCATTTATTGCACGCCACAAAACAGTCATGATACTTATGACATCAACATGGTTAACGAGTTCAGCAAGATGATATGGCACATTGAAAACAATTTCTGTAGTCAGCAATGATAGCTGTTGTATATATGCGTCATAAGACATCACAGTTCAATAGATTCAGAAATTCATCAATCATCGAGTGCTAGTTCGTGAAGCTGTATAAATAATAATAATTTCTATAACTTCTGCAACAGTGTCAGCTACAGATCTTCAATGTTCATAAACAATAATAAATGCTCCCATTCTGATGCTAGCAGATCAGTTGTATACAATAAGTCCGTTCACTGTCTGCACGTGAATAGCATACATGGGCTACAGGTCAGCTCGACCTTTATAATGTTCCTAAGTCTAACCATCTGACTTGGACGTGATCTCTGATATAACGAATCCTGGAACACAGACAATAGTCTTGTTGGTCTAGAGCGACCCATATATATTTAACTAGTTCAGGTATACAGATACCGGTGACTTAATCCTAGTCAAAGTACCTCTCCATTTTGCATCACACAGGCGAGCAAATAGGCGACAAAATGACGAACCTCTAGATGATAGCATAAAGTTCGATACAAGAGGAATTACCTTATTTCGGAAAATCAACCATGAACATATGCCTCCAGGCAGGCTGAATAATACTGGGAAATAGTCTAGTTAGCTAACTAACTCACAAAGACACTGTATTTCCCTCAGAGAATCACAAGACGCAGTTGCGTCTGCTCGCTTCTTAAACCATTTCTAAACTCCCAACTGGCGGAACACACAGAACGAACTCCGTTTTTGACATGCGCAG